>JAHLJT010000631.1:118858549-119389534 GCA_031308135.1 Acheta domesticus | reverse complement strand
CTCCCGATCAATCGGCTCGGACTAGGTCTTGTACTGAACTCCAGGGTGAGCAGGGGAATCCACGGCGGTGCAGCGCTGTGTTATTCCCCCACTATATCCTCGTGGCAACCCTGGCACTCCGATGGAGTGTCCCCTTGTTGGGCTCCGTGGTGGGTGGGGACCACGAGGATGAACCTATTCCATCTATATGGATACTTCACCTTTCCCCCGCCCTCTTCCGCAAGGAAGAGGAGATGTGCAGAGAGAACTATTGACTTGAATAGTTTTTTTTCTAAAGAAGAAGATCGACCCAAGAAGCCTCGTTTCCTCCTCATGGCATGTGTCGAGGAAGGTAAGACTTTTAAAACTGTGAGTGCTGTCCGTCTGGCGCGAGCCATCGAAGAAGCCTACGGGAAGCTCCAAGCGGTCGTGCGACAAAGGAATGGAACCATTCTTTTGAAGCGCGTACCGACGAGCAGATTGTAAAAATTCAAAATACGAAGCAGATTGCCTGCCTCCAGGTAGTAGTCACGGTTCATCGCACCTTGAACCTGAGCAATGGCGTAGTCAACCACGAGGACTTTGCTACAGAAACGGAGGAAGATCTTCTAAACTTTTTTAAGACCTTTGGCGTGACTGAGGTGTACAGGATCGGAAGGAAGGAGCATGGGAAAGTGATGCCTACTTCTACCCTGATCCTTACTTTTGACCGACCATCCCTCCCGGAAAGGATCGTTACCGCTTTCTACAACCTCCGTGTGCGGCAGTATGTGCCGAACCCTTTGCGCTGTTTCAAGTGTCAAAGGTTTGTGCATACTCAGCAGCGATGTATGTCCGTAAACGCGGTTTGCGGGAAGTGCGGATCATCATTTCACGACCCACAACCCTGCGACAAACCACCGCACTGTGTGAATTGTGAAGGCGATCACCCAGCCAACGACAACCAGTGTCCCACGTTTCTCCGGGAAAGGGAAATCCAAAAAATAAGGGTAACCGAAAAGGTTTCCTTCCCTGAGGCGAAGCGTAGGTTCCAAATCAGGAATCCAGTGGACCTATCTCGATCTATTTCCAGTGCTGTAAAACCTAAGTTCCCGGGGGTAACAGCGAGTTGTCAATCTCACTGTACCCCAGCGGTAGTTACGGACTTAAGTTGTCAGGTGTTGCCGACAGACTTCCCCGAAGATTCGGCATGTATCCAAGGTGGGAAAATTATAATTCCCACAAAGTACAAAAAACCTGTGCAAAAACTCCACCAGAAATCGACCACTGAGACTTCTACTGAAATCGATCTTAAGCAGACACCGCCTCCCAGGAAAAATACGACATCCAAATCCCGTCCACCTCTTTTTGTCTCTGAGAATCACATCGGACGATCCTCCAGCCCCTGTAGATCTCGGTCACCCGTGGCCAAAAGTCGGGAAAACCCCCCGACCATATCCAGCAGCAGTCAGGATGACTCTGCTGTTGATGAGGAACCCCACGAGAGTTCCTCTACAACCATTCAGAAGGTGAGAAAGAAAAAAAAGCAACCAATGAAATAATTTCTCATAATGGCTCTCTCATGGAACTTAAATGGTCTTCGTGCTCACTCAGAAGAATTAAGATTAATTTCTCGCCACAAACCATTTATAGTCTGTCTTCAGGAAACTCATCTTCTCCCTCATCATCCCCTGTCTCTTCGCGGATTTAATATCTATCGGTTCGATCAAGACGACGGACTTCGTGCTCACGGCGGCGTCGCGGTACTCATCCGCGACTCCCTGTTCTCGGAGGAACACAACGTTCGAACCGACCTCCAAACAGTTTGCATTCGGGTACACCTACCATCGTTCTCTTTTACGGTGTGTAGTATATACATTCCCCCTGGCCAAGTCGTGTCACAAGAGGAACTCGAAGACGTTTTTTCTCAGTTGCCCGCCCCATTTCTTATTGCGGGGGATTTTAATGCCCACAATCCCCTCTGGGGTGGCACGAGGACCTGCCCGAGGGGTTCTATCCTCGAAAATATTATTGACCAGCAAAACTTAATTCTTCTGAATTCCGGGAATCACATTTATATCTCCATGGCGTCAAACTCCTTCTCGTCAATCGATCTGGCACTCTGCAGTCCATCCCTATCTACCATGGTAGAGTGGACTGTACTCGATGATCTACATGGGAGTGACCATTTTCCCACTTTGGTCCACTTTAATATCCCTAATTTAGACGGCATCCACCCTCCTCGCTGGCTATTCCATCGAGCCGACTGGGATACATTCAGCGAGAAAATTATAATGCCAGACCACTTTTCAAATAATATCGATACCTTGGTGGCCCAATTCACCGACGCCCTTCTTCGCGCAGCCACCATTGCAATCCCGAAGTCTACGTGTCGGCCACGACGCGTCCCAGTGCCTTGGTGGAATGCTGACTGTGCCACCGCGGTGCGTGACCGAAAGCTAGCACTCGCGAGGCTCAATAGGTTCCCCACCGCATCAAACCTGATCGATTTCAAAAGAAAGCGGGCCAGAGCCAGATTAGTAATACGGGAAAGTAAGACCGCTTCCTGGAGAGCCTTTATTCTCTTTCTTGCCATACCCCGCCTAAAGTAGTATGGCGAAAGATCCGACAGATCGGAGGAAGATTTTCCCACCATCTGCCCCAGGACTTCTTATTAATGGAAATCTTATTGCTTCTCCAGAAAAAGTAGTTGAGGAATTGGCCTGTCATTATGAAAATACCTCCAGTTCCTTACACTACTCTCCTAGCTTCTTGAAAACGAAGAGTAGAATGGAGAAATGCAGATTAGACTTCTCAACCTGCCTGGAGGAAGATTATAACGCCCCTTTCTCCATGGATGAATTTTCCTGTGCGCTCACCCGTGGGAAAGATTCTGCTCCAGGACCAGACCAGATACACAACCAAATGTTAAAACACCTACCGGAAGAGGCACGTATATTTCTCCTCCGTATCTTCAACAAGATTTGGATGGAACATACCTTCCCTAGAACCTAGCGCGAAGCGATTGTTATTCCTATTCCTAAAGAAGGAAAGGACAGGACAAAGCCGTCAACCTACCATCCAATCTCGCTCACAAGCTGTATATGCAAACTTCTGGAGCAAATGGTGAATACGCGTTTGGTCTGGCACCTGGAACAGAGAAATCTACTTACCCCCATCCAATGTGGTTTCAGGAAGAACAGGTCAACCATGGACCACCTTGTCACCATTACCACACAGATCTCCACTGCTTTCGTGCTACGTCAACACCTGGTAGCAATTTTCTTCGATATAGAGAAAGCTTATGATACTACCTGGAGGTACGGCATTCTTCGCACCATCCATTCTTGGGGTCTTAGGGGCCGGCTCCCCCTTTTTTTAGTAGCCTTTCTTTCCTCAAGATACTTCCGCGTTCGCCTTGGTGACAGGGTATCCGCCAGCCACCATTTAGAAAACGGAGTCCCTCATGGCTCAGTTCTGAGTGTCACTCTGTTTGCCATCGCTATCAATAGTATAGCGTCGATAATCCGAGAGCCGGTGAAAGCATCGCTCTTCGTTGACGACTTCGTCATTTTCTGCTCTTCCAAGAGTATTCAAGTGATAGAGAGACAATTACAACTTGTTCTCAACAAATTACAGGAATGGAGCTACAGGTTTTAAATTCTCCGCATCAAAAACTAACTGTATGCACTTCTGCAGGATTTATCATCTTCATAACCACCCCGATCTTTTTCTTGGAAGCCATCTTCTACCTATTGTGGACTCTGCAACTTTCCTTGGGCTTACTTTCGATAAGAGCCTAACTTGGCGAAATCATATACGTAAACTGAAAAGCCGATGTGTCTCACCTCTGAACCTCCTCCGCACCCTTACAGGCAGCTCTTGGGGAGCAGACCGTGTTTGTCTCTTGCGTTTGTATAGAACCCTCATCCGCTCTATTTTGGATTATGGATGTATTGTATATGGGTCAGCGTCACCATCAACCCTCCGGCCATTAAATACCATTCACAACGCCGGTATAAGAATTAGTACAGGCGCCTACCGCACGAGTCGCATCGAATGCCTCTTGGCCGAAGCTGGAGAACCATCTCTGAGCCGAAGGCGAGATATTTTATTAGCCTCTTATGGGGTAAAGTGTCGGGACTGGTTGACCACCCTTGTCGTCGTATAATCATCCATCCAAAGTATGAGTCCTCGTACATTCTTCGAACATCGTTACCCCATCCCCCAGGTATTAGATTACGAAACCTTCTCCGGGAATTAAATGTAGAACTTCCCACCCCTGTGAAACCCACAAGTGACCGGATCCCCCCTTGGAAACTCCTCCTTCCCAGTATTGACTTCAGACTCTCCCATCTGCCCAAACAAACTACTAGTCCTCTGATTTACCAGAAGCAGTTTCTGGATATGAGAGAATCCTATCCGGATCATTTATTCTTATACACGGATGGTTCATCGTGCAGCGACGCGGTGGTATGTGGTTTTTTACTGTATCAGGGCCATCAAATCATTTCGGCTTCACTCCAAATGCAGTATTTTCACTGCCGAAATGTACGCAATCTTTGAGGCCCTAAAATACATTGAATCAGAGACGTTGTGGCGAGTAGTTATCTGTTCCGATTCTCTCAGCTCTCTTCAAGCTGTCTCCCGTCCTTCGTCAGACTACCTGACTTTATCCGTTCAAAGCCTGATTCATCGTCTTCTGGCCCGCCGCTATGACCTGGTACTTAGTTGGGTCCCAGGCCACGTGAGTATCAGAGGGAACGAACTGGCCGACCAGGCGGTGAAATCAGCGACTCGTAAAACTCGTATCGACATGCCTTCTGTGCCATTGTCCGATGTTCAGGCTTTCTTGAAACGATCCGTGCTTAGAGCGTGGCAAACAGAGTGGCACAAAAGCACTTTCAAACTAAGTGCGATAAAGAATTCTGTGTATCCCTGGCGCTCCTCATCACGGTCCTGTAGGCGCGAGGAAGTTATTTTAACCCGTCTTCGTATCGGACACTGCCATTTCTCTCACGGTTTCATTCTTCGAAATGAAACTCCCCCCATCTGTGACTCGTGCAAGACTGTTCTTTCCATGGAACACGTCCTGCTGTACTGTAGGAAATTTGTTGGCAGTCGACGAAGACATGACCTGGGCAACTCGCTACAAGTGGTGCTCGGGATGACGATTCTGCGCTCTCAAAACTTTTTGTTTTTGAGAGAAAGCAGAATATATAATTTTATTTGAAAGAACAGTGTTGTATGTCGTTTTTGGCCCCTTTACAGCCAATTTTAGTTTTAAGATAAATTTTACGCGCCCTTTTTCTATTTTCCTTCTGCATTTCTACATGTATACTTGATGCAGAATTCGAGTCTCCTTTTTAGCCACTGTACATGCTTTTAAACAGTGAGTAAGTTACATATGCAACACTGAATATTCTTTTCTCCAAATACTATACACTCTTGTATCTAAAATTTTAGCTTTCGTTTGCTGTTTTACCACCACGTAATCTATAATTTATGATAAATTTCTTCTTGGTTGAAACCATGTTTTTTTGTGTATATTTTGATGTTGAAATAATCCATTTGTTAAACGGAAAGAGAACTGATTACAGATTTCAATTAAGCGTTCTCCGTTATCATTAAGAGTATCCTCCCCATAAGGCCCCAGAATCGTATCACCCACTTTTTTGCCAATTCGTGCATTAAAGTCGCCCATCATAAAAAAATTCTTTCCGGTCACTAATTTCACTTAATGCCGTTGTCAATTCCTGCATAAAATCATCTTTAAGTTGCACATGAGCATCATCAGTTGGGGTGTACACTCCTACAATTACCACACGTAGACTATATAATTTCATTTCCACTTTTACTCTTCTGGAAGAAATAGCTTCCAATTTGTAATATATTTTTTATACTTGTCATGGACTGCGATAGAAACCCCACATTTTGCTCTCTGATTTTTATCTACCCCACTGTAGAAATGGATATACTGTTCTTGGATTTCACTTTCCTGTCCTTTTTTTTGTTTCAGTGAGTACTGCCACATCTAGATGTAATCTGCTTAACTCCTTGAAAACTTGTAAGCATTTTGTGTTAATGCCTTGTACATTCCATGTTCCAAATTGCATTGCCCTTTTTCGATTGCCTTGTCGTCGTTTATATTTCAGGTCCGGTTTTGTTCCTTGATTAGGCTTTTTAGCATTGGTATATTTTTCTGAGAGACGCGGAGCTGGCCCGACTCTCAACCCCCACCCTGGAGGACCGGATTTTTAATTGAGGTGTCCTTCCTCTAGGGAGGCTGGTTTCACAATACCTCCGGAGGCCCCCCTCCCCCTTGGTTTTCTGTCAGTGTTTTCCTTCCCTTAGCCCAAAAGCTCCCGTGTTAAGGTGCCGGAGACCCGCCCTTGCCCTTCTCTCATTGGCTACTCTCAGAGTTTTACCTCAGAGAGTACCCAGGGGCCACCACGAGGAGGAGAGAGAACGGACTTTCTGACTGTACCCCGATCTTCACTGCTCTTCTCAATCGCTCTTCTGTCGGAGTACCCCATTACAGGTGGGCGTCTGTGGTATTTAACGGTATAAGCGTATGGGCATCGGCTTATCCCACCAAGGCCCTAGTCAGCTTCGACCCCCAGTTGTGAAATGGATAAGACAATTTTTTAGAGACAGGAAACAAAAAGTTCGAATTGGAATTCAGTTTTCGACTGCGGGTACTGTTACTTCAGGGGTTCCACAGGGAAGTGTTTTAGGGCCACTCCTTTCCTTAGCGTACGCGAATGATCTCCATGTTACCATGCAATCAAAGGTGCGTTTATTTGCAGATTGTGTTATATATCGCAAAATCAAAGGTAGCGCTGACGAACAAATATTACAACTGGACCTAGAACATTTACGTGACTGGGCTGAAACAAATGACATGTAATTAACCAATCGAAAAGCCAAACAATAACGTTCGGGTGGGGACGAAATTATGAGCAACCAGATTATCGGCTAGGTGAGGTCATCATTCCAAGAGTTTCGTCATGCGAATATTTAGGCATTCATCTAGATAGTAAATTAGGGTGGGAGAAGCATATAAATCAGGTAGTGAGAAAAACGTGGAAGTCCTTGCATTTTGTAATGCGAAATTCTAAAGAAAAGTTCTGCAAACGCCAAAGAATTAGCATATCTTTCGTTGGTTCGCCCTCTCATGGAATATGGAGTAGCATGTTAGGATCCGCACAGAAAGACGCACCGGAAAAACCTAGATAGAATACAGAAGAAAGCGAATAAGTTTACCTATAGAACTAACTTAATAAAAAAGTCATGGGAACCTTTAGAAACGAGAAGAACAAGGGTGGGGCTTTGTGCACTTTATGAATCGTACGTAGGTCAGCCAGCATGGAAGGAAATTTAGGTTAGACTGGAAAAAACAAATTATTTAGGCCGAAGTGATCACATCCACAAAATTCTAACAAGGAAACAAAATTCAGATCTTGGGAAATTCTCATTTTGTAGCAGAGCAATTAGAGATCGGAACAGTTTACCCGCAGCAACCTTCAAGGCCTTTCCTCTAAGTACACGTAATTTTAGAAATAAGTTAGAACAAGCTGAGAGTAATAGAACATAAATGAGTAACTAAGTGATGTGAAGTGTGGTGAAGTGCTGGTTAGTGTAATCCAATGCAAAACACTGTAGTGTAGTGCAGTGCAGAGCAGTGTAGTGCAGAGAAGTGTAGCGAACGTGATCAATGCCTTTTTTTCAATCTAATTCAGCCAATATCTATGTAGCTCGTATTGATTTTTATTATCACTAACATATAATTGTTGTATATCGTAGTAGAGTTGAAATAATTGTTGTATCATTTAATATTAGCGATAGTATGATTATTAAGCAAAACTAAATTCAAAAAAGCACTAAAAAATTACTTAATTGAAATTTGCCCTTATAAACTAAAGGAATTATCATAGACAAAGAGAGCAATGCTACAATAATTATATATTTCTTACTATACGATAAGTTATTTATTTCTTTAGGACAAGCAACTTAAAATTAAGTTGTAGTAACATAAGTTTATTATTATGATTTAATTAATTATTATTACGGTTAGTGCTAATGACATTGTTTGAAACCAAGTTTATCCAAGTTTAATCCAAACCATGTTTAATCCAAGTATTATAAACAATAAACAATTCAATTGCATCGTATTGTAGTGTATCGTTTTGTACTGTACTTCTTTATTATCTTGTTATTATTATTGTAATTATTGTTAATCAACTGCCACCGGGTCATACCCAATTGCAGTTCAAATAAATGTAAAAAAAATGTAAAAACAATTTTACGTTATTTTTCCAGAGCGTATTGCGTAATGTCTCAGAGCACACGCTTTCATGTACGGTAGTTGGTTTCCCTGGTCCATTGTTGCTAGTGCCCGGGTGAACAGAGTAAAAAGCAAAATGAAAAACGTTCGGGCCTCAGAGGCCCTGCATTATACTGAGGTTTTTATAACTTGGCGCCTTCACGATGGAATATGTCTTTCTCAGTCGTACCGCTACATGTCGCGTGATCGCGACAGTATCAAGCACTACTTGATCATGCGACATCTAGCTGTACAACCGAGAAATTCCGTGACATATTCCATCGTGAAGATGGGCCTTGAGAAGCAGCTTTATAAAATTCGCACTACAGCTCTTATAATAAATAAGTTGTCATTTACATGCTTTGCCTGAACGTATTGAACCAACTCAGCCACATAACATGCGTGGCAGCTCGTGCAGAATTCTTAAGACAAGGAAAGAAGTCATGCAAATACTATTAAATGAAACGTAAAACAAATTAGATTATTTATTATAATTTGAGCCTGGTAGTTTTACCTAAATAGGCATTTATTTTTACTACAATAGGCGTGCGAAAAAAGCATTTATTCTGGCTAAAGTAGGGAGTAAAACACCGGAAATATTAAAAAGATCACCATTTAAAATTAATGTAAAAATTAATAATGGAAATTACTCGCATTTTTATTTTAAGTCTAAAATTTACATTAGCACTCACGTGGAAGGAAACTACTTCTGCTTTGTAATCTTCATTCCTCACGACCATCCGGTATGACGACTACGAATTTATTTTACTCGCGACGCTATCTCTACGAAATGCTATTGTGGACTCGCTTGTTTATCTTGAAGTGGTTCCAATAAAAATGGAATTGTAGATTTCGATCTTTGCAATTGTGCAATAACCAGAAGAGAAGAAAGAACAGGAGGGTACTGAGAAGGGTATAACATGCACAGACAGCTGTGTTCTCAAAAGGGATCCGAAGCCATACACAAACGGAATGAGATTTCTCGTGAGCGAAGAAGTCTGTAAGCATCTAAAAAATATCCAAACTCTTCACTGGTACCATCTTCCTTTCCCTTGTAGATTTTCAGCTCAACCTGACACTGGAGCCTCCGCGTCCACAGAAAGACGATACACGACCGGGCCTTCATTTGCCCAGCTTTGCAGGTATGTTTCCAGCTTGATATAGATTGATGCCAGGAGGGAAAAAAGAGAAAATAATGAAAAAGGCACAAATAAGGTAAAATGCCAAAAACAGGCAGAAAAGGCAAAACGAAAACCTACTAAAACTACTCCAGAAATACAATTCTATATTAGGAAATAGTAGAACCAAAATATAACTTAAAGAAGAGTACAAACCTCGTCCTATATTGTGATATGCAAAATGGCGGTTCAAATATTCGACGGTAAACGCCGGAGCTCGTTGTACATGGCGCATATGCGTTTCCAACGGGTTGTTGATTTTGAGTAGTGGGAGAAAAACAAACGGTATGTCACTCACTATGCTGTGTAGTGAAAAAAAGGCCCTCTCTTCATTCAGACACAGGCGGACGGATCGTCTGATAACGCGGAATTTAACTTCGATTTTGTTTGATAGTAACGCTGTGCCGTAATACCAATATGGAATATTAGTCAGGAGATTGATTCGTGAAGTTAATTGAATTAATTCGGTTGCAACTATCTATCATTTATTGAGAAAAAACTTTATTTGCAAAATAAGCTGGTTCGCCGCGTTGTACTGACGATAAGACATTGCAGTTACAAATTGATATGGTGACAACAGCTTGTGATTAAGTGGAGAACTTTAATTGAATATAACCAGGATAGAGACTATAAAATATGTCCGCAGTGCTGTGGCGGAGCAAATTAGTTTGTAAATAGACTTGGCTACAAATATTAGTTAGCAGAGACATTTTTTTTCGATTTGTTGAGTTCGCGGATAGGCGCACAACTCTTTCGCATTTTAGGGAAAAGTAACTCTAGATGCTAGGTTAGCTGCAAATGCTAGATAAAGACATACTAGAAGCAACGCTGAAGAATGAAGTAGACGACATCGGGTCTGGCCCAGCCGAACGAATATCAGAAGGCGTCATGGAAGTTCCAGGTTGATTCTTCGGGCGCCATCCGACGACTGACAAGAGAGCTCGGGGTATTTTATGCTAACGATCGTTAGAAATTTAATTCAAAGGTCATGACCCAATGATGTTATTTTTGCATTGATAGATAATATCTTAAAATCCATTTCATGAAACTAATTGGAAAGTAATTAAAATAAATAATGTTCTGTTTTTAAAGGAATTTAAAAAGATTATTATTGTGCAACAGAGCACGTTATTGATGCAAGAATTTCAGAATAAGATAAAACTTTCAGATTTCGTGCTTCTCTGTACAGAGGGCAGATCCGGTGGCAATTTTGCAGATACGGGTAAGCGACTTTTCATCGAACCGAGAACCCAACGACTGAGCCAGCAAGGTAGTGGTGTAATTTAAATACACGTACTTTTCTTGATACTTAGAATTGATTTCCTGGCGCCCATAATAATAGGATTCATTGGTTATTGCAATTGAACAGAACAGACGACTAATATATAGAATTTATATAGCTTTCAATAGTAAATGAGATAGCGTTTCAAGTAGAAGAATCGTTTCAATATGGTAATTTTCGTTGAAAAATTTGAAGTCGTTTTTAAGGAAAGTGTGTTTAAGCCTCACTGTAAATACGAAATTTGAAGCTCCTTTTCACAGAAATCGTTTGAGTTTTCGAGAAACTTTATTAGAAGTCATATGAAGCACTTCTACTAACAAATGCAAAAATGTTTACCAAGTGCAGGAAATGTACATATTAGCGGAGAGAGATATTTAAAAAATACATTTTTTGTAATTTTTGAAAAAAATAATACATCAAAATGCAATTTTTACCACCTTAAGCAGTGTAATTAGCACTATACAAATGAAAGTTTGAAGAAAAAATTTGGAGCCGGTTTTAAAAAAAATTACATTTGAGCGCTTCTGAAAAAGCGGAATTTTGAGCTTTTTCACAGAAAACTTTTGAGTTAACAAAGAATAGAGCACTATGGCGTTTATGGCATCTTATAGAGTACTCTTTGCACTATCACTATAAAAAATTTAAAGAAAAAATATGGCGCCGTTTTTGAGAAAATCATGTTTTTGTTATTTTTTTAAATTTGCACATACGAAGGGCGGTCGAAAAGTTTCTAGCCCGAGATAGTTCCCGCAATCTCACACAACCGACGTTAGCAGCTTTTATTAAGGTCCTTCGTGGATGTGCAAGTCAAATTTCGTGAGCCCACCTTCATAAGTTTTCCCGCTAAAGTGCGTTGAATGTCATTGTGCAAGTAAAATGAACCGTCCCATCATTGAATATCTTCATTTGAAGGGGAATGTCGCCGAAGGAACTTGTAGAGGTCACGCAGAAGACACTTGGGGACAGTGCTCTGTCGTATATGACACTGAAAAACTGGGTGGTCAACTTCAAACGAAGGACAAGTGTAGAAGGTGCTCCAAGGCATGGTAATTCCATCTCCGTTGCCACTGTCGCGATCCGGCAATCCGGCTCGCGACACGCTGCCATCGGTAAGTGACCCACTTGTCACTTGCCGACGCCAGCGTTCCGATATTATAAAAAGGCGAGGGCTCCTCACCTCGCTCTCGTTCAACCTCTTACTTACGACCTGTGAAAGCGAAGGTGCGTGCCGCGCCACCGCCCTCCGCTAGAAACCTACGCTACCAGGGGTGAGTAAAAATGATCTCATTATTTTTCATTGCCCAAGTCGCAGGGTCCTCCCTCTCCCCTGCAACTCGACATTGGTGTCAGGTGGGGTGATAAAGGAACCCTATACAATTTTTTTTCTTTTCACTTCTACGTTTTTATCACTGTCTTCGGAGCACAAAATAAGTTTTTCCTTTTCCTTCGGGCATTTTATTTCCATTTAAAATTTTTAATTTTGTTCTTTTGCAAAATGCAGCGAGTCGCATTTGTAGCAATGGACATGGGCTGCAACGCTCCTCAGAGAGAGAGAGAGTGAGTGGCGATCTTGCCGTAATTGCGAATCGGCGGCCAGATTTTCAATACCCCATTATTTGGGACAGTCTCAACAGGCATACGCATATCCGACATATTCTACTTTAGCTCGACATCCACTCCACGCAACACCGCAACATGGTTACAATCAGCTTCACACACCAACGCCAATACTTCACCATTTTCAAACTTTGAATTCCTCTCTTCCCATCGTTAATCAGGGCGCCTGCTCTCCGCCCACAGAAGCTCACCGTGCTTACTTCAGCCAATGCGCAGCGCGCCCAACTCCGTGCATTCCCCGGCCGTCAGCAGCCTGCCGACGCGACGCATTTCCGCCGCCGGAACGCGGCGCACCATTAACACACTTACAAAGGCAGCCGCCTCCCGCGTCAGCAAGTATAAATCAGACTCCGCAGGTTCGCTCGAACTCAAATTTTCGCCGAAGAGGAACACCTTTTATAGGGAAATGTTTCAATTGCGACGGTGAAGAGCACCATTTTCGAGAATATCCTGCACATACCTGCTCGCTCTCTGCTCAGCGGTAGGACACGTGCAGGCAGAGTGCACACGGCCAAAAAAAGGGGGTTACACTGGTAGGGACGAACCAGAGCCCGTAGTGGCAAAGGTAGCTCCTACCTATGGTAAATTCATTTTGACTAATATCTTAGCCACGCCTACGCGATTCTTTCTGGACACCGGTGCAGGAGTGAGTTTAATAGACCTGAAACACATCCCCCATCACTGCTTGGAAATAAGACCGTACAAGCGACAAATTCGAAGTGCAACTGGGCATGCACTTAAGATCCGTGGTTGGTGTACTGTCCCATTCACAATACACGGAGTGACTTTCTCCCATGACATGCTTGTTACCGACTTGAGTAATACGCTCTACGAAGGCGTTCTTGGTGAAGGCTTTCTGGTAGCTCATGAAAGCATAATTAGTTACAAACACCAGAGCTTCTCAGTAACAAAGAGCTGCACGACAGCAATCCTTTCCATCGACATCAGGCAAACTAGACCTACTATTCACATTACTACGGGAATCAACAGCTTAGATGCTAATTCTACTCACAAGAGCAATGCTGGTTTTTCAGAGTCTGAAAATCTGCATTTAGTAAATAAGAGTGCCAGTGTCGGAGACGCTGTCGACTTAGTTCTAAATTCTAGAGATACCAGCGTCGGTGACGCTGATGGATTAAGTTCCAAGTCTAGTTATAAGAGTAATGCTGATTTCTCCGAGTCTGATAATCAGCATTTAGGTAATAAGGAATAAGGGTAATAATAAAGTGTCGGGGACGCTGACGTCTTATAAATTAACTCTAGCTGTAAGGGAGATCCTTTTCCCTCGACGGTTGATGAACGCCATGAATAGGTCATTATAACCATTGATGCCGAAGACGACGATGACGACACACTCCTCGGGAGAAGTGCAACTCCTGACCAGCCCACAAAGAACGCTCGCACTCAGTCAGCAGGTCCACCGAAACCGTCTGCCACACGTGAGACCGGTATTTCTTCTTCCTCTTCTTCCAGCCCTTTAGGTGCAGTTACGCGCTCGGCAGCACAGAAAACCGCACACGCCGCAATCAGAAGGAAAAATAGTGCACATAACTAACTCATTTATTAAGTCACTTTGCGTCGCTTGGCAGCCCTCCCTCGCTTCGGAGGTTACGGCATTTTCTGCCTCTGGACCGCGTATGGTAACCTCGTCTCTTCTTGGCAAATCTGCGCGAAACCCAGGAATCAAAATGCAAAAATTTTCTTTCTTTTTGTCCCGTCCATATCGCCTTTATCAATGGCGAGGCTCTGTCCGCAGACACTATTATTAAGCAGTTTTTCTGTCTTATTAATTTTCCTTCCCATTTTCTACTTTTCACATCAAGTATGGTAATTAATACTCTTACTTCCGACCTGTGAAAGCGAAGGTGCGTGCCACGCCACTCCGCTAGAAACCTGCGCTACCAGGGGTGAGTAAAAATGACCTCATTATTTTTCATTGCCCAAGTCGCAGGGTCTTCCTTCTCCCCTGCAACTCGACACCACAGATGAGAAAGTGACTGCAATTCACGATATGATAATGAAGAATCGCCGAACAACTTTGCAGCATCTTGAAATCACATTTGGAATCACTCATGGGTGAGCGCAAGACATTACTGTGGATATTTTGGGGATGTGACAAGTTTCTTCTCGATGGGTCCCGAAAGATCTGAATGCAGATCAGAAAAGGGAACGAGTGCTGTGCTGTGAAGGAATCGTCCGCCATTTTGAAGAGGATGAAGACTTTTCTTGGAAGGTACGTAACAATGGGTGAAACGTGGATTCACCACTTGAACCTGAGGCAAAACAACAATCGTAACAATGGAATAATCCTTCATCCCCCCCCCCAAATGCGTGTGCAGAAATCAGCCGGAAAAGTGATGGCATCCGTTTTCTTGGTTGAAGAAAGGGTAATTACGATAGATTTCCTGCACACGAGCGTAACCATAAATGCATCTTACTATTGCATCTTCCTGCGGCATTTGACAGAAGAGCTAAAGAAAGAATGGCATGGAAAGATGACGCGCGGTGTTCTTTTGCATCAGGGCAACGCACCGGCACACAAAGCCTCCGCAACCGAGGAAGCTCCATGACTGCGAATTGTTACGTCATTCGCCATATTCTCTTAATTTGGCTCCATTTGATTTTCTACTTTCCCGTATACGTACGTATATACGGAGTAATACACGTAGTATAGGGAAAGTTATGTAATACTGCGCGAAAAATTGGCGAATTTTCGCCAGAAAAAAAATCGTTGCCGACCCGTGATAACAAAAAAGTGAATAAATCCAGTTGCTAAATTAAGAAAAAAAAATTTCCCTTACACGTGATGTAGCCATAACACCTCTTTTGTGGGTTCTTGATACCGAAAAAAACAATTGAAAGGAAAACGTCCGTCCGTCTGTGAACATTGCTAGCGCCTAAACCATACGTACGATTTCTTCCAAAATGGATATTCCCCGGTCGATCTGGTTAGAGTAGAAGCTTTGAGATTTTGAAAAATATTCTATAAAATTTGACTGACGAGGATGCGAAAAAAAACATGGAAAGTGAGGCTATTATATTATTCCACGTCGAAAATGTTAAAAATGCAATTATTAAAGGATTGCGTGTATAAATGATGATGGGACTAAGGGAAATGAATTACTTTATAATTATAGAAATCAATGGGAATGGTAGCGTGAGTGAACTGTTTGTTTAAAAGGAAGCGTTCCAGGCCTAATTGGGAATTACGGGAATGAAAGAACAATTTAATGCATTTTTTTGACAATATAACAGAGTTTAGATAATGGCCAGAATGTAATTAAAACAGAGACCGATGGTCATTTGCTTTTTGCAAAAGGGATATAGCGGCCAGACAACAATGGAAAAAGATGAGGGTTTGTTTTTGTGTTGTGGTGAAGACGGGTCAAGCAAGCGACGCGATGCTTGACTTGACTTGAAAACTTGACGCGATGCTAAAGTTTTCGGGTTTTGATATAATGAACTAATTAGGAAAGTGAGTTTTATTACGGATAAAAGGAGATAGAAAACTTTGGTAAGAGCGCGCGATAGTTGCGCGAGTTTTAAACGAACGGTAATTTCGTCGTGCAACGTGCACCATCTCCTTTCTTCTCCTTTGTTTCTTCTGAATCTTCTAGTTGACTGCTGCGATATTCTTCAGAATTGATACCATCGCCAATTTCCCTATTGAAAATAAAATTTTCTCCATCGAAGGTACCATTAGCTATCAACATTCCTTGTTCCATGTCATAGACTCCATAACAATCCAAAACAATTTTCTTGCCCTTGTTAACGATATTAGACACCGATAGAAGGTTCGTTTCTAAGTTAGGGACGTGCAAGACTCTTTCCATTTGTACTTTGGTATCGGTATTTGTAGTGCAAGAACCGTTGACGTGACCCACCAAATCCGAAATAAGTTTTCTACCAGATTCAGCGGTGGATATTTCAACAACAGAAGGTGTAGAATTCCTAAGAATTTGGCGCTGCGACGCCATATGGACGCTGCATCCTGATTCTAACAACCATGATACATTCTTCTTGCATTGTACATTTGTAAGTTCAATATCATCATGAGTTATCATAGCGAATTCTCCCTTGTTATGAGAATTAGGATAATTTCCACCACTATTATGTTTATGCCATTTAAATGTATCATTATAGCGGTATTTATTAAATGAGTTTTCTTTGTTCGGAACAAATTTAGAAAAGTCTTCGGCCTCGTGGTTTTTTTGATAACCACATCCGTTTTTCTTCTGCCAACAGAATTTGGCCTTGTGTCCTACTTTGCCACATATAAAACAAACTATCTTTCGTTTTTCCTTTACTCTGTAGGCATTGATATCTTTATTAATAGAATTTTTAGAAATTTGTTCTCGTAATAGACAAGATGGTCTCGGATCGTTTCGAACGAAATATTGGAGTTAGTAATCAAAGCAGTTGTAACTTCGCTATACGTCTTGGGAAGACCATTTAAAACATGATAAATTAGTTCACTGTCGTCAATGTTAATACCCAATTCATTGATTTCACAAACGATGCCTTTAGCACGTACTAAATAGTCTTCTATGTACTCGTTTTCTCCCTTTTCCAATTTTGCAAGTTTTGTCTTTAGTAAGTCGATATTTTCCCTGTCCTTCGTGACGTTTTTGCTATGTACGTTGCAATGACGTTTTTGCAGTGACATATACCTTTAGTTTTAGTTAGTCCACGACAAGAAAGGAGCTGGTCGTTAGAAAGTGTCATTACAATGAGACCCATGACTTCGTTTTTGTACTCCCATTCCGTCCATTTTCTCTCACTTACCTCATCGCCAGGGATTCTTTTAGGTTCGTCGCCCTCTATGATATCCGCGAATAAGTGACGAGATTTAATTAGTGCTTTCATACGCATGTTCCATAGTGCGTAATTGCTGTTGTTCAATGTTTCCATTTTTCCGTAAGCAGTATTAATAGATTCCGCCATAATTCGTATTAGTGTTCGACGCTCTGCTAAAAGTTATTTAGTATTAATGAAGGATTATATCGTAATAACAATTATCAAGAACAGGAGTTTATTCTCATACAATACATACTTCATGAAATCAACTGACCACCATACATATCAAGAAAACATGTACCTAAGGTCCGTTTGCTCTAACTTTACTCAGCACGTAAACAAATGCACATGGTCGTCACTTGTTCTCATTGGCTGACTGACACCACACTCCCCTTCAGGGCGTCGTGCGCTATAGGAGTTAGGTCCCTTTCAAAATTGATTTATTTCCTGACTCTCTACACAAACAGTCGAAATAATTTTCTCCTTTGCCTTGAAGTAAAATCAGACACCGAGCATGACCTTAACTGCCAACGGACCTCTTTGAGATAACGTTCGTTCGCCAAGCCGTCGGCGCCGCTCCTGCCAAATTTTATCAGTAGCAGTTCCATTCTCAAATGACAAAGTTCTAAAAGAATGCTGTCTATTTGTTTGGTTAGTGAATGGTGTGTTTGCTCATTGCGTCGATATCAAACACAATTTCCATATAAAACACAATAAGTGACGCAGTTTTCGGGATAAACCGGTTTGAAACATTCGCAGGGAAAATCCCTCAGAACTGGTGAGAATAAGGTGGTATTGATGTGTTTTAATAATTAACGGCTAAAAATCCGTCAATTAATTTGTGGTAGATGGAAGAAATGACTGCTGAATTGCAGGTGTCGGTGTCAGAAGTGTTTGAAAACTGTGTAATGAATTAAGTGATTGGAAAGGTAACTTCTCCACGTAAGAAGAGATGTAGAACAAAACAGGTGGAGGGCGAGTGTTAATTTGTTAATGTGCCATTCGTATTGATGTGCACATTTTTTCGTAGAAATGAATTTCCAACATTAAATAAAATTCTTGATGTGGTTAATGAAGATTCGAGACTGCCAAATTTTAAAAGAACATTGCTGTATGTTCTATTGAAATTCGTGCTTCGGGCGGGATTTCACTGCTACGTTGCAAGAACACACGTAAATGTAAGTTCTGTGATATTTTTGTAACACGTAAATCTAAACACGTAAATGTAAACACACGTAAATGTAAGTTCTGTGATATTTTTGTAACACGTAAATGTATTTTTACACATAAATGTAAGATCTGCATATTTTGGCTTGAATTTTGGGCGTATTAAAGAACTACTAGTGAAAATAACATGCTATGACAGTTGGGTCATTCCATGCAAAATTTCAGGTTTTCTGACAGTGAGTCTCAGATTTTTTTCATATTTTATTACATTAATTCACTAATGATGAACAGTTAAAAGACAATTTATGGAATTAATATCTTCAGCAGTTTAGCAACAATTACGGGTTAAACATGGACGATGACACAATGTACTCAATAATGATAATAATTATGACGTTCATAAAATGAATAAAACTTTAAAAAAGGGCACACTATTTTGAAGATAAATGATCATATTTTAAGCAGTTGATAATATATTAAGGATTGAGACATTTGTTTATAATAAAAAATGCTAATAAATTAAACCAATACATTTTTCTTCAAAATTAATATTTTCTTTTCTTTCATATTTTACACACTGCAGGAAGAACCAATAAATAACAATTCTGCGAACTGTCGCGATGGAATCTTAAAAAATGCGTAAGTTATTAAATAAAAAGTATACGCGCATTTTGCTCTTAAGGTTGAAAGTCGCGTGCCTTTGCCCAGCGAGGGGTGACGCAAGGTCGTAGGCAGGCACCGGCAAGTTCATTCCCTAAGGATATCCATCGATGCCTTCGAAGGGATCCTGACACCAGTTTACAGACTTAGTTTTCGCGTGTTACTGTTCAGTGATACATCGTGATACAAAATGCCAAAGATTGTGAATACGTTTAACAGGCTTTGGTACTGCAATCCATTCGGACTCGAGAAGCACAAACGTCGGGTGGGTAAGAGAGAGATTACAGAGGCGATGCGGAAGAAAATATCGAATTTAGTGGTAGGTGAAGCAATATGCGATGTGTCGTCACAAAATATCCAAAATGCCCAATGCAGGTCTTAGTGACTCAACTGAAACAGTGAAGTGAAAACGTCAAGTGAAGAGGAGTACGAAGCCCCAGGAGCTGCAGAGGAAGCCACTATCAGTAATGTAAACATTTTGTATCCTCTGGGTCAATCACCATTGTCATTGCGAAAACAAACCCGAGAGATATCGTACGCAAGGAGAAAGGTGAGTGCCGTAAATAAAACAGTTTCTGAATTATTTCATGTGAGTACAGAAAGCAATGATGGAGAAGAAATGTTGACACAATTCAAAGAAAAATTTTCAAACGTGAAAACAGCTAATGAGAAATAAGTAAAGAATGATTTTAACGTGTTTACCAAAAAGTTGGAGTGAACAAAAAATAATGGTCGAATTTGGCGTATCTCTTCATGTAGCTCCTACGGCAAAATTAACACCTAGAGAAGTAGTTTTGCGAAATCCACCATCGCGCGGCGGAGGAAAACTTTTACGCCGAGCGCTGACGAGGAGCGCTGTGGCGCGGCGGCTCTAGCAGCTGAGACGAGTTCATTAATGGAGCGCCAGTAAGATACTTTTATTCATAACTTTAAAACCATTCAAGATTCCATGATGAAATTTACAGAGTAGCTTGAAAGTAGTTTCAGCAATTTTTCTTCCAAAATTCAAGAATTTAAAAATATTATATTTCCATTTATTGCATTTTTTAGAATTTGTTTACTTCCTAATTGTTAAAGACTCACGGTAAAAAAAATATCTTTAGCGTAAAATTATCCTTTACATTTCTTCTACAAATGGTGTCACTTTCATATTTTTTGCTTGTTTGCATATCATCGGAAAAAAATCATAACGGAATGTCAACAGACTGCTAACCTAATATTTCAAGTGCCCATTGTTGCTAAACAATGGATGATGAGACAAAAATATTGTACCTGGTTCATGCAGGTATCATAATAAGTAAGGTGGCAAAATATTTTTAAATTCTGAGATGTAGTGTCAGATTTCCTACTTTTTTGCATGGAATGACCCAGTTCTGGCTGTGACACGTGCTGGCATTTGAGTATGATCGTGGCGCGAATGGCGTAACCAATCACGACCTACAGAGCGGAGGGATACATTCAATGTTTGTTTACATGCGGAGTGAAGTTACAGCGAACGGACCTTAGTAACCCCCCTTCAACTGTCCAGTGCGCCGGGGAGCACAACAATATCGGGTGACGCCGTCGACGACTTCATTCAGTGACATCTCCCTCTCATCAGTAGCCCGCCTATTTTCGGCTTTTAATATATGCTATTTTGCTTTGCGTGTCTATGTTTTTTGTCATTGTTAGAAATCAATTGTATTTCATTGTATTATGTATCCAACTCCTGTCAATCATGGCACTCGTGCAGTAGAAAAGTTCTTCCACCTCTTCTCTCTTCTGTTGTCTTTCTGCTAGCAGTTTGTTGTATGCTGTGGTAGATGGTAGCAGTAGATTATATCTTAGGTCCTCAATTAGGAAGGGCTCTCTGGTTAATAGATACACGTATCTGGATGGTGTATATTTTGATACGCCTAGTACTTTCTTCAGGTACAGTGCCTTGATGTTTTCTAGTACTTTTAGATCTCTTAGTTTCAGGTATTCTCCTATTATGTGGATTCCATATGTTAATATAGGTATTATCTTTGTTTTGAAAATTTTAATTGCCGTTTCTAGGGATATTTCTCGAATTTGTCTGATGTCTCTCATTGCAGCTATGGCAGCGATTGCTTTTTGTTTTACATGCTTGTTGAAGGTGGTTCCTGATGTTTGCATGGTAATTCCTAAATATTTGTAGTCATTAACTACTTCGAGTTTTTCGGATCCAATCTTAAGCTTTTCTTTCTCCGCTACCTTTCCCCCTCTTCTGAAGATCATTAGTGCGCTTTTGCTGATGTTGATTTTCAGTCCGTTTTCCTCGGCCCATGTTGCGAGTTTGTTTAAGCTATTTTGTAGATCTTCGTGGTTTTTGGAGGATAAGGCCATGTCGTCGGCATAGAGGTATGCTTTGGTACTTTCTGTGGTTACCGCTTGTATTATATCAGCTGTTGCGATGTTGTACAATAGGGGGCTCAGGGGGTCTCCTTGTAGTACCCCGTTAGTTTGAGTGACTGCTTTAGATCTTTCAATGTTATTGTCTATGGTTATGGTGTTGTGTTTTAGCATATTTATTGTGGTGGTTGCGAGATAGTTTTTTGGTCCAAGCATTTCTTCCAGTTTTCCTTTTATATTTTCACGAACTATGGAGTCAAATGCCTTGCTGTAATCGATGAAAGCTGTATAAAGTTTTCCTTTGGGTGTCCTGAGGGCATCTTGTATGTCTGCTTGCAGAATGGAGATGGCTTGTAGTGTTGATCTTCCTTTCCGGAATCCAAATTGTTCTTCTGGTATTAGGTGGTCAACTTCTTTAGTCATTCTTTTAGTGATTATTTTTGTGAAAACTTTGGCGATGGTGTTACTCAGGGCTATTCCTCTGTACGAGTCAGGGGATTGTGCATTCCCTTTACCTTTGTAAATTAATTTGATGATAGATGTTCTCCAGCTACTGGGGATTTGATTTGTTTCTATGCATTTATTGAATAGTTCCCTCCACGTGTCTGCTAGTACGTGTATGGCTTCTTTTAGATGTTCGTTGTACGTTTCGTCTGGTCCAGCCGCTTTCCCGGTTTTTAATCCTTGTATTGTTTCTGTTACCTCGTCCTTTGTTATTGGGTAGAAGTTTTCTGGACTTTTTTCGATTGTGTTGTATGCTTGCTCTGTGTTTTCCGTGTTGAGAATGGCTTTGAAATGTTCTTCCCATTCCTTCATTTGAATTGCCTGAGTGAAAAACGTCTTCCGTGGCTGGAGAGCTGCGAATGGGTTGGTTTCCGCTAAATTTATGATTTTCTGAGCCTCTTGTTCTGTGTGATTTTCTTGTTTTCTTCTCAGAAGCGTTTTGTATTTCCGTCTTGCTTGAGTGTAGATACGAGTGTCTAGAGCGGTTTCCATGTTTTGTAATCTGTGTAGATGTTGTAGGACCTTCTGCCTCTCCTTGTAACATTCGGCATCGAACCATGGTTTGGATCTTCTTTTCTTTTGTGTGTGTCGTACTTGGGCTGATTTCATTATTCGCTCTATCCGCGTTGCTGCTTCTTCGATTTTCCCTTCGTTAATTATTTCTTTTATATTCCTTATTTCCGTTTTGAAATTCTCTACTTTTGACAGATCCAGTTGTCTTCCTATTTTCCCATGTGGTTGTTTTGGGTTTGGCTTTGTGATAGTTTTTGTTTCTATCGTTGTGAGCACTGGTAGGTGTTTTCTGTACGGGAGTTGCATGATGGTTGATTGCATAGAGTTAATCATTGCTTTCATTCTTGAGTTCAGGAATACTAGGTCTATTGTGCTGCTTCCGTTGTGGCATATGTACGTTGGGTGTTTAGGATTGTTTATTAGTTCAAAACCTTCTTCTTGTAAGTACTCTAATAGTAGCTCCGTTTTGTGTGATCTTTTATCGGTGCGGCAGTTATAATCTCCTGCAAGTAAAATTGGGTTGTCTTCTGCTTTCGCTAGAGCTTCGTTTAGTTCTTCTATTATATTTTCTATTTGAAATCCTGGTTGATAGTAGCTTGCTATCACTGTGAATAGTTTAGTTTGGACTGTTATGGTGTTTGTGGTCTTTTGTAGTATTCTTATTGGCGCTAATGTGGGGTTGAAGTAACAGGATACTCCACCGCTGGGTCTTCCTGCTTCTCCTTGCGTTGCTAGGCTGTGAGTACCATAGTATCCTTCTAAATCTATTTCTTTGGTGGCAAATGTTTCGGTTAGTATTAATATGTCGTGAGTTGGTATGTTGAGAGGTGAGTTTCTTTTTATGCTTTCCAAACCTTCTACATTCCACAGGAAGATGTTCCACGATTTTGTTCTTTTAAAGTCTTGAGCCTTCTCGTCCGAACCTACGAAAAATGTATTTCTTCACCAGAACACCCGTTGGCCAAGCTTCTGCCTTGTTCATGATTTCTAGTTCATCATGTGGTATGCCGAGTTTGAATGCTTTTAGTTTCCCTGGTGTGTCGACCTCCTCACATTCTACGACTCCATTTATCCCTTTTTTCTGCACATAATCTTTTACTTTTTCCGCTGTGGTTGTTTCGTGAAGTCTTCCTATGTATAGCCATGTCTTCCTATGTAAAACCAGGAAATGAGAAGTGTAGTAAACAGATTAGCGGTGCATGGATTCCACCATAAACTCTGCAAGACAACCACATATCACACCGCCAGTGATCTATGCGTGTGCAAACTGTGCAACGAAAAGTGTACCAAGTATCATGTGCTTTCATGTAAGGAAAACAAGAAAACAATTACGGAGCTCAGCTCCGAAGACTGAACTGTAAACTCCATGCACACTTGTGCGCATTTCTTAATTATTATTATTGTATTATGTATGTATGTATGTTTTTTTGGTTTTCGTTTTTTACATTTCTTGCGTCATTTGACGCAACGCGTCTCTAAGCCCGAGGGCGTTGAGCGCTTTTTGAGTAATCCTCCATTAACCACCGCGCCATTTCTAGGAGTAATCCTCCATTACATATTATGTCACGTCTCGTTGTCAAGAGAACCGCCAGGTAGCATCTCCGCGCACCTCTCACTTGCGTGCCCCTGCGTCACTACCCAGCGGGTCACTAGGGTTTAGGACACTTCACAGGGGTTGGACTAACCCCGGTGAAGCAGTCAAACTGGTTTTGTTGGAACAAATTTCACATGAGATCGATGGGAATCGAACCCGGACCTCCTTGGTGAAAGGCAAGCGACTTCGCTCTGAGCCACCAGATGTTGGAGTGACTGTCTTGCATTGTTGGCAGCCTTTGAAACAAATGAAAAAATAGTTCGTGACGAGTTATTTTCGTACTATGTTCTGTTGTTCTGTTTCCCCTTTTTTCACATCACTATATTTTAACATCTGTGCATCTTTGTTTATTCATCCATTGTTGAAGTATGGAAGAATTTCAGGAACTTACGGATGACGAATACAGCACGCTGTCTTCTAACGATAAATAGATTTACATATGACAGTTATTTGACCATAGTACCAAAGAAGAAAAAAGCTGTTATACTTTTATCCACAATACAGTGGTAATTCTACATCTGGACCACTTTCAAAACCAGAAATAATTTTATACTACAACAAAAATAAAGGAGGAATAGACAATATGGACAAAATGTGTTTCTACTACAGTGTGAAAAGACGTACACAGAGATGGCCGGTGGCATTTTATTATAATATAGTAGATGTCGCATGTTTATCAGCATACCTCATATACAGTGAAAATAACACACAATAGAAGATTGTTACACATAAAAGAAGGATTTTTCTTCAATAATTAGGAAAGCAATTAGCAATGCCAGCTGTAGTGTGCCGCTCTGAACATCCCGCTTGCCTACGAATTTTTTCCGTAAAATCTGGAATAGAGTGCTTGCTGGGAAAGCCAATGGCTATTATTACAACAGTAACAACAACTCAGCCTCAGCGGGATTCCAGTGGAAGGCTTCCTATTGTTGGAGACTGCTTTATTTGTAGAAATCAGGTACCAAAAAGAAAAAAGGAAAACAAGGAAACAATGTGCAGTGGCGTAGCGTGACTCGCGCGTTTGGGGATGCTCAACAATAACGCGAACTGAAGACATTATGATTTCACTTCTCCCCATAGCTCGTCACACACATTTTTAAACTGTTTTTGAAGTAAATAAATAAAATGAATTTGGTAAAAAATGATTCTCAAAGTTCTCTAGAATCTATGTTATTGAAACAAATGTTATAATACTTCAAGAGATTTATGTCAGGGGACTTCTTGAAAGCAAATTAAGAAATAGCTCAGCTTTAGTTTAATGCGCGATTGACAATGAGATCACTTGTGAATTTATACATTTCAAACCAAAATAAAATTTAATATATTTAGTAAGAATTCAACTTATTAGATATTAATTACGAATTAGTAGGCAAGCACTCCATCTACAGTTTGTGCCCATGATCAAGCACAGAATCGGGAGCAGAGAGTATGAGTGAGAGAGAAAAATATTTCTCTGACAACATCAAGTGTGCTGCGCTCTCGTGCACAAACGAGCAACTTTCTCATAAAACTTTTTTCAGCCATATGCTATCTCTTACACCGTGATGCTAGCTTTTCGGGACTTGGGAATCCAGGGGAAGGGGTGAAGAGGGGAGGGAGAAACCTCGCTTTCTGCGCATGAGCCATTCCACGTCAAATCGCACAAAAAAGACCAAAATTTGACCTTCATATTTTTATTTATTTTCTAATTTTTTCTATTTGTTATATGGATCAAATAAGTGAACACGTGTATTTTTATTTTTTTCTAACTTTATTATTTTCGGAAATATTGTATAATGAAATTTGCTAAAAATGACGCGCATCACTAACTTAAAAATATCATACATTTGAATACACCAATTATAGAAATTCCGTTCAAATTCCATTCGAAACTTAAAAACATGTTTCATTTTTAAGATTTTGCAAAATACTTAATTTTTTGAATTTTCAATTTTTTTAAAAAGACTGAAATTTTGAAAATTGAATATTTTTGTAAACTCGATGAGATAAAATTTTTAAAAAATATTTATAAACGCACTAGAGTATTGATAATAATTCCAGAAAAAATCAAAGTGGGATCTTGGTAACTTTAAAAGATATTAATAATTTACGAACCAGTGTGTAATAGATTGCTGGAATAGACACGTTTTTTGCGTTACTGGTCGTCGGTTTCTTTGGATGAAGCAGTAATTTCAGTACTTCTTGAGGTGGTGAAACTTCATGATTGAATTTATAAATAATAATATTTATGTGTAATAATATACATACAAATAATATTAATATATTTATAAATAATTTATAAATTTATAAATAATTAAAGGACAGATTCTTGATTCAGATTTTGACTGACATTTTGAAATTTTCTGGTCCCTCACAACTCACTTTAAATACAAGTACTCGCATACTATAGAATTCCTGAACTTTCGTCACAATGCACAGTTTTAATGCCTTACCGAATTTACTTCAGTTCTGAACAAAATTCCATTTTCTTCAGCCAACGTTTTACACACTTTTATCATGCGTTCGGTTGCTGCAAAAAGTCGTTTAATTTCATTGTATGTCCAACTTTCAAAACTTGTCAAAATTTAAATTTTCAACGTCATGTCATCGAGTGAAAGTAATCGATAAGTTACTAAATAGTATCTTTGTCTTATTTTTCGATGGACGTCGAAGGATCTTCAATGTGAACAAATTTATCTTTGTTGGCACTTTGTACTTTCGAAAATTTCTCATGGGGATGCCATTTTGTTCCAATTTTCTTTTCGTGGAGGGGGTTTCTCCTATTGCAATTAAACTCATGTTTATCTTCTCTTTATTCATTTCGCAGACACTTGAACTATCTGAAGAGCTTAAATTGTCACTTCCTTGATTTCCACTTTTTTCACTGGACTTTCCGCTACTTTCGTTAATGCCACGGGAGCCACTAATCTCGATGCTATCTTCATTAAGAAAAGGCCGTTTTGGAAGCCGATTCCCTTTCTTCCGAAATGAATTACAAATTCGCCAATCTAATGACTCCTGTAAATTCACCAGCAAATCGTGGTTTACGCGTCTTGGAGATTTTCTTTTTTAAAAATCGTGATCAGAAAGTTTAAATGGATTGAAACATCTATCTCATACGCTGAACGCCACTCATGTTGCACAGTGTACACACGATTCATAGAACAGATACCAGCACTCTTGTCTTTATAAGTATTGCGTATTGCGAATAATGTTGAGAAAACTTTACCATGTCCCTCGACAAGTGGTCGATTGTACTTCACGAGCAAGGTCAGGAGGGCACCCCATCCCTAGGACCCAAAGGGACTTGCAGTAAAATTCGTTTCGCTGACACGAAGAAAAGCATTCGTTTTGCTGTCAATCATCCCTTCTGGGGAAAGAGTGAACATAAATTTACTAATGTTTCTTGAAACCCAAATCAGGCAGAGGGCCATTCTTTTTATTGTTCGTCGGCATTAGTATCCAAGACTGATCGAACACAATTCGTTAGTGCAGGGGCAGGAATCACGCGCCCGAATACTATAATTACAATTTTTATCTATACGTGTTGAGTGCCTAATTTTTTCTTGTAATGTTTTGTAGAAAATTAAACAAGAAATATGCCTATTTTTTCAAATTTTAATCTGAGAGAGTTCGTAAAGAAATTTTCGTTTTTTAAAAATAATTACAATTTTTTAATGAAATATTTATTTTTTGAGAAAGTAATTTACAGATGAATAAAATACACATATCAAAAAATTAAACGAAACAAACCAGTAATTTTTATGTCAAGTACATTCAGAGCGTCAGTTAATCATATTTTGCAAAGTACGCGTAAATTTCAAAATTTAACTACACAAATAAACAATTTTCAGGTAAATAAAGAAACACATCTTTTTCTGATGTCCAAAATGAATGCCATATATTCGTGTCATTTTTTTTTTAAATAGTCGTGTCAATTCGAGTGCGATTTGACGTGGAATGGCTCGTATTTCAATTCGTTTCGCTCTCACCCGTAAGAACATAATAACCCACAAGTCACCCACGATGTTACCCACAAAAATATGTATGACACAATGTCATACATTCTGGGGGCAGAGTGAAAATCTGAAATACTAATAACTCTTGAAACCTTATCAGGCAGACGGTCATTCTTGTTTTAGTTCTTCAGCACTTGCATCAAAGACTGGCCGAACACAATTCGTTAGTGCATGGGTAGGCAGAGCGCGCCCTCTTACTTACAATTGATTTTCTTAGAACTGTATGTGTGAAGTGCCCACTATTTTTCTTGCTGTATTTTATAGAAAACTGAACAAGGAACACGCCAATTTTTTTTCAAATTTTTATCTCATCGAGTGTATATAGAAATTTTACTTTTTTTAAAAAAAAATACATTTTTGAAAATGAAAAAAACATTTTCTGAAATATTTATTTACAGAGGAATAAAATACACATTTCAAAGCATTAAATGACACAAACCAGAAATGTTTATATTTAGTACATTCAGAGAGATATTTGATCTTATTTTGTGAAGTACCTGTAAATTCCAAAATTTAATATAGCCATAACTACACAAATAATCAATTTTCAGGCAAATAAAAAAATACGTGTGTCTTTTTTTGATGTCCAGACTTCAGAAAAAAAATATCGTACATTTTAAAAAATGTCGTGTCAACTCTTGTGCGATTTGACATGGAATGGCTCGCATGCGTCATTGCTCGTCGCAATCTCGTAGCAGACGCTAGAAGCATTTTAGCGTCCAAGCAATCAGAGGCCAGCTTATAACAATGCGCCGAATTCAATCATAAGAAATCACTTTAAAATTAATACAAACGTGTTTCGTTCAATGTTTTTCAGTCACTTGGAAAATTATCAATACAATATTTAGGATTCTTTGATTGATATTTTACGTAGGGATGCTCAGCATCTTAGCGTTCCTTGACGCTACGCCACTGGCAATGTGTACCTTGCAGCAAACCAATTTGTGAACATTCTTTCACAACTACTTCATGTTGCTGTTGTCGATAAATGGATTTGATATTGTTTTCATAAAATAAAAAGGATGAAACATTTCTTTACCATACAAAAAATACAATATTTGTTTATACTGTGAACCTCCACTATGTGATACAAAATGTAAACCTTATGTTGAATTTAGTTTGTCGGAAATATTGTTTATGCTAATTATTTTAGTAGTAATTGATCATAAACTTGATACATTTCTACTTTAGTAAGTAAGTTACATAACACAGGCCGACGTCAGTTTAGTTACAAAAAGGAAAACCACTAATTCCGATTAATTTCAGGATGCTGCATTTGAAATTGACAGCCGTTCTTCTAGATTAGCTCGTATTTTTGTGTAACGCATAGTTGCCAGTTTTTACCATTTTGGCTTCAGTTACCATCATAGTAACCATTTCCACAATGTTACTAGAGTGATAAATAAATAGTATTTCACTCAGTTGGTGAAATTCAGGAGTTTCTTGTTGTTAGCAACTCCCTTGACACTTGTGTTCCTTTCCCTTCTTCTGTTTGTTTTTAAGAGTTTTTTTACACACTGAATGTAGCCGCCTCGTCTATGTGGCACCAATGGGAGGCACGATGATGCGCGCGAGCAAATATATAAAGTAGAAAGTGCTGTTGTTGCGTGGCTTAGTCGTACTATTACGGGTATGTATTGCAGTACGTAATCTCTCAAGTGTGAAAATGTTTGTCGTGGGAATCGGCTTACGCAGTTTTACTCAGTAACTTCAGTTATTTTACCGTATTTTCCGAAATGTTTTATTGTTATCATACAGTGATTTAGTGGTTGTTCTGTGGTTCTAAGTTTCGCTTTCCTGTGCAAAATGTCAAGTTCTTCCCGCAAAGGTTGTAAAAACTCACCGGGCTGATTTTGTTACATCTGTGGCGTGTTTATGGCTAAGTCTCAGATTAGATCGATGAATGATGTCGTTAAGGAATTATATTATTTTTATTTTGACTATAAGATTGACGATCAGGATAAATTCTGGTTCACTCTTGTGCGTTATCTGATGTGTCTGAAGACCTGGCTTAAAGGAACCAAGAAAAGGATGCCTTATGCTGTTCCGATGATATGGAGACAATCCCGGAATCACTATGGCGACTTGTTTCTGTATGACGAATACAGCAGGAAGTAAAAAGAAGAAACAGCGTGCCATCGAATATTCAAACTTGCAATCCGCGATCAGACCAGTGCCTCATGGAGAAAATTTACCTGCACCTACTCCTCCGAACGATTGGAAAACTATCGATATTGCAGCCAGGGACTGAATACCGAAATAATAGCGGTAAAGGTATTTATACCGATATAGAAATACCTTTACCTCTATTATGCCTTTATTCAAAATACCTTAAAAAATACCGGTATAAGACGTCAAATACCGGTATTTTTAGAGGTAGTTTACCTTTATTCGCCGTCTATACCGGTAAAATACCTCTATTTAGAGGTATTTTACCGGTATTTTCTCATGAAAATACCGGTATTTTCATGAGAAAATACCGGTATTTCAGTATAATCATACATGTTTCGGAGGGGAAACATTCTGATTTTTTACGCTGAGATGGCTCAGAGGAACAATTATCGACTCAGCAGAGTTTCTGACCGGGGATCCTAGGGTTCGAGTCTCAACGTTGGCGTATTTTCGTCACCAGACATTCTAGCTAGGTCGAGTTCTGTTGTTGGTTGAGAATGAATTATTATAATAGGCTGGGGACGTGAAGGCATGTTTGGGGGAGCGAACGCGCGTGTGGGGAGGCGAACGCGCGTTTGGGGGAGTGAACGCGCGTGTGGGGCCGCGAACCCGCGTGTGGGGCCACGAACGCGCGTGTAGGGACGCGATGGCGCGTTTGGGGAGCGAACGCGCGTGTGGGGCCGCGAACGCGCGCGTGGGGACGCGAAGGCGCGCGTGGGGACGCGAAGGCGCGTGTGAGGGAGCGAACGCGCGTTTGGGGAGCGTACACGCGTGTGGGGACGCGAACGCGTGTTTGGGGGAGCGAACGCGCGTTTGGGGGGAGCGAACGCGCGTTTGGATAGCAAACGCGCGTGTGGGGCCGCGAAGGCGCGTGGGGACGCGAAGGCGCGTGTGGGGGAGCGAACACGCGTTTGGGGAACGAAGCGCGTGTGGGGACGCGAACGCGGGTTTGGGGGAGCGAACGCGCGTTTGGGGGAGCGAAATACCGGTAGCGGGGAACAGGGCACGTGTGGAACCGCGAACGCGCGTGTGGGGACGCGAAGGCGCGTGTAGGGGAGCGAACGCACGTGTGGGGTCGCGAACACGCGTTTGAGGCCACGAACGCGCGTGTGGGGCCGCGAACGCGCGTGTGGGGACGCGAAGGCGCGTGTAGGGAAGCGAACGCACGTGTGGGGTCGCGAACACGCGTTTGGGGGAGCGAAAGCGCGTTTGGCGAGCGAACGCGCGTGTGGGGACGCGAAGGCGCGATTGGGGGAGCGAACGAGCGTTTGGGGGGTTTCTCATCTTGCATGCCATTACCAGCACTGTGTAAACAACTATTGCCAGTCGCACAGAGCGCTAGCGCTGTCCAGGTGCTGGAAAACTCGTAACTGGCACACCAGTACTGGCAGCGTGTAAATCAGCCTCAACTCAATATCTGCAGATGAAGATCCGCGAGATAGTCCCTTCCACTTAAAAGATGAGATTTATTTCATCCTTCAACATGAATTGAACGATTTAGCAAGAGACTTACAACTTTCGAAAGAGAAAGTTTAATTCTTGGGTGCTAGACTCAAAGAATGGAATTTACTGGCTCCCGGAACTACTTACACTCAGCACAGGAAAAGGAACGAGCCTTTTTCAGAATATTACATAATGGAAGATTCCCTTTGCGTATGCACGGACATCAATGACCTGATGAATGAGTTAGGAATCCAACGTAATCCATCTGATTGGTGTCTTTTCATAGATTCATCTAAGTACAGTCTGAAAGCAGTTTTGCTTCATAATGGAAATAAGCTGTCTGTGGCACACTCTGTTCCAATGAATGATACTTACGAGGATCTCGCACTCATTTTAAATCGTTGCAAATACAAAGATCATGGTTGGCAAATTTGTGGAGATGCAAAAGTATTTTCAATATTATATATTGGTCTGGAAGGTGGATTTACAAAGTTCTTTTGTTTTTTGTGTCTTTGGGACTCAAGAGCTACAGGGAAATTTCTCACAAAAGAAGTGGAGTGGCCCCTCAGAGAGTGTTTTAAGCCCGGTACCAACAATGGCAAGTATAAGCCTCTGATCGATCCAAGCTAGGTACTGCTTCCAACTCTGCACATTAAGTTGGACCTCGTGAATTTCGTAAAAGGAATAGACAAAGAAGGTGAAGGATTTAAGTATCTTAGACAGTGTTTTACAAAACTAAGTGATGGTCTGTATATATCTGTGAATATTATACCTTATAAACTTTTATGAGTATGTAAATGCTGAAGTTAGTGCCAGTAAACTAACTGAATACATAGTTTTGTAATTATTTAGATTTAATATTGTAAATTTGTGCCAAACGAAGTTGATTCCCTTTTTGCAGGCAAACACCTCACTCCGGTACCTTCAAAATAGCTCATTATGCCTATTATGTTAAATTTGACAACTATGCGTTACACAAAAATACGAGCTAATCCAGTAAAACGGCTATCATATTCGTATTCAGTGACCCAAAATTGGTCAGAATCAGTGAGTTTTGTTTCTATAACTTTTCAAAAGTTTAAAAACGTCGGCCAGATTTAATTATAATTAAATTAATATAACTTTCTGAGGATAAGCCCTCCGAGCACAAAACTACGTCATAATGTTAATTTGAAGCTAATTAACGAATAACTGGACGCTCATAATCAATCTCAGAAGTCCATAATCGATATTTTAAATTGTAGAGGTTACCCGGGTAACCCACTGTAGACACAAGGGCTAGCTATTAGGAATTGCCACTTACTCTTTCTTGCCAGCTGCCATCTATCACCGCCAAAAGTTCATTTTTTATCATTTTCTTAATTTTTCGGTTTCCTGTTGGTAGAACGGAAAAATTAATTTTAGAATATTAAAAAACACAAAAACCTAGTCCTAAATGACAATTTTCTTTTAAAAATTATGTGCCGTTTTAAAGAAAATTGCGTTTTAGCGCTACTAAAAACGCGAAATTTAAAGCTCATTTTCACAGAAAATTTTTGAGTTTTCCAAATACTTTATTTGAAGTTATTTTAAGCACTTAAACTCACAAATATAATAATATTTACAAATTGCTGGTAATGTGCGTATTAAAGATGTGAGAGATCTTTCAAAAAAATTATATTTAAATAATTTTTTGAAAAAACAAAAAAAAATCAAAATAAACTTTATGTCATATTAAAGAGTGTAATTAGCACTATCCGTTACAAAAGTTTCAAGAAAAGCAAGAAAGTTTGCAGCCATATATGAGAAAATGGCGTTTGAGCGTTTCTGAAAATGCGGAATTTTGAGCTAGTTTTCACAGAAAACGGTTGATTTCGAGAAACTTTACTTGACATTATTTAAAGTACATGTAATCATAAATATAATAATGTGAACAAAGCTAATATAAATATTATCGATGTGAGAAGTAAAAAAATGTTTGCAATTTATCAAAAAAAAAAAAAAAAACAGCAATATGGCATTTGTCATCTCATAGAGTTCATTTACCACTATCCCTATCAAAAGTTTAAAGAAAAAAATTGGAGCAGTTTTTGAGAAAATCTAGTTTTTGTAATTTTTTAAAATTGCACACATTGCACGCAATATTGCGCGGAAACTACTAAAAGTTTCAAAACAACGTGTAAGACCTTAAACAAAGATCTCACTTTGGAGAACACATTTTATTTGAAGGAAAAATCTCTATCTGCAATTTTGTAGTTGGAGAAAGACGCCGAAAAAAAATTCAAACTTTTGCAATTTTCCAAACTTTAGAGCTATCCGTGAAAATCGGACTTATGCCACCTTAATAAGTGTATTTTACTCTATTCTTACAAGAAATTTAAAGAAAAAATTGGAGCCTTTTTTAGTATATTTTGAAAATGTCCGGGGAGCTTCAAGTAAAGAACCCCCAAATTTTACAGAATCTTTTTCAAAATCTCAAAGCTTCGACTAGAACCACATCGAACGGGGAATATCCATTTGGAAGAAATCGTACGTATGATTTAGGCGCTAGCAGTGTTCACAGACGGACGTTTTCCTTTTAATTGGTTTTTCGGTATCAAGGACCCACAACACAGGGTTTGTGGCTACACCACGTGTTAGGGGATTTTTTTTCTTAATTTAGCAACTGGTTTTATCCACTTTTTCGTTATCACGGCCAGGCAATGAATTTTTTTCCGCCGAAAATTGGCCATTTTTTCGCGCAGCATTACATAACTTTCCCTATACTACGTATATCACTCCGAACATATGTACGTGTACGGGAAAGTAAAAATACCGTAAATTGTTGATTCTGCCGTCAAATATTGATTAATTAATTTACGCAATAAATGAAGGACTATGAGCACCACTTATCCAACTTTCATTATGTTATCTCATTTCTAAACTGTCGCATTTCTGATAGTTATTTATGAATATCGGCATATTATTATATCATTTCTATCGTTTCTTGTATTGTATTGTATGTATTCTTTTCACATTCAAATTCCACTTCTATCAAGAAGCGATTAAATGTAGAATATTTGAAATTTGGTAAATGTTTATCAGGAGCCTTCCATGAATTACGTGACACAAATTTCGAGTATTTTCAATCCCCCCTCCCCTTTGTAACGCTGCCTCATTCCCCCATCCTCCTCCTTTAGCGTTACGTAATTTATGGGTGACCCCTCATTAACATATTTCATTATATATACAATTGTTGCAGGAACATTTTAAAATAGATACGCATGGAAATAGAGACGTACCATATGTACAAAATCTTCGAACTTCATTTTTCTACTGATTTTATACTTACGTACAGTTAACTTTATTTTTCGCGGGGTCAGTATTTCTTCATTCTCATTTTCGGGTTTCATTCTAAGGCTACGGTCAGAGTGGATCCGTATTCGGCCGAACACGGCCGTTTACAGCCGAATATTTCAAACCACGAAGTCTAGACTTCGTGTTTCAAACCCTCACTGTACTGCGGTTTTTCTAACTTTGCCCTTCAAGGCCCGTCATCATGTTGGAATACGTCACGATATTTCGCGACGTTCTTAGATATCACATGATCGCGACCATATCAAGCAGTGCTTGCCATCATGCGATTTCTAGCGGCGTGACGGAGAAAGATGCGAGATGCCTTGTGTTATTCCATCGTGACCATAGGGGCTTGAGGGGCACAGTTAGAAGAATCGCACTATAGAGCGCAGGCACGGTCACATTGAATGCAAGTTCTGGCGAACATGGCCGAACTTCGAAATCTGCAGACCAAAGACATTGGAAATAAACCTTGCTGCAGACCGATATCAAATGAATTGATTTATTCCGCCGATCTCAGCTGTCGGAGATAGATGTTGAAAATCTGTTTTCATTTGTATACAAACGAGATGCTCTGTGGAAGATGCCGGATTCCAGATATCACAACTGGGACAAAAGCAGGAAATTATGGAATGAAATCGCAGAAGAAATGGGCGAAACTAGTATAAAACGTGTTGTAAACATGGCGCATAACCTCACATACCTTATGGTTATGAACAGTCGTTCCTCTGTGGTCGTGCATTTTGTAAAATTCGACCTTTTTTCAATGTCATCTCTAATTGCTTCAAGTTCTAGGCGACATTCTTGTGTATTCGAAAAATTTCACTGGTTGTTTTAGTACTTGGTAATATATGGTATGAAATTCACCAGTATTTTCGCGATAGGCGAAAATAGGGTTCACACAATAATGATTTTTGATTTTCAAGAAGAAATTTAAGAACAGAAATATTCTCGCTTTCGTTAGATACGACATACGCTCAATAATTCACAGATGTCTACTGCAGTTGGATGCAGTGTGACCACTCAGGTTAGCAGAATCAGTCGGCCGTTCGCGCGCCACTTTTCTTCGGCCGAAAACGGATCCACGCTGACCGTACCCTGAAGAAGGAATGTCTGCTTATGCCTGTTGTTCTGCAAAATTCATTCAAACGATTGACTCCATTTTTGGATGTTTTCCTTTTAAGTTCTCGAATATCTTGAAAATGTTTTTGCCACATAATTTTTCACCCTTTTCCCTGCAATCTATTTCCATCTCTACGATTCACTAAATTACGTATCTAACTTTCTTTACCACTGAACATCCACCAGCAAAAATCGACTGACCAGAATATCCAGCAATATGAAATTTTTGAAAGGGTTTCTGGTGATCATTCAAGTATTGATTTAGAAGGTCCCTTCCGCTGAAGACATAAATAAACACTTCCTTTCAGCCGTACTGGTGACATCCTGCATCTCTGCCTTGTCTCTCCGTCGAGCGTTACGTCGTCCCACGTCGCGCGTGCTCGACTTCAAATCAAATATCAAATACACAGAAGTAATTCATCAGAAGACTTTCGGGTGGTGATAGAAAATAACTTCATATTATCCAAAACATTGTCACTGGAAGTTTTTAATTGGACTTCAAGGACGAAAATTTCCCAACGACGTTATAATTTAAAGCACTAAGTAAACTAGTGGAGCTACAGAATGGCACAGACTTCCCCTATTAGTTTTCTATTTCCTTGGGCCTCGGTTAGCTATTCATACTTTCCACATACTCTTGCCAGCTGCCATCTATCTTCGCCCACACTACATTTTTTTGACATTTTCTTAATTTTTCGCTTTCCTATACTGCGATTTTTCTAGGAAGAGCTCTCAAGATAACTCAAATCCCATCTTCGCGATGGAATATGTCACGGCATTTCGCGTCTTTTCTCGGTCTTGCTGGTAGAAGTCGCATGATCGCAAGCACTGCTTCATACGGTCGCGATCGTGCGAAATCTAGCGGAACGACTGTGAATGATACGAAATGCCGTGACATATTCCATCGCGAAGATGGGATTTGAGTGATCTTGAGAGCTCTTCCTACAAAAATCGCAGTATAGTGGTAAAACGAGATATTAATCTCTCTCTCTAGTAGTAATGAATTGTATCCAAGGCCCTACCACCCGGTATGCCATCTGAAGGAAAATCGGTTGCAAATTGAAGCAGCGGCCAGACGCCATGAGTATGGCAACATTGCGCGGGAATTTTAAATACGATACTTTCAAATTGAATATACCTTCTAAATGTAACACATGCTACTTGAAACACATCAGTTTACCTAATATATGAAATGACTATACGCACAAGTGAGTTGAAGATAAAAATATCTTTGTCACATGCTCTACATACTTGAAATTTCGGGAGAAGAAAATGTCAGCAAAAATGTTACCGGGAAAGAATGCAAGCTGGATGCCAAGTCGTATCATGAGAAATTTTAAAACAAATTTAATATTTTTATTTAGGTACATGTTTATGTATGTCATGAACGCAAACTATTACTTTTTGATCAGTTTTTAATTTTAGGCATGAAGCCTTAGCTGTAGAACCCTCAGCCTGACATTTGGATTACTATGTCCAATGTTTTTTTGCAACACCAATCCCTTTGGAACCCATGCTTCAAAATTTCACCCCTCTTATAAACAATAGTTAAATTGATAATATACACTCGCAGATTTTATACATAAGCCAAATATGGAAATGATGTAAGACAACTAAACAAGACTGGCTATTTCAACACAATTACATTGAAAGCTGTTAAATGGATTTACAGCACACAGTGAAACACATTAGAATATACATATGAAATTCATGTACATTAGAATTCATATCACAATACCTAACAGTAATTTTTCACTTACTGAAAAGACCTACCAGAATATTATTGTCATTGCCCGTAAAGGGTAAGGAAATAGACGGGACCAAGAAAATTTCCTAAAATATGCTTATATATATATTCCTTACAAGTATCTATTATTAAATTTTTAGCATTTACTCTAAGGATATAGGGTTGCATGTACCCCAGGTTGAAGTCATAATACTTTACCGAACAAGACACTGAGCTAATTGATCTTCAAATGAGTTTTTTTTTCTGTAAGAGACAGTTCTATATTTCAAAGTTTCTAATCAAGCAGCACTTCCTACGTATTAGTTTCGCATAGCTTAAATGAAAACTGGTTTTTGTACTTTTCCAAACACATGTCATATGTGGAAAATTACTTCCTTACCTTTCCAATTTAGTATTAAAATTCACTCTACCAAATTTAGTAGTAGATGGGGAAATAAAAAAAGGAAATACATTAGTAACAATTTTATTAAAGTAATGTTTATTGATGTGATATAAGTGTATGCATAATTATATGAAGGTTAAGATTACAAGATTTACTTGTGAAATGATATATCACTGCCTTTTGAATATCTGTTCGTAGACGCGAATGCAGCACAAGACATCACCATTTTAGGTATAGCGAACACACAATGAAAGCTCGAACAAAAATCCCCACAATATTCAACACATCTCAGACGCTCACTCCAGGTGTTGCCATACTAATAGCCGACTTCCTCCTCTTCAATTTGCAGTCGCACACTAGCGCTGTTGCACATTCTAGTGTAGAATAGTAGTATCTCTATGATTGTATCCATACATAATGTAATATCGTCGCAGGTGAACCTGACTATAGGAGACGGACGCGTTTGTACGAGAACGGACTATAGCAGATTCAACAAATGACTGCAGAATGGCGTGCGGACATTTCTGTGTATGGGAAGCCGCGATAAATAAATGCTAGTTCAAGATCATGAATAGCTTACAGAAAAATTAAGAACAATTTTTTATATGGTGCACGTAGTTTATAAGGCGGCAAGTGTGTGTTTTTTGATTAAACAGAGTGACTGTGTTCCGCCAGTTGACGGATAATCTCTGATGCAAGTGAGTTAGAAAATTACGAATTTCGGGCTGAACAATGTGAATTTTTAATGTTTCGGACAAATAAGTTAAAACGGGAATTTTTGGTAAATACCACTAATTAAGGGGACGGCGGAGAGGCGTAAATTAGAAATATTGAATGTCAATGAAGAAGGGCAAATGACAGAGAGAGTGTGTTTTGTTGAGGAAAAGTTTTGGTGAAGAATCTCAACAATGCTTTTCGGCAGAAGATTTTCCAGTCTCGGAGGTGAGCGGACCGCAAGTTCTGTTATACCGTCAGATGATTCTCGGTCGTGGAGGCGAATACATCGCGAGATTTTTAAGTAGTGATACATGATTTTAGTCTTGGAGGTGAGCGGATCGTGAGAGTTCTTTTTTAATGTAGTGTGAGATGATTTCTAGTCGTGGAGGCGAACACACCGCGAGTTGATTTATGCACGAACTTGAATTGTACAAGTGAAGAGATCGCGAGTCTGTTATGCGGTGTTAGATGAAATTTAGTTGTGTTTAATTACATGGTGGTCGGCGCAACCTGTCCCTGGGGAGCTGTCTTGGACGTCGCAGAAGACGGGCGCAGTTGCAACACCGCAACGAAAGGGAACTGAACTGCATACGCATATGATAAATGCGACGAAAGTTTTCTCATGCCAAGACCAAGCATGTCAATAATTTATTAAGATAAGCTTAATTACAAAATGCCCACTAAGGAAAAATGCGCATGTCTCAAGAGTAGTATGAATGTGTTGTAAATATTGTGGATGAGTGTTTATTTTTTGTTGTTTTAATTTGTTGATGTCGTGGAATATTGTTCGTTTTGTTGGTAGAGCGCGCAATTACCCTGAGGTAACGGAATAAGAGCAACAAACACGAGGTGTTTATTATTTTGTATTCAAACTGAAATTTGAGATGTCATTGTAGTTTTGGAAATACCGGGTAGTATTGCAAATGAAAGCAGGTCTTCATCCAGTATTGGAAACTTGCACCAACCTACGACCTATAATTTTTTTTGTAATCGGCCGCATCCAATGTTGAAATAATAATTATTAGTAGTAATTAATAAAGGCGAGTGGGGACGCGTGCGCGCGCGTGAGCAGGGGCGGAACCGATACAATGGCACGCGAACGTAGGACAAATTATTAGACATTTGATACATAGAGGTAAGAAAGCAAATTGGGGCTAAAACCGATACAACATATACACTCATCGTCATAAAAAAAGCTGCACCCCGAAGGACCCTACTGATCCGCTGCAAACTTTGTGGATTATATTCTTGGCTGTCCGGTGATGAGCCGCGTCTCAATCGGTTTTACTGACGTTTCGGCCATCTTGCTGTGGCCTTCTTCAGAGCTATACTGCTGCCGAGAGGCTAGCGTGTCGCATAGATATAGGACGGGGTGCAGGAGCTGATAGGTCGCAGCGGCGACCAATGGGAGGAGGGCAGGTGGCCCGCGATTGGCGGAGAGGGAAAGGAGCGATAGTGGGAGACCTGATAATGTGGGGGGAGGGAGGGTGGTTGGAAAGGGAAGAGGATAGAAAAATGAACAGGATAGACATCTGGAAATTGCAACTGCGTGGTCGGAGACGGGAGAAAAGGCCGAAAGAAACCGGGCGAATAAGCAGCCACGTCATTGGCCGACCGCGGGGGTGTGTCTCCGTGGGGCGCGACCGTATTGGCGGGGAGCGCCGACCCGCCTCCAGGTGTTGCTAAGGCGGAGCCCATCATCTCTGTTGAGGTTTTCGGGTCTCCTGGAGATTTCCAAAGCCTCTTTGATCACACGAGGCCACCACCGGTCTTCAACCCGCGCCTCTCCCCCAACTTGCAATATCTCACGTGATGAAAGATTGGCCTTGAAACACCTTAAGCAGCGAGATGACATCATCATTCTTCCTGCTGATAAAGGAAATGCCACCGTGATCATGGAGAGCGCCGAATACCACGCCAAGATGACCAGCTTACTTAGCGATAGTAACACCTACACGAAACTGGACCACAACCCTTTGCGGAAGGTGAGGCAACAAGTCTTGTCCAGCTTAAATCAAGCTTCTTCCATCAGCGACGAAGACAAGAAAACTCTGAAGTTCGCCAACAACCATCGCACACCCCGCATCTATGGCCTACCCAAAATCCATAAACCCGAAGTGCCTCTGCGCCCAATAGTAAGTGCTATCAACTCACCTACCCAACATTTAGCTCGTTTCCTGGCCAGAAAACTGAAACCTCTCACCGACCATATGCCGTCTTCCGTCCTCAACTCCAAACATTTCATCGAACTTATCCGCTCCACTAGAATAGGCCCTGATGATATCCTGGTCAGCTTCGATGTCACCTCCCTCTTCACCATGGTTCCCGTCGGTGACGCCATCAAGATCGTGGAAGACAACCTCTTACGACATCATCTTCCGAGGGAATGGGCCAAACTCACTGAGATCTGCCTATCGACAACCTTTTTCCAATACAGGCAAGAGTACTACGCCCAAACAGAAGGCACCGCTATGGGCTCACCGTTATCCCCTGTGGTAGCGAATCTTTTCATGGGAGCATTTGAAGAGCAGGCCTTAGAAAATGCGCACTTAAAACCGTCGCTCTGGCTGCGCTACGTCGACGACACATTCGTCATCTGGCCCCATGGCACCGATTCCCTCGGAACCTTCCTCGCGCACCTCAACAACATCCACCCGCGCATCAAGTTCACCATGGAAACGGAACAGAACGGACAACTCCCTTTCCTGGATGTCTTAGTAACCAGGCGTCCTGATGGAACTCTCGGCCATTCTGTCTACCGGAAACCCACCCACACCAATCGTTACCTACATGCCGATTCACACCACCACCCTGCCACGAAACGGGGTGTCCTTTCCACCCTTGCTCACCGCGCCTCCCTGATAGGTGACCACAATAGCCTAGAGTCGGAAAAAGCATTACTCAGAGAGACCTTCCTGGCCAATAGTTACAGCGGTTCCGCCGTGCATCGTGCGCTATCGAGGTTCGATTCTTCTACATCGAGTGAACGGAACGAGCCATCCAGTCCACCCCGCAAGACAGCCCGGTTACCCTATATCAAAGGGGTCACGGACAAGATTGGTAGACTGCTGCGCAGGGCTGATATCCGCCCCGTTTTTCATGCGCGCAATAAAATCGGAGGGAGCCTGGTCCAGGTGAAGGACCGCCCGGACCCACTTCAAGACGCCGGCGTATATGAAATCCCATGCAGTTGTGGGCTTGTCTACATAGGCCAAACCGGGCGCACGGTAGAAGAGCGGATGCGGGAACACATGCGACATGACCGGCTACATAACATCCACAAATCGGCCTTAGCCCAACATGCCGCCGAAACCGGTCACCTCGTCAATTACCACGAGACTCGCACTCTATCTATTGAAGACCGGTGGTGGCCTCGTGTGATCAAAGAGGCTTTGGAAATCTCCAGGAGGCCCGAAAACCTCAACAGAGATGATGGGCTCCGCCTTAGCAACACCTGGAGGCGGGTCGGCGCTCCCCGCCAATACGGTCGCGCCCCACGGAGACACCCCCCCGCGGTCGGCCAATGACGTGGCTGCTTATTCGCCCGGTTTCTTTCAGCCTTTTCTCCCGTCTCCGACCACGCAGTTGCAATTTCCAGATGTCTATCCTGTTCATTTTTCTATCCTCTTCCCTTTCCAACCACCCTCCCTCCCCCCACATTATCAGGTCTCCCAGTATCGCTCCTTTCCCTCTCCGCCAATCGCGGGCCACCTGCCCTCCTCCCATTGGTCGCCGCTGCGACCTATCAGCTCCTGCACCCCGTCCTATATCTGTGCGACACGCTAGCCTCTCGGCAGCAGTATAGCTCTGAAGAAGGCCACAGCAAGATGGCCGAAACGTCAGTAAAACCGATTGATACGCGGTTCATCACCGGACAGCCAAGAATATAATGACTCCGGCCGCGGAAGCCTACGAATCTAAACTTTGTGGATATTTTGGACACTATGCACTAAGGCAATGATTTCGTTTTCACGGTCGGCCGCGCACTGGAGGGTCGGGGGTAAGGGAGTGACGTCGTGCCCACCAGCCGAGAAAAGAGGGTCTCAAACGGTCACGCCGGCCATTGCGACATCGGGTATCGTCGCCAGTCACCTGTACGTACACTACGCCTAGGCGACGTGTTCGACAGCCGGTTGTCCAGATAGAAGCTTTCGAGAGGGGCCGAACCATGGGTGTACGGGAGGCTGGTTGGTCCTGTCGTCGCATTGCGAGCCACACCGGTTGTACGGACACCACCATTGCCCGCTGTTGGCGGTAATGGATTGAGGAAGGCACTCACACACGACATGCAGAATCTGGACGTCCGCCACGCACCACGAGGAGGGAGGACAGACGGATGGTCCGCAACGGGCGACCAGATCCAACGACTATAGGTGCTTCAGCGAGCTGTGCAGCCTGCACTGTCACATCCTGTAAGTGCCAGTACCACTGGCAAGCGATTGCACAACGCAGGACTAACGCTGACCGTTATGACGCTTGCCTCTCACCCCCCAGCAATGTTGCTACAGACTCGCCTGGGGTCGGGAACGACGGACCTGGGGGCCATGCAGACTTGCATTGGTCATCATCTGCGACGAGTCCCGCTTCTGCCTTGATGGCGACGACCGCCGGATCCGTGTCTGGAGGAGCAGTGGGGGAGCGCCACGACGAGCGATTGGTGGTGTCCCATTACACGTCCCTCCAGCCTGGTGCGATATCCGTTAGTGTGCCCGATTACCGTTAGTGTTCCTCGGAGGCACTGTGACAGCCGCAGGGGACGTTCAGGAGATCCTTCAACCGGTGGCCCTGCCGGTCGTGAACGCGCACGCCCTATTTCAACAAAAAACTAGTGGTGCTACAGAATGGCACAGACTTTCCCGTATTGGTTTTCTATTTTCCTGGGTCTTCGCTAGCTATTCGGAATTGCCACATACTCTTTCTTGCCAGCTACCATCTATCATCGCCAAAAGTACATTTTTTTGTCATTTTCTTAATTTTTCGGTTTCCTATTGGTAGAACAGAAACATTAATTTTAGAATATTAAAGAACACAAAAACCTAGCCGTAAATGGCAATTTTCTTTTAAAAATTATGTGCCGTTTAAGAGAAAATGGCGTTTTAGCACTACTAAAAATGAGAAATTTGAAGCTCATTTTCACAGAAAATTTTTGAGTTTTCAAAATACTTTATTTGAAGTTATTTGAAGCACTTACACTCACAAATATAATCATATTTACAAATTGCGGATAATGTGCATGTTAAAGATGTGAGAGATCTTTCAAAAAATTTATTTATATAATTTTTGAAAAAAAAAACAAAAAAAACTCAAAATAAACTTCACGCTATACTAATGAGTGTAATTAGCACTATCCGTTACAAAAGTTTCAAGAAAAAAATTGCAGCCATATACGAGAAAATGACGTTTGAGCATTTCTGAAAATGCCGAAATTTGAGCTACTTTTCACAGAAAACGGTAGTGTTTTCGAGAAACTTTACCTGACATTATTTAAAACATATATACTCGTAAATATAATAATGTAAAAAAATCGCCGATAATGTAAATATTAATGACGTGAGAAACAAGTAAAAAAATTTACATTTTTGTAATTTTTGAAAAAACCAACCGATAGACCAAAATGGCTTTTATGTCATTGATAGAGTACATTTACCACTATCCCTACCAAAAGTTTAAAGAAAAAATTTGGAGCCGTTTTTGAGAAAATCTTGTTTTTGTAATTTTTTAAAATTGCACATATTGCACGAAAACTACCAAAATTGTGAAAAACATTTACATGACCTTTATTAAAGAACTCAATATGCAGAACAAATTTTATTTGAAGAAAAAATCTCTATCTTCAATTTTGTAGTTGGAGAAAGACGCCGAAAAAAATTCAAACTTTCACAATTTTCGAAAATTCAGAGCTGTACGTGAAAATCGGACCTATGCCATGTTAAAAAGTGTATTTTCCTCTATTCATACAAGAAATTTAAAGAAAAAATTTGGAGCCGTTTTTGAGAAAATGTTGAAAATCCCCGAGGGGCTTCATATAAAGTACCCCCAAATTTTAAAGAATCTTTTTCAAAATCACAAAGTTCGACTAGAATCAGATCGACTGGGGAATATCAATTTTGAAGAAAATCGACCGAACGGTTTAGGCGCTAGCGTTGACCACAGACGGACAGACGGACGGAATGCCGTCAATCGATTTTTAAGTATAAAGAAGCAACAAATCATGGATTTTGACCACACCACGAGATAGAGGATTTTTTTCTTCTTAATTTAGCAACTGGTTTTATCCACTTATTCATTTTCACGGGCGGCAATTAATTTTTTTCCGCCGAAAATTGGCCATTTTTTCGCGCAGCATTACATAACTTTCTCTATACTACGTATATCACTCCGTGTATACGTACGTATACGGGAAAGTAAAAACGCGCGTCCGCATACCACAGCCATCTCCCGAGCATGCCTTGGAACCGTGGACGCTCTGCCATGACCAGACGCATTGCCAGGCCTTTCCCCGATCGAGAATATTGGGGGTGCTACGTAGCATGCGAACAGGACCCTACCCCTACCCACCAATCTGCAAGAACCGCACGTTCAGGTGCAGGCTGCATGGCATGGAGTAGCGCAGGTCTCCATTAGTCACTTGTACAACTCCACGCCACGACGTCTGGACGAGTGTGCCAATATGGTGACCTCACGCCAAACTAACATGTACCGTCCGTGGGCGTGTAGCGCAGTAAATATTGGTCCTACAAACGTGAAAATGTAATCGTTTCGTCTGCGTGATACTCTCTCCCTGCCTGCCAACAATTATCGCAATCCGCCTCGTCCTTCTGGGTGCAGTTTTTTTTTATGACGACGAGAGTATATAAAACAAAGATGTTAGTTACACCATTTATAACTCAAGAACGACTGGCCCAATTTTAATTCTGTTTCGTTGGATTCATCTTCATCTTCCCGAATAAAAGAATAACTAATAAAATATCGAGAAAATGGCACTACATAGCGCTGAAGAATGAAAATGTAGATATTCATGCAAATGCAATCAGCTACACAGTTAAAATCTATAGCGTTAAATAATTCTTAAACGAAGTGTTTTAGAAGTTATTCATTTTAGGAGGAACTAAAATTTTGAGGCCAAAGGCCATTTCTTGGCATTCTAAGGCATTTTCTTGAACATTCTATTACGTTTTTGCTGTTCCGGCGCTTCTTCAATATTACCCCACCTGCTCAAAGACGTGCAGAATCTAAGTAAATAAAACAAATTCGGGTTAATCAAACCACTTATAACTCAAGCACGACAGGACCAATTTTAAATATCTCCGATTTGTTGGATTCATCTCCGCCCCCAATAGCAGAATAACTATTAAAATATCGGAAAAACTCACGGAAAAAGTTATAAAGAAAATTAATCAAATATGTAAAAATCATTGTTGATTCGTGCGCTGGCCTACCGTGCATCCGATTGCGATAAAACTTTGTCAACTTATTGATTGCACTAGCGGGAAAATCATAGACATAGTACAATTATTGTAACTCCACTAGATGGCGCTACAGCACAAGACGGCACTTCAGTTACATGCAATTCCCAATGCACGTGAGTTTCATTGTTGCTTGGCGTTGCCGTGTGCCGTGGTCGAGGAGAACAGGAGAAGCAGGCGGCGCAAGTTGATGAAAGGAATGGGAAAAAGAGAGGGAAAAGGGAGAGGTGGAAATAGAGCGGGAAAATGGAGAGAGGGAAAAATAGCGGGAAACGAGAGGGAAAAATAGAGGGAGGTAAAATAAAGAAAGAGAAGGAAAATAGAGCGAGAGGGAAAACAGAGTGGGGAAAGAAAGAGGGACAAAGAGTCAGAGAGTCACATCCTTGAACTCCTTGTCACATTGTCTCGGTATTATGCTTTGATTTCTTGTTGGGTTCTTCCATGTGGCTTCCATTCTGACCATGTGAGAAACACAAGAAACGAAGTCGCTGACCAGGTTGTAAAATTGACAACCCAGATGTCAATATTCTCTTTGTGTTAACATAAGAGGTCCAAGCTTTCTTAAAACACTCCATTCTTAATGCATGGCAAGCTGAGTGGCACAACACTACATTTAAATTGAGTTTGATCAAGGGCTGTGTAGTCTTGAATCCTCACCTGTATAGTCATCCATGAGAAAGTAATTGTAAGTCTTCAGTTTGGTCACTGCCACTTTTCATATGGTTTACCTCCTCTGAGAAGACTCACAGCCACCACTAAACTATGAACGTTTGTGAAGGCTCTCTGTGGACCACATCAACAGTTCATTGAAGTGTCAATTGGCAATGACACTATCTGGCTTTAAGGTTGCTATTAGACAACAAGAAGCCATTGCTTTGAAATTTGTTCACCTTTGTGAGAATAACAGGATGATACAGTAACATAAGAGGACCATGTTTTTATCTTGTAATTTTGGATTTTTGAACTTGATTCTTTATGTAAATAGAGAATTTTACTATTTAAACCTATTCACAGACGGATTATGTAAAGATAATTTGGGTTGCAAATAACCAAAGAAGTTACCATGCTTTTAAAAACAAACCAATTAGGTAATGTATTTTGACCCAGAGATTGAAGAACCTAACTTGTATTTTGCAGTCATGTGAACTAACAAAAATTATGGGATGGAATATTGCTTTTTCTTGTTTATTTGCCAATTTAGTAGCACTATAAATACTGTAACTTCAAGTACGAAGCTATTTACAATCCACAAGAATTTTACAGATTACAAACCAAGAATGTTAGCTTCTAATTTTAATTGAAAATTGCTTCCTATATTTTGCATTTTTTCAACTTGTCTTGGTGGAATGTACATTTTAATAAAATGTCTGATCTTGTTTATAATTACTGTAGTTATTCATTAATATTTGAATACTAGGGCCTAATAACGAAATATTATATTCAGTTTTTATTGTGCAAAACCGTTCCTCTGATCAAATGAAAATCCTTATTTGAAACTTTGAGTCAGGCTGGAACAAATCTGGGGAATTGATTTCGAGATCATGGTGAGGTTCAGTTTAAATGGCACTTATAAACTTCTTTAATTAAAATTCTATGCAGATGACATGGAATAATATGTGACAGTGAGTTCAAGATGAATAAAGAAGCAAAAATATTTTTCAGTTTAGCCTTCCTACTTCGTTTGGGTACAGGCTGATAGTACATACTTTTTCGGCATATTAGCAGTTTATGGTTTGGGATACAAAAAAATCAACTACATTCTTAAATTACATGAAACATCAATTCTATTTAATATATATTGGACAATAGAATTCTGGTCATGAATATCAAATTACCTTTCAGAAAAAGAAAATAAGGGAAAACTTGTCACACCATTTTATTCAGTGGGGTAAGATGATTATCAGGAACTGACTTTCTAGTTATTGACACCACATATAAGTTACTAACTCACACAAAATTCCACATGCACAGAAAATAATCCAATTTAACTTCTAAAAATATTATCTTTCTATGCAATTAAATCATATCTTAACACTATAAAAAAAATTGGCAAGGACTTGATAAACACAAACAGACAAAAATTTTACAAAATCAGAAAAGTAATTTACACATCTGATATTAGGTCATAAACATTTCACATCCTAAAAAACTGTTTTTGAAATTCTGGAATAAGATGCAGACAGCATATTATTTTATACACAAACCATTCAAAACTAATTCTTCCTTCAGAGAAGTAAAGTCCTTGTTGAGTATCTACAGTACTCTATGTATTACACTATAGAGCTTCATACTTCGTAATCAATTTAATGAGAGTAGTGCCAGGGAAATTTCCCAAATTGAAGTTTTTTAAATACATTATTCAATATAAAAACTTTATTTTAAAAAAAGTTTATTCTTTAGCTTGATCTGCAGCTTATTCTTCAGGTATTCAAGTGTCTGGTGTTAGAACCATCACAATTTTGCCAGTCTTATTTTTCAACATACATTAAATGTATCATACTTCTTTTGCAATGTAATTTGTTCACTTTCATAAAGTTTCTCTCCAATTCAGAAAACCCTATAAATTACATTAACAGATTACAGGAGCAAAGGAATGTTCAATAAAGAAAGCAGATAGAATGAAATTTGTATATACACCATTTTCACTCACTACATATCAACATATAAATGCATTGTACTTTGTCATTGTTCTCTTCGGATTCCACAATTGAAAATTAAAATTATATACACTTTTAGTTAAAAAAGGCAATGGAGTACATGAAATTACGAACAAGACTCAATCTTAACGACCAATCAGTCGAAGATATTGCCTTAAAAAGAAACCAATAATAATTAAAAAACAATTTACTTTTGTCATTCCACTTCAATAACATCTGCGACTGCATTGTTTGAAGATTTTTGTATTTTTGGTTTGTTAATAGCACCATCTGTTCATAAAAATAGAAAAGAAATATTAGTACTCCCTCACACATATGCAGTTGTGCAAGCACAGTCACACAAAGAAATAGCAAAGTTTATAAGTAGATGAAAGAAAACGAAGTTAGCTTCGAATTTTTTAATTTAAAAATTTTGACATTATGACAAAAGGTACAAAAGTTTAGTCACAATTACATCCTTATGACTTTTAATGCACTTTGGCAGTCTAATTTATATAACATAGTAATAATATAGTTTTAATGTATGTATTACATACGTTACTTTTTTGGGATACATTTTACCTACTCTGCCCACGGTGGTCATTCTGACAAGAAACAAATGTTTAATGATAGTTTGCTTTGGGGTTGTAGTAAATACTTTGAAAATGAAACTAATTAAATTTGTAGTTTTTACAAGTTTTCCTTAGAACTTCTACAGTTCCAATCAGTTCATTTACTGCCAGCCTTTGATATGTGATTCCAAGAAAATTGCAAAACATTTTGCCTAGTGTGATTATTTATAAGTTGATTCAATGTAGGTTTCCTTTAGGAGGAAAGTGTTAGCTTTTCCAAACTATGAAAAATTGTATTATAGTGTAGTTATGATTATGTGGGTGAGTTTCTAAAATATGTACCATGGAAATCTTAATTAAGCTGAGATTCAACAGCTCTTTGTGGATATAAAGTACAATAGTGTGCAGAAAATAAAACGAAGAAGTTAATTTCTTTGCAAAGGATATTGGGGACTTGAGATTGTTATATGTGCAAAGTATGATATCATTATAAACATCAAAAATCATTGAAAAGTTTGAGAAAGTAATAGAAAGCAGTAAAACAACAAAATATTTAGTTACCGGTGCTGCAACCAGCAAAAAAATATAGTGTGAAATCAACACTCATGGGCGAAGTAGGGAAGAAACAAATAAAGGAAAATATATTGTAAATGAAGGTAATATTTTCACACCGAAACAAAGGCTGTTAACTGTCCTTCAGTAGACATGAGAATAGAAATTACTAAAATAGTAATAATGTCATTATTCATTTCCATCAAGACACACATCTGTAGAACGTGCCAGAAAGTGTAATATTATAAGTGTATATTCAAGCACATTTTAGAAGTTTCTGCAAATTGTGACATTTAGTTCACACCTTTATTCTCTATCAGATAAAATCTAAGAATCCATTAAGAAAAAGTACCTGTAATTCCAGTTTTGGCAGCAAATGGATTTGGTACCAATGGATTCATTTGACTGGTATTTCCAAAGTTACTATTCGTCATATGTCCAAAACTTTTAACCTGCACAATGAGAGAAATCACATTAAGTAAGGCACTAAGATTCATAAGAACCTTCACTTCACAACACATTTTGAACATACCTTGAGTCTATTACTGTTGTCAACAATCAGGGAAGAGCCAGGTTGAGGTTGCATAGTTTGCATTGCATTGCTTGGTTGCTGACTGACCAAGCGATTCATAAGATGTCCACCACTCACATTTTGCACTGGATTTTGATATTGAGTTTGCCCTATTACATCCTGAGTATGAGGATTATGAAAGTACACTGGCTGTTGTCCTCGATTCATATTAAACTGTGCTTGAATCTGTTTGCGATACTCCTGAAAACAAGATGTAACCACAATAACCCTTTAGTAAAAAAAAATTTTTTTAAAATCAGAAGCAATTCCAAAATTGAAATAGGCCTCTGAAACCAATGTTGTTGTCAATGCTTAAAAGGACTCTGAAGCAAGAAGCCCAGGGCAGCAAAAAGGCTTTAGGCAATTAAATCATAACTTTCATTCAAAATTTACAAATACTGAATCATTTAATTGTTTGACAGCTATTTATTTAATTCAGTTGATTTTGCCCCACCTATTTGACTCAACTAATTGTCAATATTTCTGGTCATTGCTATGCTCCCTTTTACTCTTCTTATGAATTTATTCTGAGAAAACATTTGTTGTATTGACTTTGATTTCACTACTTGTAATAAAAACAAAATATACAAAAAATTGAATTAAATGCATTGAAGTGGCAAATCTTCATTGGCAGGGAGATGTAATACTATCAAATTACTTTATTTTTTCAACAAATGCATACCTCTGCAGCAACGTAGTCATGAATTTGTTTCAGAACTCGTCCTACATGGAATTGTATCTGTGTGTCTGACCATTGAGGATTCTGTGAAAAATAACAAGGGCAATAACATGGTTAGTGATGACCTTGGAATTCTTTAAACATCAAAATTAATAATGTTGCCAGATTCTCTTGACGATTTATATTCCTTTTAAACATTATTTAAAAAACATTAGTTCCCTTCTTAGATATATTTGCTTGAATTTGTCAAATGAACACAGAACAATCTTACTAAAAGTATTGAAGCAAATAAACCATCCTCTACTAACTCACTTCGTTCTCCAATCTCCTTTTTTTTTCAAATCAGATTATGTAAGATAATCCTAGCTGTTTCATTTTCAAAAAAATTACTCAATTACATGAAATCCATTTTCATTAAATATGTTTCACTTCAAAACTTATCTTTTCAGTGAATAAATGCAGTGAAATAAACTTCAAGCGGTTCTCTTTATTGAAAGCCATTTTTTTCCTTTGTAGAATGAATTGATTTTTCATCTGACAAGTGGAATAATCTGTTTTTAAGTGGTGACATGGCTCAGCAGCACGTAATGAGCCACATTTCTACGATTCATCAGCTGTGAATCACGATATCCATATGCGCAGACAAGAGAGAGGAGAGAGGAGAGAGAGGGGGGAGAGATTGGGAGAGAGAGGGGGGAGAGAGGAATAAGAAAGGAGACAGAGAGAAGAGAAAGATAAGAGAGACAGAGACAGATAGGGAGCGCATGCGAGCGAGCAAGAGCAGCCCTAGGTAGAAAATAGGGTACAGGCAGCATAGTCAGAACTAGAGAACTGAATCTTTTCTTTATGTCCACTGTATTTGAACTGTTCAGATCATAAGGAGATATACGTTAGTCTTCATCCCAGATGGGAACATGTTAGCAGATGTTAATTTAATTGTGTTGGGAACAATTCAATTTTAAGTGCATGAGGGAATGATATTGTTAATTTTTATTTTGAAAATTTCTAAAATTATGTTAAATGTTATATTGTCTTTTGGTAAAATATAGTATTCAAATAGATAGAAAATCTGATTTGTGAAATATTGTTTTATATTAGGAATGAGATCATTAGTGATTATAATTGCAATAGAATTCATTTATGTATTTAGAAAAATTATTGGATGGAGGCATCCATCTGCATTGGTTTGGTAGGAAAGAATATTTCATACAGTATGTTTTAATTATTCAATATTCCATGAATTTGTTTAGAAATTAATTATTATTGTGTCATAATTATTTAGTAATAATTCTTGGACAGAATTGCCTTGGGTAATATAGGGAAAATTAGGTGATCAACATTCGACAACAGAAAAGAGAAGATGCCTTGAAAGCCTTGGACCTTTTACCACGATATGGAATCGTCTGAGAAGGGGAAAGAGGATAAGAAAATTTTATATGTAAGCATTAAAAAACTATATTTATCAAATTACGAGAGAAAAAAATTTACAGTTAAAAGTAAGAATTTAACTGGACTTGCACAAAAGAACAGGTCATTATTAAATATGAAATGAAGAAATATAAAATTGAGTTAAAAGTTAAATACGTTTTGTCAATGATAGCAATGAATAAATGTTGTATTCTTTTATTTGAAATAAGTCTGATTACTTAGTAACAAATTGCAGTCAATATAAACAATTTTCATCCAGAACAAATTTCCAGAATTTGTCGATTTGTATGAATGGCCCGTCAACATACAGCAACGTAAATAGTCATTAGTCGTATGTCGATACCCATGCATCATTATAAGTAGAACATTAAATATAATTGGATGGTAGCCACCAATATAATAAGATTTGCAATAAAGAAAGATTATTATAGTATCGAGTTTGTATATGAGCAAAGCATGGCAATAACCATCCAGAAGAAAATGTATTTTCCTTTTTGAGAATTTAGAATCAAGGAAATACATTATTTATGTTATGCAAGTTGCAAGAACTTTAAATGTAAATAAGTAGTAATCTCACAATACACTGATGGCACATCAATCCAAAATTCACTAAAGATGGTAAATATGCAGTAGCAGATACCTTTCACAAGATGTTCATGCAGCAATACTGTTAAATATTTTGTTACAAATTACATCTTGTATACTTGGCAAACCAAACATATCTTTTTGAAATCTGAAATTTGCTCAAAAGAATTTTTCTCATATACAAGCCACATTAATAGTAAAGAAAAACTGTCTGCTTTTGACTAAATAAAAATTGCCCATTATTTGTAAATACATACCTCTTTCATGATACTATCTCGTATCTGATGTTCTGTGTAGCCAAATTGATTTAAGTAGGATATTAATGCAGAATTATCATACATTGCCACTATTAAACAGAAATGAAAAAGTAATATATTTTGTTGCACGATTCATAGACAAAATACACATTATCATGATCCTAAAACACTAACATTTCTTCACTTATAAAATTGTAAAAGAAACATACCAGATGGTCTTGGGCCTTGTTTTTCTTTTTCATAATCTTCCCATGCTGCCTTACGCTCCTCTTCATTTAGTTCCTCTTCTTCCTTGTTTTCTAACAATGTATCATGTTCATGATAGCTATCAACCCACGAGTCATCTCCTCGAACTAATTCAGCCAATAAAACATCCTGGTAATAAAAATAAACATCAAGGTACCCATATTGTTTGTGGCTGCTCTGATTATTACAACAACAACAACAACAACAATAATAATAATAATAATAATAATAATAATAATAATAATAATAATAATAATGGCCAAAACTGAGTTAGAAGGAATCCGTGAGTGAATTGAATCTGAGTGATGAAAATATAGTACAACCAATCCAGAGTACCACATCAAATGACATTGAAAGTATTTTTGAAGCGGCCGCAAATAGTATAAAAGATATATACTAAGATAAAAAGTATAAAAGATATATAGTAAGTATATAATAGTATAAGCGGCCGCAAATAGTATATCTTTTATACTATTTGGCGGCCGAATGCTTCCAAAGTCTTTTGGAGCTCTATCGAAGTACTCAACCCTCCAGCAGACCATGAATACCTATTTTGAAGAACATCAAAGAGCCAAATTTTTAATAACAAGGAACAACACCTGACCCAATGTTTGGAATTAGAAGAAGTACACCTAGCACTATATTGTGCTGCATCAACAGTAATCAAACTTAATGGCCAAAAGAGATACGCACCAGGGGGGCAAGTTCAATGAGGTGTACAACAACAACAACATGGCCTGGAAGAGGAGACTTGAAATGAGTGTTGATCACTTCCAAGCAAGGGCAGATTTGATTAATGAATTTCTGAAGGGCACCCGCTCCCGAAAAATATTAAAGAAGGTAACTGTGATATGTGCTCAGACAAAAATTAGTCTAGGAGATCTTAATTGTCAGCAAAGACTTCTGGAACTGAAGGATGAATACTGACAGAAAGCTAAGCTGAAAGGAGCACGATTGAAAAGGTATAACGCTCTATACAACAGAAAGAAGCAAAATATCAATTTCAAGAAAAACAGGAAAATGTTCTTCAGACAACTGGAGTCGGGAAGTCAGGCAGATTCATCTCTAAATCTAGAGCCCGGTGAGTTTGAGGATTATTGAAGATCAATTTGGTTGAAAAGTGAGCATTTTAACCAGAACGCAGACTGGATTAGGGAAATTGAAAAGCAAAGTGCTTCTATACCACCTACGTTGGTCACTGGTTTCATGACCGAAGACATACAAAGAAGCATTAAGAAGACCAATAACTGGAAGTCACCAGGACCAGATGGACTTCAAAATTTTTGGCTGAAGTATTTCACAGCAATCCACGAACCATAGGCCATCTGCTTTAAAGAAGCACTAAATGACCCGAGTAAGATCCCACTTCATCTTACCAATGGAAATATCTTCTTGCTTCACAAAAAAAGGTGATGTCTCACAACCATAAAACTACAGACCAATAACGTGTTTGTCTACTATTAACAAATTATTTATATCCTTGATCAGTGAAAAAATCTATGAGCATTGTGAAAGAAATGGGTTAATAGCACTGGAACAAAAAGGATGTATTAGAGGCGCTCTGGGTTGCAAACACCAACTTATAATAAATTCTGTAGTTTTAAAACAAGTCCAGAGTAAGCAGAAAAACCTTCACATGTGTTATATAGACTACACAAAAGCATTTCACTCAGTTCCTCATGACTGGTTGATAAGAATCCTTGGAATCTACAAAATTTCTCCAAAAATCATGAACACTCTACAGTCATTGATGCTAACATGGAGGGTAAATCTGCATGCTAATAAGGAGAAAATATGCACAATGAACATTAAACATGGGGTATTTCAAGGAGACTCTCTTTCACCCTTATGGTTCTGTCTGGCCTTAAATCCACTGTCGTCATTGTTAAACAATAGTGCCATTGGCTACAAAATTACTTCATCAGATCATAAGACATTAAATCATCTTTTATTTATGGACAATCTGAAGCTTTACGCTGGAACACATCAAAAACTTTGTTCCTTAATAGATACTACCAGAATATTCAGCCAAGATATTAGGATGAGCTTCAGTCTGTATAAATGCGCCACAGTAAGCATACGGAAAGGTCAAGCAGAAAAGTTGTGTAAAAATGTCCGAGGCATAGAAGAACTGCAACCTGATGCTGCTTACAAATATCTCTGAATACAACACAACAAGGAACTTGACCACAGTGAAATTAAACACGAGTTTACCCAGAAGTACAAGAAGAGGGTAACCAAAATACTAAATACAAAGCTAGCTGTGAAAAAAATAATTATGGCCAACAACAGCTGGGCTGTACCTATGTTGATATATAGTTTTGGTATTGTAAAATGGTCTGATGCGGATCTAAATTCAATGGATAGACTTACTAGAGGTCTTCTAACAAAATTCAGATGTCTGCATCCTAACTCTTCTGTTATCCGTTTGTATTTACCTAGAAGAGAAGGTGGTCGAGGGCTACTCAATATTTTTAAACTCTGACCCAAGAACAAAAAATGAGAGACGCTATACTTAGGTCTCAGGATTCCCTCATACAGAAGGTGGTGAGTGCTGACAATGGATACACACCACTTAATTTAAACACTCAAGACACGAATACTACAGTACCAACTCTAAAGGAGGAAATACAAAATTGGCAACAAATGATACTTCATGGTAAATTTCCAAACTCTCTGTTGGACCCTATGATTGACAAATCTGCATCCTTGAAGTGGTTGAGCAATGGTTTCTTGTGCCCGGAAACTGAAGGTTTTGTAGTAGCAATCCAGGACAGAGTAATAAGAACTAAAAACTATGGAAAACATATTTTAAAAAACAAATGATATTGATAAATGTAGAAGATGTGGTAACAATGGAGAGTCTATTGAGCACATAATGGCTGGATGCAGTACTTTGTTAGAGAGTGCCTATTTAGACAAACATAACCAAGTGGCAAAACTCATTCACCGAGAAGTAGGAATGAAACTTGGAATGTTGGGGAATAATGCTCCAGCATATTACAAGTATGAACCAGATGCTGTGCTCGAGATGAAGACGCACGTCTTATACTAGGATCGGCCTATAACGATGGATAAAACAGTTGATCATAACCACCCTGACATACTCATAATAGACAAAGAAAAGAAAACAGCTTCTATAATCGATGTCGCAATCCCTTTGAGTCACAACTTGTGGAAGTCCGAAGCGGAAAACTGAAGAAAATATGAGAACTTGGCAATTGAATTAAAACATTTGGAAGTTGCACGAGGTCTCCCATTTCCCCATGTTTATATCAGCTGAAGGAGTTGTCACCAGGAACTTTAAAAGAAATCTGGGGAAATTAGATATAAAAAATATCTTTGACGAAGCCCAGAAAGCCACCCTCCTTCAAACATGTCATATTGTTAGAAAATTTTTAAATGAGTGACATTCATGTAGGTTAGGATGAATTTCCTTCCTGCCCAGTCCAAGCCTAGTCCTATAACATCAATTGGACAGGTGAAAGTTTTCCTTGCTAAAGCAAGAGAAAGTGTGAAGAATTAAAAATAATAATAACAACAACAACAACTCCACCTAGGGAGTATATGACCTTGCAGTTGGTGGTGGAGCTTGAGTACCCCCATGAGCCTGAATGAAAAGAATTGAAAGATCTTAGCACAGAACTAAAAAGCAGACAAGAATCAAATCCAAAACTTGTCATTAAATACATTAGGGGAGTTCCTCGGATTGTAGATGGGAAGGGAGATGAGGAAAGGCAGTAACAAGCAACTTGGACACAAATACAAAAATTATGTACACGAACATCGCCGCTCTCCTTCCAAAGTTTGACCAATTCCTGATAGAAATCAACACTGTGCAACCAGATGTAATAGTAATTACTGAATCATGGCTCAACTCAAATATTCCTGACCTCTAATACATGTACCTGGCTTTCACATATACCGCAGCGACAGACCGGACAGGCGAGGAGGGGGAGTAATAATGTATGTGAAACAAAAAATTGGAAGTACGACTGTGAAAGTGACAAACATGTATGAAATACAGGACCCTGATGAGGAAGCACTCTGGTTGAAACTAGAATATGGGAACATACTATATGCCATAGGAGGAATACATAGACCACTAACACCCGACACGAGACCTCGGCAATCAGATCTCAAACTATTTGACAAAATGATTATGGTATGCAATCTGAAGATACCAGTTATTATTTTTGGAGACTTCAATTTTCCCACAATTACACGGATCAAACGTGGAGCTATTCCAAACACAGAAATTGAAAGAGAATTTATTAAACACTACATAGACTCAAATCTCTCTCAGATGGTATTTGAGCATACTAGATACAGAGTACACCAAACCCCTGCGATTCTTGATTTAGTGTTAACTAATGATGAAGACATTACACCTCCGATCCTAAGCCCAAATATTGGTCAAAGTGATCAAGTAGTGATTATGACATCGCTACAAGCGGAATTGCCCGTGAATAATAGTGTTTCTCATAACTCCATCTCTAAATGCAATTTCTTTCGAGCAGACTACACAACAATAATGAGCCACCTTACTGAATGCCATACATTTCTAAACACAGATATTAACGAAGACGCTGAAAACAACAATGCTGAAACTAATTATAAGAATTTTTGTGAAACATCTATAGGTCTTTTAAATACTCACTCACTGCATAGCAAGAATAGAAAAAATTTCAATAAACCTTGTATTAATTATGAAATCACAAAACAAAGCACACTTAAACGTCAAGCATGGGCAAATTATAGAACTGGAACAGATGAAAGTTACACCATCTATAGGAACATTTCAAACAATCTCACCTCTAATGTGAGACAGCGGAAATGAAAACATGAAAAGCAAATAGTTCAGGATGGTGGCAAAAGATTCTTCTCCTATATACAAAGACAAACTAATTGTAAAATTGGTCCTCCTACAATTGTCCTGAATGGAGATTCTGTAATAATTGATCCAAGTGAAATCGCGAAATGCTTTTCGAATGATTTCGGAAAAGTATATACTGGTGAATCAGAAGGTCCATTGCCGAATATTGAAGAGAAATGCACTGGAATAATTGAAAATATAGAATTTTCAAACATTGAAACTGCCCAAATAATGTACGGACTTAACGCAAACTCATCCGCTGGCCCTGATGGTATTCCAACCGTGTATCTGAAAAATTGTAATTTACAACTTGCCCCTTTACTGAACAGAATATTCAAACAGTCATTAGAATCAGGAAAGTTGCCCTCTGCATGGAAAAAAGCTGTCATCACACCAGTTTTCAAGAAAGGAGACAAAAAGTTATCAAACTACAGACCGATAAGTCTGACAAGCACAGTGAGGAAAGTCATAGAAAAGGTGATTGTCCGACGGCGTACAGATCATGTATTTAGATATGACATTTTCCCTAAATAGTGTGGACCAAAGACTTATATGGACCAAAGAATTGGATCAGAAACAACCAGTCAATGTCATTTATCTCGATTATGCTAAGGCTTTCGATAAAGTACCACATAAACATCTCATTCACAAACTCACATCTTTGGGTATACGAGAACTACTGAAGTGGATTCAGGAATATTTATCAGACAGGACATACCAGGTAGCGATTGGAAACACACTGTCGAGACCCTGTGCTGTTACAAGTGGTGTGCCCCAAGGCTCAGTTCTAGGCCTGACACTATTCATCCTGTATATTTGCGACCTAGGTAACGAACTGTCCTCAAGCTGGAACTGCTATGCGGACGACACCAAACTTTTCTCAAATCAACTAAAAAACTATCAGACATTACAAAATGACCTCAACAAAGTGGTGAGATGGTCGGAATCCTGGTTGTTGCCTTTAAATTCCGATAAATATACAGTCCTCCATCTAGGAAGAAATAACCCAAATTTTAATTATACCATTGAAAACCGCATCCTCAATTCTATGACAGAACAAAATGATCTCGGTGTTCTTATCACTCAAAATTTGAAATGGGATAACCAAGTGTCTGCCGTTACCCAAAAAGCCAATACGCTACTATACCTGATTAGAAAGACATTCTCCACATTGCATCCGACTATGGTAAAACTTATCTATACGTGTATCAGACCTATACTAGAATATGCTAATGTGGTTTGGTCCCCCTATAATCAGAAAGATAAAAAACACATTGAAAAAGTACAAAGGCAGAGTACCAAGATCCCTAGAGAACTATGTCAATTCGATTATGAAAGAAGATGCAGAGAAATATCACTTCTAACATTAGAGCAGAGAAGAAATAGGAGTGATATTATAGAAACGTATAAAATTTTGAATGGATATTATAACATTCCAGAATTTAACAACTTCTTCACTAAAGCCACGGAATCTAGGCTTAGAGGACACATGATGAAACACGTGAATGAAAGGACAAGGACAGGACAACGCTCTCATTTTATTGTAAACTGAGTACTAAACACATGGAATACTCCTGCACTCTGTATACAAAAGGAAACCCTGAGCGTCTCCAAGGATAGTCTGGATTTGTGATCAATTAAATTATGATAATATATACACATATATTTCTACATGTACTATCTGTGATTTATAATTGTTATTTAATTATAACTTTGTTACTCAACGAAAATGAATCATTATATAACTTTATTACACCAATGTAATGATATCTGTACAACAGCTTGTTGCTGCCACCATTAATTAATAAATAAATAAAAAAACTACAGGCCAATCACTTGCCTGCCAGTAATGTACAAAGTTATAACTGCAGCCATAGCTGACAAAATGTATAGACACCTAGAGAAGAACCATCTGTTGCCAGTTGAACAGAAAGGATGTCGTAAAGGTTCCTATGGCTGTAAGGAAATCTTGCTCATGAATAAAATGATCTTGAATGATGTAAAGAAACAAAAACGTAATTTAAGCATGGCTTGGATTGATTACCAGAAGGCCTTTGACAGTATACCACACGATTAGATTTTGAAGACCCTGGAGATCTATTGATTTCATCCCAGACTTGTTGAGTTTTGCAAGGCTAGTATAAAGTTGTGGAGTACCAGGTTACTAATAAACAGCAGAAAGGGAGTAGTAGAAACAAGTATTCAGATAAACAGGGGAATTTTCCAAGGAGATTCACTATCCCCTCTGTTGTTTTGCATTAGTCTTATCCCACTATCTAGACAGTTGTCGCACACTGACTTTGGTTACAAGCTCATTGGTGATGAAAGGCCAGTATCACATTTGTTTTATATGGATGATCTTAAAGTGTTTGCAAGGAATGAAGCGATTCTCTCCTAAATGCTGTCTGTCATCAATGATTTTAGCAATGACATCTGTAAGAAGTTTGGTCTTGACAAGTGTGCAAAAGTCAACTTAAAAAGAGGCAAAGTGACGTCAGAGAACATTGAAGTTGATATGCACACTGTTATTTAAGATCTTGAGCCAGGTAAAACTTACAAATATCTGGGCATTAAAGAATGTGAGACCATCTCAAACGACACAATGAAAGAGACAATTTGCAGGGAGTATTAAAGAAGAGTGAGACTGGTCCTGCAGTTCGCTCTGAACTCGAGGAATAAAATATCAGCAATAGGTAGTTTGGCGGACCCTGTAGCTGAACACGGACTAGTGGACTGGACTGAGTAGGAAATTCACATTATGGATTGAAAAACCAGAAAACTGCTTACAATGCATCATGTTGCCCACCCTGGAGCTGATGTACATAGACTTAATGTGTCACAGAAGAAAGGAAGGAGGAAAAGGCCTCAGACAAATTGAGGCCTCCTGGCACAATGCAATAATCGGGATGGAAAAGTATGTAGTCAGCCATCAAGATGACCCCCTAATGAGTCAGGTCATAAAATCTGGCCGAAGAATGGGAAACAGAGGCATTGAAAGGGTAGCAAGAAGCATTGCGAACACGACTATGCAAGACACCAAGAATGACAGAGACACTGAACTTCTAATGCTACTTAACATGAAATGTGAGACACAAAAAATTTTAAAGAATTCGTGGAGTGACAAACAACTCCACGGACAATATTTGAAACGAATGGACAGGGTACAGATCAATAAAGATCAATCATTTATATGGCTCAAAAGGGGAAGAATGAAGCCAGAATCGGAAGCACTTGTAATAGCTGCCCAAGATCAGGCATTGAGAACACAACATTATGATAAAGGCGGTTCTCAAAATTTCCCAAGATGATAAATGCCGCATTTGCCAGGAACACGTAGAAACCATTGATTATATTGTCTCAGCTTGTCCAATCCTAGAAAAGACTGAATACTTGAAAAGACACGACAGGGTGTGTAGTTACCTCCACTGGCAGATCTGTACCGCCCTCGAAGTTCTAAACACACGCCCCAAGTGGTATGAACACTCACCAAAGCCAGTGACGTCTGTTGGATTGGGTACAATATTGTATGACCAACAAATCCAAATTGATTGCATGATAGTGGCAAACAAACCGGATATAGTTATCTGGGATTTGGAGAAAAAATCGTGTCTACTTGTCGATGTTGCTATACCTAGCGATCAAAATATCATACGCAAGGAGGCAGAGAAACATCTTAAATACAAGAATTTGGAAATTGAGATCAGCAGAATGTGGGGCGTAAAAGCACAGGTTGTACGGATAGTTATCGGAGCTCTGAGATTTGTTCCGCAAAATTTGTGTAAGAACTTGGCTAAACTCCCAGGTAAATCAAAAGACTGGGAAGTGCGGGAAATTGCTTTATTGGGAACAGCTCACATTTTGCGCAAAGTATTGTCGAGGCACTGACAGTCCATAGATCTGCTTCTTAGGTAGCTAGTTGCAACCTGGAGTAGATTTTATTTTGAGCCGACTCATAACATCTTTATCATTACATCATCGTGATGTAGTGGAATAATAATAATAATAATAATAATAATAATAATAATAATAATAATAATAAGAAGAAGAAGAAGAAGAAGAAGAAGAAGAAGAAGAAGAAAATCGCTTTATTTGGAAGAGCCCACATTTTGCGCAAAGTATTGTAGAGGCACCAACAGTCCCTAGATCTACTCCTTAGGTAGCTGGTTGCAACCTGGAGTAGATTTTATATTCAGCCGACACATAACATCTTTAGTCGTGATTTCGAATAATAATAATAATAATAATAATAATAATAATAATAATAATAATAATACAAATAAATCATTAGACAAAACTACCTGATTTTTGAGAAGCTTTAATATGTAACTCAAATAACATATCATTCAAAAGTCTAAGGAAAATGGTATTTGTTTTTACTATCATATTTCCCTTTTAAGTACAAATTGACTTCAATATTTTATTAATTTTAATGCGCCCACTTAGCAATAGCACTTAATGTTCATCAAACTCAAAACATATTACACAACTGTTTCCTGAACTTTCCTTGAAAACTTTGTTTATGAGGCTTGGAGGTTTGCAATTTATGTTCCTAAAGCTATTATCTCCAAAATGAGATTTTTCTGGTCCTTTTATTGCTTTTATGAAGGGTTTTGAACTTCTGTGTACCTCACTCAATGGCTCTGGTAGGCAGATTGCAGCATTTTAAATTTTATGAATTATTAAATTCACCATTTGATATTTTGTGTAACTTAATCAGAAAGGCCAAAGACTCTCTAATTAAAATATTACAAGCAATAGATGCCTGCTGGGAAGAGGGTGGGATAAATCCAAAAAGACTGAGAAGATTAGAAAACTAGTATGAGTACTAGTTTCTGCCATTCTGTTGTACCACTAGTTACTTTCTCGGATACTACATAAGTAATATAGAGAAAGTTACGGAATTTTGCAATGCGAAATTGTGATTTTTTGACAGAAAAATTCGTATTTTAGATCCCAGCTACCAACAAACAGGATAATTACATGGCACAAAAATAAGAAAAGTTGTCATACCCAAAGACTTGACACAAATTTCCCTGTGCATGTAGACATGCTGAATCCGAATCTGAATCCGAAAAAAAACCCGGTGAAATTGAATTTTTTGTTTTCAGAGGTTGTTGTCAGACCCGAAGACTTAACACATATTTAATTCTATGGATGTCAACATGCTGGATCTGAAAACGAAGCCAGAATTGCACCAACACCCATGTTTTTTTCCCTCGCAAAAATATATGCGAATACTAGATTTTGGTGTCAGGTAGCATTAAACTTTACAGAAGCCAGAAGTTGTAACACTGAGGACTTGTGACATGTTTCTCTATGAATGTCCATGCACTGAATCTGAATCCGATGGTTCAATTGCGCTACCACTGTCCAGTTTTTTAAAAATTAATTAATTAATTACTTAAAAAAAGACTGAGATTTACAATTTCATGACGGTTTTTCATAACAAAAAGTGGAGGGTAGTGGCGCAATTCAGGCTTCAAATTCAGATTCAACGCATCGACATATATGGAGAAGCATGTGTCAAACCTTTCGGTCTGACAGCATTGTGTGTGCGTGTGCATGCGTCCATGTGTGTGCACGTGCGTGCCTGTGTTATTGTTCCTATATGAAGTAAATCACTTCCTCTAACAAGTATACAGTCAAAATCCTTATTTTGTGAGGGATCTTCATACTGAAGAATTAGTTTATGCCAAAACGTCTGTCCATGAACAATGCTAGGGGCTAAATTGTAAATAAGATTTTCACTAAAATTGATATTCCCTCATTGATCTGGGTGATGTAGCGACCTGTTGAATTTTGAAATGGATATTATAATTTTTGAGGGTTCTTTACATGTAGCCTTAGAGACATTTCCAATATTTTTGGTAAGAAGGCACCAAATTTTTGGATTACTTTACTTATTGGATAAAGCAGCGTATGCTTAAAAAAAAATGGCATAGGTCTGATTCTAGACAGGACCAAAGAAATTAAAAAACTAACTAGAACGAGAAAGGTTGTGCCATTATGAAGCACCACCAGTTTAAAAAATTAAATGAACCACAACAGCATATACTTTCTTGCATTATTGGAAATAGTTAAGTAATATTTTATTTTATTTATCTTTTAGTTATTCAACGGGATAAACCCTTTACAAAACTTAATACATAGTATAATGATACAAAATTAATTAGTCTATAAAAGTTGTAAAATAAGAATTGTCATAATACAGAAGTAAAATAAAATATCATGGGTCAGATATAGACAAGACTTTTTTCAAGTGAGCTTTAAAGTGTACTGAGTTAGGCTCAAAGAAGTCTAAAATGTTACAAAAATCACTCGCAAGTTTACAGATTGTTAACCCTTCTCCGGGCAAGGTACTTTTGTAACGTATCCGGGCAAGCAGTGTCCAGCAGACATTGCTGTACAATCAGTGTTTTCCACTATTCTCTTCTTCAACTTTTCCACAACTTGTTTTAATGGTTTTAGGATTTCAGTATAATGACAGAAAATGAATAATTAATGAAAATAATTCCTTTATTATCTCAAAAACTTACAAGAAGTGATGATGGAGTGTAAACTTTTTTATGAGAATACCACGTACATTTAGCAAGTTTTAACTTTTCTTCTCTATGAATTCAGATATTTGGATGTAAGTAGTTCTTTATTTACAATTCTTGCAAAGACGGGTTACATCACTATGATTGTTGCAGACTGGTGACATTTGCTACAAAATTGTTTCTGAGTGTGACCTCGCGTGTAGCGACACAAGTGACATCTTTTTTTTTCTTCCCTGATCAGCTCATCTTTGAAGAATTTAGTTTCAGTCCAACTTCTTTTAGAGCTGAAAGTGTCTTTTTCTGGACTTCTTTTTCTGTACTTATTTCAATGTGTGATTGAATGAGGACCTCTGGTACCTCAGGTGAAAATTAATTATGAGTATTATGATCCACATTGACTGGCCATTTGACCACATGACAAATGCTGCCACTCCAGCAACATCCACACACTTTATGACGAATGCAAATGGCCATATATTTGTCTTTCTTTGACACGAGTATGAGTGTACGAGCTGGTCCAGGGCGTCAACTCCACATTTCGTAAAATTATAATAAAGTATTATTTCCGGTTTATTACCTGGGTCTTCTTTGCAGGGATTGCTTTGTTCTGCTTCGAAACGTGCGATACCAAAGTAGATTCCCTTGAAAAGTCGTAAAAGATAAATTCACGTGTCAACATTGATGGGGCTGGAATTCTTAAGGAATAAATTCTCTTGTTCTTTTGAACAGTTCCGACAACAGTGAGACCATTTATCAGAAGATGTTCTGTAAAGGGCTTGTCCATAACGTAATTATCACGTGACAATCCTGTGAGTTCTTTGATAAGGTTCAGTGAGGTTTTGAACAATTCTGCTACTCAAACCTGGAAGCGCCCTTTTCACCGTTTTTCTTTCAAGTATATGGCGAACAATTTATAGGATAGTACTAACATCGCAGACCCACCTTACCATCATACTATACTTGTCTGGTTTAGTTGGTATGTGCCGTTTGAATTGGCATATGTCCTGCAATGGAATTAAAATTTCGTTGACAGTAATGACTATTCAAGGATGGTAATGCTTTTTCAAATGTCCATTGTATTTTTCCCACATGTCCTTCAAAGCGGCAAATTTATCATTCCGACATCTTGTGGACCACGTGGTTTTGTCATCAAATCGTAGATAAATAGTCACTTGAAACCATTCTTACAGGTGAAAAAAGGTTTCACAGTACTGTTCCCACATACCCCCACCAAGCCTCCGGCATCGGAGCTGAGTCTCCTTCCAAGGGACCTCGCGGTTGTGACAAAATGGAAATCGCCAAACATTCTTTCTTACTAAAAGAACATTTTTATCGCACAGCAATACAAAGTTTCCAGTTTTTGTCAACTGACAGATTTCGTAAAAATAGAATAATGTTATTTCAATTGTTGAATCAAAATGGAAATAACCAACCGTTGTCTCTTACTGAAAGAACCCAGTGTCTTTCGGACACTTCTTGCCCGGTTACATCACTTTAAAACAATATAATTATTTTCACTTCTGTTTATTGACCAAATTGAGTGAAATTTCATACGTAGACATTCCAATAGATCAGAAACAACGTCATGAAAGCGTAATCACAGACACATTCTAGTTTAGTTTATATGACTGTAAATGTAACCCACAGTGTCCAACAGAAACTGGTTAATGATATTGTTGGTGGCATAACTGGATCTACAAAATTTAGTGCTAAACAATATTTGATTTCTGGTAAATCTCTTCGGAATTCAGAAAAAAACATTAGATAATATTTCATCACAATCAATATGGTTGCTAATGACGTTGTACAAAAATGACCAGTCCTTATAGTCTCTTCTGTAGGATAATGAAGGTATCTTGAACATTTTGCAGACCCGAATATAATCATGGCAGAATCTAGACACGGGGGTGTTGTTATGTACACGGGGGTGTTGTATGCAATCCGATGAAGGAATCTGTTCTGAACTCTCTCAATAACATCAATACAAAATTGGGTATAAGGGGACCAGATGATGGACGCATATTCCAAAGAGGTCTAAGAAAGGAAAAATACAAGATCTTAATGTTCTAATGTCATTAAAGTTGCGAATGTTTCTCATAACGGAACTCACAGTTCTCATTGCATTGTTGGCAATCATAGAAACATGTAATTTAAAATTCAGTTTGTCAAATATTACTCTAAGATCTTTGATGTTATCAACAGTTTTCAGTGGACAATTGTTCAAGGAATACTGAATGATATAGGATTTCTAAGATGAGAAAAAGTTATGACAAAACATTTATCTATATGTAGTTGCATCAGTTGTAGTTGTAGCAGTCCACCACAGATTTAAGTTATTGAGATCTTGCTGCAAATGCCAAGCATTGTTCACATCTGAGATCCTGTAGTAATCTTGGTGTCGTCAGCATATAATAAGGCATGATTGTATGAAAAGACAGATCATGCAATGAACATAATGAAGACAACCCAAATGAGGACCCTGAGGGACCCCCAATACCACTGGAAAATACTCAGACCAAAAGCCATTTATAGACACATGCTATGTTCTTTGTCAAATAAGAACTTATCTAGGACAAGAGATACGCTCACTGCCATCCTGGACAATTGGTATGATTAACTCTGTTGAAAGCTTCAGTAAAGTCAGTATAAATTGCATCTACTTGGTAACCATCCTCAAATGCACCACAATGAAGTTTCTAAAAACTGTCAAGTTTGTAATAGTTGATCTGTGGCTCCAAAATCCATGCTGACTTTCAAAAAGCAAATTCTAGAAATTCAGCATGAAGAATTTAGTTACCAGCTTTTCAAACAATTTTGGGATAGCACTGAGTATAGAGATTGGACAGTACTTCGCAATGTCTGATTTGTCCCACTTTTTATGAATGGGAATCACTCTACTTCATTTCCAAGACATAGGAAAAATACCAGTGTGCAAAGATTGATTAAAAAATATCCAAAGCAGTTGTGAAAGTGAATATTTATATTCACGTAAGATGTCTGGTTCAGTATTGAAATATATACTTGAATTTAGTACATCAGGAACTGTCAAACTAAAAACTCAGTTATAACTTGAAAAGATCCAATTCAACCAATTCATACAATGCACCTGTAGAGCACATCTGCGTTTATTTCGAGGGCCAGGAGCAGTAGCTATTTCTAACTTTCACAAATGAAACATTTAACTGTTACAGTATTTGCCACAGATGACTGAGGAAAGAAGGAATATTATTTCACACAAGCTTGCCTTGACTACATTGAAGAGAATTAACTATTTCTGAATACCATTATCAGTGATCAAAACACCTAAAATAAAAGAAATGTGTTTGGTAGTTTTATATTAAAAATATTACCTTCTTTAAATTTATTTCCTTTCAAAAGAATTTTATCTATATCATAAGTTCATCTCAATCTGTGACAATGAGAAGCATTCAAATATAACATTCGAATTTGAAACTGCCGTATTGCCATTTTGTTAACTGCCAGTACATCAAACGAAGGGTGGGTAATTTGAATTTTCTAATATTCAGAGAGAGCACCACAAAATGGACAATCACCACTTTCTTTATTGTCCTTTGCTCCATAAGTGTAAGAAATTACAAGAAAAAATTTGGAGCACTTTCTGAGAAAATAATTGTTTAAAGTACCCCCCAAAAATATAGGTTTCAAATTTAAGGGGCCACAACATTAGCCAGCTCGATTGAAGAATATTGGTAAAAATCCTACTTACAGTTTAGCCGCCAGCGTTGTTCACACAGAGAAACGGGCAGATGTATTACCATCAATCGATTTTTCGGTATAAAGGACCCACAAAACATGTATTCTGACTACACAATGTGTTAGTGGACATAATTTACTTTATTAAGGAGTAAGATTTATTCCCTTTTTCATTACCAGGGCCCAGCAATATTAGTTTTTCTGTCAAAAATTCACTGTTTTCCTTGCAACATTACATTACTTTCTCTATACAGCGTATGTAGTAGTGAGAAAGTAAAAAATGATTGTGATCAGAATCTGTAGAAACAGTTCTTAAAAATATTTCATGATTTGTGGTTCTCTAGTTTTTACGCAGTTGCAGTAAAACAAGGCCATGGAGTAAATGCAGACTATTCTTGTGGGACCAGGGCATACTATTCTGCACTTAAGAACTTAAATAAATTTATTTCATCAAAACTGCTTTAACAAAATAATTATTTCTTCAATACACTATTTCAATACAATAAGTTTCCCATCGACCTTTGCTATCTCTAATCAATGATTGATCAATTGATGGCCCCCATCTCGATCAGGTTTTTCGTCCAGTTTCCCTGATCCTTGAGCAAATGCTGAGATGGTCCCTTGTTTTGCTTCTGGACATAAATGTAACTTCATTATTTGTGCACGTCTTCTGAAATTCAGTGGGAAATATAGTTATTCAAATTATCGTTTTTCATATTATCACAGCAAAAAGTATTATTCTTTCATGAAGAACATGAGGGTTCAGGGCAGGAATTTATAGCTAATTTACCTTTAAAATATATTTTATTATATAGGAGCGAATATTTTGTCAACAAAACTCGAAAAAAACCTCTCTTTTCTGTATTCAAAATTCGACTAGAATATGGTTTAGGATAGAGACCAAAGAATTATGAAAACGTGCACAAAATTCACTTCTCCCCATAGCTCGTCATACGCAGTTTTTTAACTGTTTTTGACGTAAATAAATAAATAGGGAAAATGTGTCTGGGCCAATTTTTCTTTAATTTGAACGGTAAAATAACTATGTGAAAACAAACTATTTTGCACTTGCCTCACAAGTGTTACTGCTTAAATGATGAGATCATTAAGGCAGGGGTACCCAGAGAAAACAGGCCTGGGGCAGGAGATTCAAAGGAGGGCGCTTATTTCAAACAAAAGTTCCGCCCCTCCCCAATACATTAGCAGAATAGATTTCTCCATGCAACTCAAATAACTTATAGCGACTGATTTGAATTAGAAGTAAATACATTTTTTATTTGTTCTGAATGGCAAAAACTTTGTAACAATTAGTAGTTGCTCCATTTGCTCACTTTCTGGGCACTCCTGCTTCAGAGACCTCTTACACCATTACCCCTTCAGACAGAGGCAAGGGCTTATCAAGGACTATTGAATTGAATTATAATCTAAAATGGCTGTGGGTAAAGCATGAATTGAAATGTATATTTCAAAACAAGATTGTCATTAAAACATGTGAAAAAAATAAGACAATTCTAGCTTCAAAAATTAAGATTTTCCAATCACTTTAATTCAAACTTTGTAAAATCACTCACCCCACTTTATCTTATAATTAATACAGACAATTACTCAATAACAGAAAATTCTCAATTACCAGAAAAAAAGTTGACTGAATAAGTAAATGACTATTACCTTTGGAACAAGTGGAGTCTCTTTTGCTTTCTTTTCTTCTGGATTAAAATTGTATAATTCTTGCAGATCATCCATACTATAATGCCTTTCAATTTGTTGCTCATCAACAACACGACAAGCGAGGGATAATTTGGTGACTTGCCTATTATAAATTTTCTCTTCCATGGTGTGCTGCCATGGAATTATTGGAACACATTATTATTATGTTATAACAGAGACACTTTATCATCAACAAAGGATGAAAATCCCAACTTAGTAGCCAATGTACCTGGGCCAAAAAGCGATAAATATAACAAGGTTTCTTCTGTCCAAATCTATAAACTCTGAAGATACTCTGCACATCATATGAAGGGTTCCATGATGCATCAAATATTATCACTCGATTTGCTGCAGTAAGATTTATTCCAAGACCCCCTGCACGAGTGGATATGAGGAACAAACGTGCTCTACAACGTAATAAAAACAAATGCTTTATGGACAAATATATGACTCTTCAAACTCTTCCTCTTAACACCCCCCCCAGACACACACACACAATTTTATAAAATACAGAAATTATACACTGAGTAGGATATGAAGAAAATACTCAGTATTCACAATTGTTATTCTCAAGCATGTTCCCACAAGTTCTGAGACATTTCTTATGTCTTATTTCCTTGTGTTATGTGTCAACATACAAGTTAGTGTGTGATGTGTGTTATTGTGTTGTAATGAAATCATAAGAATTTTCCCTCCAGTGAAGAATAATGATGTGCCTGTTGTGACAAAACCTTTAATACACACAACTTGAGGTTGTCCAATACGTGCTATGAAGGGAAAGTCTTCCTCCTTCCAAAGTGATGACCCTAAAGAAACTAAGAAACTGATGCACTCTGACTGCATGATATCGACTATTTCATAATGGTCAGCGTTTTTGTGCACTTGGTGTGTATGGTGTCACTAGTTGTACCAATAATTATTTCAACCCTTTTATTCTCTTATACATGATCAAGTTGTCTCTTAACAAATAATAGCCAAGTCATTTTTTCCCAATGGAGTAGGAAGAAATAATGGTCAACTTTTAGTTTGTTGCTTCAATATTCAATTTCTCTATGAAAATTCAGCATTAAGTTAAGCATATTGTTGTTCAGTATCCTTTCAAAACAACTTTCTTTACACAAAGAAAACAACTGCTAAGTGTCAATAAATTAGCAGACAGGTTTTCTGTTATGCAATCTGTCCAGAACAAGTTCTGGAAAATAAAGCCTACTTTATCTGTCTGGGGAAGAAAAAAAAAGAGAGAGAGGGGAAAAAAATAATAACAATAATAATAATAATAATTTGGAGCATGATTTGTTCTTCACCATGACAGCACAATACAGTGCTCCACACTACCACCAGGAAACCAAACTTGTGATACGACAGCAGTCAATATTCAAAACATGCCTCTTTTGAAGTTAACACAAGAGAAATCTAGGAAGACTTGTGTGAACTACTTTGTGTATTTGCATTTAACAATACATAGGTACTACATTTCTCAACTGAATGAGGTATTATGCTGTAAACCATACTAAACAAAAAAAATGAAAACAACTCAATAAACCTGTAGTTCTCTTCTTTGTTGAAACTATTACACCAAGCCATTCGATTTTCTGCATTAGATGACCCATCCAAACGGAAGTAATCTGAACCCAAACACCATGATGTCTTTTCCTTCGTATCATCATTTTGACTTTCATCATCTTTCTTTCTTAAGAAAAATTCAATAAGATCTAAAGAAAGAAGGCTTTGACTAAAAACCAATCTGTAAAATTCAATTCATAAACAATGAAAGTTCATTTTTCCAGAGAATTTTCTCATGTTCAATAAATGAATTCATACTTACACTTTATCACCTATTTTTTCACATTCTTCCAAAATAGTAAAAAGCATAGCAATTTTTCCACTTTGATTTATATCATCTAATTGTGAGTCATCAGAAATGAACTGCCACCACCATTCTCCACGATGGCCATACTTATCCTCAGTTTCATCATCACCTTTTTCAGATTTTCCTGATTCACTGCCATTATCATCTACACAAGTATCAAAAGCACAAAAAAATAAAAATAAATGTTGATTTCTCATAGAATATAAATAAGCATTTTTATTTTCATGCCATTATCTTGACTGTTGCTCTGCAATTTGAACAATAAAAGAAAAGCAAAAAATTTAAGCAAATTTATGTAATCGTTATTTTCACAGAAAAGGAAAAAAGTTCTTTATTATTAAATTTAAGTTTAAAATAACTTTACAAGTATGCTGTGGATGGACCTACCCTTCTTTGTACTGCGTGTTTTCCTTTTATTGTCTTTACTATTAATTTCTTCAATGTCTGAATCTGAGGAAGAGGAGGAGGAGGACTCAGAACTTGTAGCAATAAAATCCTTCAGGGATCCTTCTGAGTCCTCATCTTCTTCCAAGATTTGCTTAAAATGAAAATTTTATGAAGTGTTAATATAAAAATGATCATCAACATAACTGAGTCACTTAAAGTACATGTGGTTTAACTACTTTTTGAAATATTTTAATGAGGTTGATAGTCATGTTCAGCAAGTGACATTCTATTAATAACACAAAGGATGTAGTTGTGTTACTGAGCAACAATGTAGGTAGGAACACAAGTTTATGCTGCAAGTGGGGTCATTAGTCTGTTGAGAGGGAGGAGAGAGAGTGAGAAGGTGGCGAGAAGGGGGAGATAGGAGAGAGGGGCAGGGGGAGAAGAGAGGGTGGAGGAGAGGGAAAGGGTATGAGAGGAGGTAAAGGGTCCAGTTTGATTGATTCCAGGTACACCAATAGACGGTCAATAGTCCCGTAAGTGTAGTGGATGTTTTATTGTGGAAGATAGAGGTAATCATCTCCTGCTGGCTGGCTTACTTTTTTACGATCAAACAATTCGAAGAAAATAGAAATTACAGATCTGTGTCGTAAATGGATCATAAACTTTTTAGCACATAAAAAGAATTGTTAACCACTCTTTGAAAAACCTGTATTTCATTTGAAGACAAATGTCAAAATGATCAACAGATTCTCTTATAAATTTATTTAATATGTTAGGGAAATCCAAATTGTACTCTGTTCATTGATTATAAATACTTAGTAATTATTGAATCTTTTTGCTTCCTGTTTCTGAATGTAATTACTGTTTTACATGTATATCACTTTTTATCTGCTATTTCTTATAAAGATCATTTCTGTAGTTGGAGTATCCAAGGAGGGAGGAAGACTACAAAATGTTACTATTATATTTAGAATGTTTGTTCTGGCGTGATTATTTTGTAAAATTCTAGGAGATAATATTTCTATAAGTGATTTCCACTACCTAAAATTTATGAAAGTTTGCAGGGGTCTTTGAAACATCTCTGAATGATTGCGGTGATTAGAACAAAAATAACTCTTCCCATCAACCAGGAGCATCAGGGATGGCACAGTTCTTAATAAAATCAACATTACAATACAATGAAATGATAATACTGATCTACCTTTCTCTCTTTTTTCTCAGCATTCATAAGCAAAACACGAGGATGAGTCCATATCCTTTGTAAAGCTTGGAAGTCACTGAATAAGCGTGCAGTTCTAGTTTTTTGACCATCTGGACTTGCAAAGGAAAGATTTTCCAAAAAGTATTTGTAAAGTTTAATTTGCAAGTCTGTGAGTCGAACTAATAATACATACTCAAATTTAGGAGGCAAAAAAGGAGTTAAAACAGAATAATCATATCTCTGAAAAGAAAAAAAACAAAACAAGTAAGAACAATAAAATACAGAGATGTACAATGAACCTTTTCTCCATTCCACAAACACTCATATAATACTACTTACTTGAACACTACTATCCAACATTTTGTGCAGCACATGAGCTCTTCTCTTCATTACTTTTACATCATGGGCAGTTGAATTATCATACTGACCATTATTTATAGGATTTATAAACCTATTTTTGAATTCTTTTTTCGTTCCTAAAAGATTTGGTTTAACAAACTGTACCATGCAATGATCTGTAGAAGAGAGAGAAAAAAATTATTTAAAATAACAATGATATAAAGCTAAATTTTTATTTCTCAGAGCTTTATTACAGGGCTTCTTTATCAAACTCTCTGACACCCATCCAAAACATAGTTACAAAATCTGCCCCATTACAATGATCAACTCATAAGAAAGTTTGAAACTAAATAAGAACTTTCCTGAGAGATTACTTTTCCTCTAACTTTTCTGAGTTTTATGTACATACTCAATATCAAAAAAAATCTAACCTCAGAATGATGTTCCCTATCCAATCCAATATCACAACAAAGACAATCTAAAATGACACATTCATCATATAATAGAAACATGAATACCTGAATAATCAAATACAAAGTGATAAAGAATTATTATTTTTAATTTCTTGTCTACTGCTTACACAGTATAGAAAAAAAAAATTTTGTAATGCTGAGGGGAGGAAGAAGAAGAAGAAAAAAAGGAAGAAGAAGAAGACGAAGAGGACGAAGAAGAAGACGAAGAAGAAGAAGAAGAAGAAGAAGAAGAGCCTTTTTCAACAGGAAAACTCTTATTGTTGAGCCTTGGTAAAGAAAAAGTGAATATCTTGTTCCTTTAAGAAGTATATTATTTCCTCTTAATGTGTTGTGTAGTGAGAATCCACATAATTCGATTATGGCAAAACTGCCAATCAGTCGGTCAGTGAGTTGGTCTGTGAACGATGCTAGCAGCTAAACCATAAGCAGGATTTTCACCAAAACTGATATCCCAAATCGATTTGACAGATGTTGCAACCCCTTGAATTTGAAATGGATATTCTGATTTTTGGGTATCCTGTACATAAAGCTTCAACATTTTCAAAATTTTCTAAAAAAATGCTTTAAGTTTCCCCTCTCTGATACACCAAAAGATGCTTAAAGAAATGGCGTAAGTCACATATTTGCTGATCTCCGATTTTTCAAAAATCGCAAAAGTTCACAAACATTTTTTGAGCAACAGTACAAAATTGCTGATAGATTTTTTTGTAAAATGAAATGTTTTAAAAAATCAGTTCTTTCGGTTATGCACATTTATTTGACATAATACAAGACCAGCAGGAAACCCCAATTACGCGACTACGTACATTTTAAGTACAACAAAATCATGGCATTCACAAATATAAAAATTTAATTATAAGCAAGGCTTGATTTGTGGCGGAACGCGATGGTACAGCGTTCTGATACCTCTGGAATATATTATTAAATTATATTGAAAATATACAATTTTTTCTATTAAATTCATAAATAATTTGAGGTGTGTTCCGGGACCTAAAATTTTATAAATCAAGCACCGATTATAAAAGATAGAACATTAAAATAATTATTATATATTAATATATTTGTTAATATTGGTAGTTAGAGAGATGGAATCAACAAAGATAGCTACATCAGATACATTGCTGACGAAACTAGTGGTGCTACAGAATGGAACAGACTTTCTCATACAAGTTAGTTGTCTAATTTCTTTTGTCTGGGCCAACTTTACATTCTTGCCCCATCCTACTGCCAGCTGCCATCGCTGCCCAATGTACACATTTTTTCATTCTAAATGGCAATTTTATTAAAAAAATTTGGAGCCCTTTTAAAGAAAATCGTGATTGAGCACTACTGTGAATTTAAAAGTTAAAGCTCTTTTTCACACAAAATTTCTGAGTTTTCAAAAACCTCATTTAAAGACATTTGAAGCACATTAGCTCACGAATACAATGTTTGCAAATTGTTGGAAATGTGCATAACAGTGTGAGAGATCTTTCAAAAAAATTACAATTGTGTAATTAAAAAAACAACAAAAGAACAGAGGACAATGAATTTTATGGCATATTAAACAGCGCAAGTAGCATTATCTATATGAAAAGTTTGAGTCCATTTGAAGAAAAAATTTGGTGCCATTTTTGAGAAAACGGCATTTGAGCATTTCTAAAAATGTGGAATTTTGAGCTCATTTTCACAGAAAACTTGAGTTTTACAGAAACTTTAGACGATATAGAGTACATTTAGCATTATCTGTACCAAAAGTTTAAAGGAAAAATTTGGAGCTGTTTTCGACAAAATCTTGTTTTTGTTAAAAATTGCATGAAAACTACTAAATTTTTCAAAAAAACTGACATGACCTTATTGAAAGAACTATTAAAGGACAACTAATTTCCTTTGAAGGAAGAATCTCTATCATAGATTTTATAGCTGCAGTAAGTCATTAAAAAAATTTGAAGTTTTACAATTATCAAGAATTCTGCGTTAACAGTGAAAATCGGACCTACACCACCTTCATAAAGCAATCCTTTCACAGTTCTTGTAATGCGTTCTTTGGGTTCAGTGGTTCTAAACATTTTCTGTTGTTCAGTTTGATGAGTGGCAGGTACTGTGCAGTGGCGTGCAGTGATAATTTTAGTAGGGGAAGCACTTTTCAAGTCCAAGGCATAAAAAACGTAAAACTGTTAAAGATGATGAATAACAAAATGTGAATATTAACCCGGGTGTCTTGCATACGAACGTAAATGGTCGCCCAGGAGTAAACAGACTACAGGGAAAATTTCTTTGGCTAAATGCCTTGTATTTATGTGACTTACAACTTAACCTTATTTATCGAGTACTTAGTTATTTAAAATTATTAACAAATTTTTAAAATCCATCAATACATTTAAGCATCTTTTTTCTTTCATAAAATGAAAAATAAGTGCATAAACTTTAATATACGGTGAAGGTTAATTTGAAAATGTATCTATAGAGTTTAGTAATGTTTTTCACGATCTATACAAACAATGAATGTGATGTACGTTCTGTTTTCTTACACTTTTCACATTCTCTGGATGCTCTGCGGTTTAAATTCATCGGACAAATTTCATGTCCTGTTAGTTCTCTTTCTTGCATCTTATGTTTCTTGTTTTTGCTCTGAGTGCAAATATTGTATTATTTTTGGTATTATTTTTTATAACAATACTGGTAGACTTCATCTTATAATAGCACAAGGGGAATACGTTCCAAACTTCCGTCTGCAATTCTCATGTGTGGCGATTCCTTGAAATATCAGTAATGTTTTATTCTTATGAAAGTTGATCGTGCCTGCTTCAAATGTACCACCGGAAACGGAGATTATCGTAAGAGATCCGTGGGTGTTGCACCATGCGGTCGGCTCTGCCTGTCAACGCGGGTTGTTCTCACTTTCCTCGCTAGATGCCATGACTACTGCGTGGAATGATTTCACCGATTGCATTCCCTTCTCGCAAGGGAGAATTGCAGAACAGTACGCAAAGAATTAGCTTGTTTAGAATACTTTCTTTAACTTAATATAAATGTTCTCGATATTCTTAGGTGCTTTATACTTTCATTGTATTATAATGTAGTTAGCACGTACATACAATACCCTCAAAAAGCCAAAATAATAAATTCTTTCGAACTTGAAATTGCTACCAGTTGATCACAATGGAACGAATTCTCATATTCATTATCCTCACGCCCCCACGGACCGACCCGACTTTGCATGAGGCATGATGAAGTCGAGTGCCTGCACCTTCAAAGAACAAAGCTCCGCTGACATCACGTGACGAATTTACACATTGTTTTGAAAACATCGATTGTTACGGTTCAACCACTAGTACGTGGCTCAGAATCTGAGTTGAGTAAACACTTTTACTCTGACCATAAGCAAAGAATATTTTAAATAGAGAAAGAATTTTTCTGTGCTTTGCTTAGGGGAATGACTCATTCCCTTCATTCCATGGAATGCACGCCACTTTTGTGTTAATCAAGGCAGCAAATTGAAAAGGAAAACTGATGAGAAAATTAGCTGAATAGGAGAACACGAACAAAGCAATACTTCAAGGTTTCGATAAAGAAATTTAAAGTTGGAAAAACTCAAGTGTATGAGACCTTAAAAACAAAGACAAAATTAAGAATGGGTGGTCAAAAGAAATTTTTTAAAGGTGGTTGCCACAATATTCACAAGGACCTAGACAAATAACTGAAGCCTAAATCATCTCAAGAATTCATCTGTTTCTACAAATATCGAAGAAAATATTTTTTTAACTTTTTATGGACTTTGTTTCTTAGACTTCATGTTGCATTTATGTATGTAAATTTCCTTGTCTCTCCCTGGACATCTTCATTTCTTTGAAACGTTTTTAGGCAAGTTAAAACTTCTCAGGCAACCCAGTCCATCTTTGAATGCGTATTCTGAACTGAAATGTTTAATTGGAAACCTGAATAAGCTAGAAACCTGTACAAGACAGAAGTAAAAGTTCAACCCAAAGGATTCCAGCTTAGACAGGTTTTACTGTATTCCCTGTAGTGAACAACTGAGACATACATGTATTATTTAATGTGTCAATGTTCAAGTTACCTCATGTATGTGTGCATAGTCACTATAACCTAATGATAAAACACTCTTATTTGTTAACTCTAAATGCATGTAATATTATGAAATGAACAACAGTTAAGTTTACAATAGTTTGGGCATTACTCACATTCCAGCAAGTTGTTCTGTAATGGAGTTCCAGTCAATACTATTCGCCGTTTTGTTCTCAAGCGACTCATTGCTTTAGAAAGTGCACTTTCTTCATTTTTAAGTTGATGACCTTCATCGCAAATAACTAGATCTGGCCCTGAAACAAGTAGCAAAAATCTTACAGAATTTGAAAAAATGCAAATGATTTTTAAGTTACATTGTAGAATAAATAGTAAACAAACAATTCTATCTTGGCTAGCCATAAATAAATTGACACTAACTTCAACAAACAGCATATTCTTGGAATAAACAGTTACTACAAAACAAAACAAAAAAACACACAAAAACAAGAAAACAACAACAACGTAGAGAATGTCTGGAATCTACGATAACACAAAAACAAACATGCACACGCACGCACACCGCTAGTAGATGTTGATCTAACAGACACACCCAACAACAAAGCCCTACAATTGATGGGATACAATGCTAAAGCATGCGATGCCTATAAGAGTGGGGAAACCCTACTGCCGTCCAGTGTACTGGTGGAACAAGCTAAGGCAAAAATGGCTCCTGCACAAGGATGAGAACATGACGTTGTCTGTCGTCAACAATACGAAGATCCCCAGTGCAACCTAAAAAGAGCCATCATGGACAGCAAAGGCTGAAGCTGGCCAAGCTGTGCAATGAAGTGAAGTGGGAGTTCATGGGGAAGACCCTACAGAACTGTAAAGGGCAAAATGAGGAACCCATACGTGTCTGACTACGCAACCACTCTTCAAAGAATAGTCACCATGTTCTTCCCAGAAGTCCAAGAACGGCTCCTAGAGCTTGAGACGAGACCTAAAGAGGATGATTATGAGATACCATTGGTTACAGTGGAAGAACTCGAACTCACTTGTGAAAGGGTGGGGATCAACAAGGCTCCAGGTCCAGGCATCACTCTCAAAGCAACAATTCAAACCGCCCCAGTTGTTTTAGAGACGTTTACAAGGGTCTTTTCAGATAAATAGAAGATGCAGTGACAGGTCCAATAAAGAAAGCATTGTCCTACCGGCCTACATGCATGATCGACATGGCTGGGAAAGTACAGGAGTGATTGTTATGCAGTTGTGTGGAACAAGCGATGGAGAGCACAAGAGGGCTTGCAGAAAACCAATATGTATTTAGAAGGGTGAGATCTACAATAGATGCCACTCAACATGTAGTTGACATAGCATGGAAGGCAAAAGATGGAGAAAGGGTAGGAAAAAGTACTACACTATTGTCACCCTAGATGTTAAGAACACCTTCAATTTGGCGAGATAGACCTGCATTCTAACAGCTCTGCAGCAAATGAGAGTGCCAGAATATCTAATTAGGATCATCGTCAGCTACTTTACAGGAAGAACACTGCTGTACCGCACGCAGAATGGTCAGCAGACCCATAAATTTACCGGAGGCATTTCACAGAGCTCTGTCTTGGGCACCCTACTGTGGAATATAATTTACAATGGAGTTCTCAGAATAGAGGTGCCTGAAGGTACCATAATCATTGGTTTCAGGGATGATGTAGCACTTACTATGGTGACCAAACAAAGAGGAAGTGTTTGAAACCGCCAATGAAGCCATATCATTAGTCTGCCGTTAGTGGACCACAAAGCTGAGGTAATTCTCATTACAAGTAGGAAGGTGAAAGAATCATCACCATTTCAGGAGACAAAAACATCCATTCAGGTCCATGTCTGAAGTACTTTGACGTGAAGCCACAGTTTAGCGATCACCTACAGTGATAAGGTGGCAAAAGTGACAATGGCTTTGACAAGCCTAATGCCGAATGTCGGAGGATTGAAACAATAGCAGACACGACTGTTGTCAAATGTCACCTCTTTGATCCAGCTATATGCTGTTCCAGAATGGGAAGCAGCAATAAATACAGTGTCAAACCGGCAGAAGATAGTCTCTGTGTACAGAAGAAGTGCACTGAGGGTGGCTCGCACTTACAGAACGATCTCCTATGATGAAGAGTGTGATGTGGGTACTGAGAAGCATACCACCAATCGAGCTCCTAGTGGCAAAACGACACAAGTTCTATCAACGAATGCTACAGACAGAACAAGAGAAAGGAAGATCTGACAGGCAACGCAGAAGAGAGACACAAGTCCATAATTCAGTGGCAAGTACTATGGGACAGCTCACAAAAGAAGAAATTGATGCACGAACTCATCCCAAATATAGAAGTGCGGGAAGGGCAAAGCTATGGCGAGGTGGGCTTCCATTTAATGCAGCTGTTGACTGGACACGGCTGTTTCCATTGGTATCTCTTCAGCTTCCACCACAAAGAAGACTCAGCATGCCCTCAGAACTCCCCACAAGTAGAGGATGCAGAACACGTTTTCTTTGTCTATCCCCGGTTCGAAGAAAGTACACATTTCTGCAAACAACTCAGACAGCAACTACAGCCCAAGTACACTGTAAGAGGAGTGCTAGTTTCTAAGGAGAAGTGGTGGAGATCTTCACCAACCCAATAATAAAGAAGATACAACTTGAGGAAACGAATGGCATCCTAGAATGATGTCAAATGGCTAGAGAGCGAATGCCCTACTCACCCCAGCGAAGTAATGCAGCAGTTCCTTGGGGGTGAACAAGCTTAGGGAGGTGATTTTAGGGAGTAAGAATCTCACATTACCATGTAGTACAGTCCACATGGTGTCTTTTGAAAATTTCCACCTATGTTAAAAACACACACACACACACACAAGAGCGGTGGCACGTACACACACAAGTAAACAAAGGTATTCTAAGATAAATTCCATAAAGAATGGAAGATCAAGTTTTTCTGGAGGGAGGAGAAGAAGCAAAACAAAATAACACCATCATGAGTCGTACATTAGAGTACTTTAACAGAATTATGCTTTTATTGTACTATTCCTTTAATCTATGAAATCTACTTAATATGTAGCTTGGTCCAAAATGATAACCACATAATGCAGCAGCATAATAATGAATGCTGTGCGCAATCCAAAACTTATAGAAATCTACATAACTCCAGAAGCATTCGAATTATTCTTAACATATCTTTAAAATGAACTAAGCTTGAGCTTTAGATAGTCACATGAATGATAGTCCCCACCAGGTCCTTTTCTTATCATCATGACATGTTAAAAATATTTTTATTCCTAAAATTTTCCTACATGAAAATACTGAATTTATTCATTAATTCTGGGCATACAGTTCGAACTAATGCTTCTGACAGTTCTATCTTTTGCAGGTCCATGCTTAAGATAGCCTTCTTTAGATAACTCAATAAATCATTGTATGAGGGATGTTTAATAAGTTATCTACTTCGCTATCTTACGTCATTGTTGGAGAGCTGAGCATGCACAGGCAGGTAGGGACATATCTTGGTATGCTTTGCCCTCTGATACAAATCAAGCTCTTGGTGTGAGAAGATGACGAGTGCAATGCCATGCAGATCACCAGAGAAAATGAGAGATTTTGAACAACGTTCAGTGATAAAATTCCTCACAAAGGAAGAAAAGCAGCCTAAGGAAATCCACAAGAGGATGCATGTTGTATATGATGATTAGGGAGCAGATTTTGATGACCTAAAACATCACCAAAAATGATCAATAAAATGTTTTAAAATGCCCTGAAAGCAACGAAAAACGATGTAAAAAATGTGATCAAAACCAGTTCAGATGAACAACTCATGCTGTTGAATATATTACTGATGTAACTGAGGCTTCAATTCCTTAAAAATAAATAAAAAATGTATCAAATTTAAATCAAAGCATAAAAATGGGTAATTTCCTTTTGTCATAACTAAGCTGCGGATATATAGGCACAAAAAACTGTAGAAATAGGCAGGCAAAATAGGTGCATAAAACTGTAAAATAGGCATTTAAAAAGCCTATTACACATATAAAATACCTAATATATAAATTTTTCTTATCCTTATTTATGTACTTGTTCTGAAGTACACATAATATTATTACCTTCATAGAAGGTTTGCTTTCTTCATTGTCCTGACAAATCCTCGTTGTAAAATTTTCTTACGTTGTAAAGACAATTCAGTCAAAAAAGGTTGAATTGCAGTAGCTATCTTTTTTTCTCATTAAATGCAAGCTGATACTCTAATGCTTCACAGTCTGATCTTTTTTTTTTTATTTATTTATTTATTTATTTATTTATTTATTTATTTTACGCCAATCGGCATTATACAATCAAGTTTTCACAATATAGTGTAATATATATAACAAAATTTTCGTTACACAAAAAGTATAAATATTGGAAGATTAAAAGAATTGTTTAATATTACGTTTGAAACTAAATAAAGATTTATCGAAGAACTCAACGTTTGGAGCTATCAAATTGACAATATTAGCTATTCTATTATGTGGCCCAAAGATGACGTAGTTCTTGTTGGATTTCTTTACATCAAGTAATCTTCTTGTCCGCAGATTAGTCGAGGTGCATATGAGGCAAAATTGCTCCAATATTTCAGGCGAGTCGATAAAGCCATTGAATATCTTGTAGAAAAACATAAGGTCTATCATTTGTCTTCGAGTTTGAAGGCTGTGGATTTTAAATAGATCATAAATATCATCAGTGTTTTTCACTTTTTTCACTTTCTCATCTTGACAATGATAAACTAAGGATTTGCAGAACTTCCGCTGAACTCTCTCAATTCGTGTGATATTTTGGGCGGTGTGTGGTGACCAGACTATGCTTCCATATTCTAGTATTGGCACCACCAATGCAAAGAATAATCGAAATAGAGTGTTGATGTTTTTAAATTCTTTCATTGATCTGAGTATAAATCCTAGGATTTTATGCGCTTTTTTAGAGATGTCTATATGATCGGCAAAGGTAAGTTTGTTATCAATGATTACACCGAGGTCTTTAAATGAGCTGACAATTTGAACGTTTCTTCCATCTATCTGGTAGTTGATATCATGCTGACTGCGAGCACGAGAGAAGATCATCATTGCGCATTTTTCAAAGTTCAATAATAACTTGTTATCCATACACCATTTCTCTAATACAGAGATATCATGCCGAAGAGTAGCCTCATCCCTTTCGTCCCTAATAGTTCTGTAGATCTTCATATCATCAGCATATAATAAGAATTCAGATTGCAATCCTTTTCCAATATCATTTATAAAGATAATGAATAATATTGGTCCGAGATGAGTACCCTGTGGTATACCGGACAAAACCTCGTATTCACTTGATATATAACCGTTAATTTTCACTTGTAGACGCCTCCCTGTCAGATATGAGCGAATCCACTCAAGGGCTGTCAGTCGAACGCCATAACCGCTCAATTTTGACATCAGTATTTCGTGGTCAACCTTATCAAAAGCTTTACTAAAATCTGTGTATAAAGAATGCACATTCTGTCCTCTGTCCAAGGCATTTAAGATAAAGTTGATGTATATAAAGAGATTCGTAGATGTTGATCTTCCTTCAATGAAACCATGTTGTTTAGAAGTGATGATGTTTTTGAAAGGTGTTATTAATTGTGGAAGAACGATTTTTTCAAAGAGTTTAGCAAGTGCTGGTTGAATACATATTGGTCTATAGTTATTCACTTTCGACTTATCTCCACTTTTATGTAATTCCAAAATTTTTTAGGGTCCAAATAAAGGTCATTTTCGGTTTTTTCTATGTAGTTTCTATTGCAATTCTCGCTTAATTGTTTACATTTTGATCTAAGTCTGCAGAAAGTAATATAGTTATCGTGACTTCTTCTCATTTTGTAATTTTTATGAGCAATTTTCTTTTGTAGAGTTAATCGTATCAATTCCTTGGAAAACTAAATAGGAAAATCTGCTTTTCTTCCATAATTTATTGGTACAAATTGATTTATAGCCGAGTAGATCACATCGTTGAAACATTTTACTTTGTCATCCAAATTGTCTAATTTATATATCTCTATCCAGTTAATACTCATAAAGTAGTTATTCATCGATACATAATCAGCATTCCTGAATGAATATGTGGGGATAACATTCGATCTAAGGCTCGCTCCAAATTCCAGATCAACGGACCAAGCTGGATGAAATAAGTCCTCATCAACAATTGCAGGTATTTTATCAACATGGGCATCCGAGTCACTGAAACAGAGGTCTAGTAATCGACCTAGGTTATTATAAATATCATTCAACTGAGAGCATTCTAATAGAAGGAATCTCTCATAGAGAAAGGATTCACATTCCAATTGTGGTATACTACTGTTAATGTTGTAGTCACCAGTTATCAACAATTTGCATTTGGGGTATTTTTCTTTTATATTGGAGACCGTTGTTAGATGATTGTGATAAATATCAAGGTGGGATTGTGGAGGTATGTATACACACCCAATGATGACATCAAAATTATATCCTTTAATTCTAACAAAAATTTGCTCAAGATGATTCTCTTCGACTGTAATTAATTCAGATAAAATATCTCTCTTAACTGCAATAAAAACTCCTCCTCCACGCCAGTTAGTGATTGCAGGATCTCTGTCTTTCCTGTAGATGGTATATTTGTCAACAATTTCACCATCCATAATAGATGAGTGCAACCATGACTCAGTAATGCATAGTACATCGCATCCAGAAATAGAAGATGATAACAAAAATTTCTCCAATTTAGTCCTCAGCCCTCTAACATTCTGGTAATACACTTTTAGACTCTGTAATGGTTTTGTCATGCTCCTTGGATGCGTGAAATGTTTGCACATCAACAATTTTCGGAACGTTATCAATGTATCTTATTGTCTTTTTTATTTTGCTTACTTTATTTAATTCCTCTAATTCAATGCGCAGATTTTTCAAGTGATCATGTTGTGCTTTGGTTAAATCAGATTTAAAATGAATTCCATTGTTGTTTTTAAATTTTGTTTTGAGTATCAATTTAGAGATATCCTCAGATTGTAAGTTTATCAATAAAGGGCGAGTGTTTCCAATTACCCGACGACCTAGTCTACGCATTTTCATATCTGAAACATCAATAGATAATTCTGGTTGCAATATATTAGCAATCTGTTCCCGATCACTAAGTAGACGTTCGAGACCAGTAGGTTTGTCAGACTCAGGCACATTGAAAGCAATAACATTTTTCTCATGTTTTTTTCTCTCTGATATTTCAGCAACAATATAGTCGACATTTGCCCCAGAGGCAACTGCTCCTTCACAATTGAGCTTTTGCAATTTATTCTCCAATGCTCCGATTCTTTTCTCCAATGAAGAGATTTTTCCTAGTTCACTTTTTATTTCCTTCAAGGAATTTTCAACATATTTTTTGAAGGGTGTAAGGTGTTTCTCAAGTACTCTTTCAAGCTGTGTGGCAACTGTATCGACATCCGTATCAGCAGCATCTTCAGAGATAATGACACTAACCTGACTTTTGCAATTATCACAGCTCCATTTGATAATATTCTTCTTGATGTCAGAAGCCAACTTCTTAAAGTCTTATTGAGCAATACCTGAACATTTTAGATGTAGCCAGTTGTTACACTCACTACACAGAATACTAGAAGTATTCTCTTTTATAATTTCAGAGCAATATCCACATGTATATCTCACAGGCATGTTCACAATTATTTAATTTAAAACAATTCGTTTTACTCTCGTATAATTCACTTTTAATTCACGTTCACATTCGTATAATTCACTTTTAAGCATAACAGTCGTCAATCCGCAACGATATCAAATCAAAACAATAACACGTTCAACTCCGATAACACGTCCGATTCCGACGACTGCTCTAGCACGACTTTTTTCTCACATTTAATTTAAACACATTTGAAAATATTGCAGGATTTGTTTTATTTGCCATGCATAACACAAATTGTAACTAGTATTACATCACCACATACTTTCTCGCATTATACCTAAAAACTATTAGCAACTTTTGAAAATTCAAAGAAATGAACGAAAATGAGGCCTGCGCCATTCTTTTAAGCATCCCTTGCTTTATTTGTGAAAAAAAATTGAAGAAAAACTTTGTAGTAGTTTTTTAGATTCTTTTTATAACGTTCATTAATTTCAAGCAAAAATCACTCATTTTTTAAAAACAGTTATAAATGACCTTTTTTTAAAGATCTAATTTTTTAAAACAGATTTCATTTAAGAAAAAAATATATCTATTCAATATTGCACTTTTGCAATGTTAACTTTTTGCAATTTTCGAAAATACAGTGTGTTCACATAAAATGAAACCGGCGCCAATTTTTTTACTGTCCTACATACAAGGAGAAACTTTTATGAAAAAATTTGGTTGTTTTTTTTTTGGTGGTTTTTAGTTTTTTTAGTAAAAAATTGTTTAAGATTTTGAAATAAAAAATAAGTTGACCACCACTGATTTTGCACGTGTATCATAATATGAAACACCCACACTGTCGTGGCAGTATAATGGAACATAAATTTATTGATAGTTGTTCGATTTCTCTGTACTCTGCAGGATAAAAACGGAAAAAAAAACCTCACAATTTTTAAAATTAAAGGATAATTGCTTTTTGATCAATAAATACGAGAATATTAAGGAATTTTTAAGCACTATAAAATTCTCCTATAATGCTCCTAATGCCTCAAAATGAATAAGTAACCTAAAAGATTGTGTTTTCCATTTAAGGGAAAAAATAGGCAAATAGGCAAAAATCCGCAGCTTAGTCATAACATAAAATATATATACTAAATGGCATCTTTATAGTAAAAAGAAAAAAATGACATTTCATTAAAATCCCTAATGATGATGTGCTGGCAAACTTTAAAGTAAAATTTTGGCCAAACAACAAATGGGGGAAAGAATCAATTGAAAATGTCCCACGTTCAGGGTGGCCTGTGGAAGCATTTTCAAAGGAAATGTGTCAAGAAGTGGAGACCATGATTTTTGAAGATTGTTCTATGGTTAGTATTACAGTTCATAACTTGGCATTTCAGTTCATACTATCATCCATTCAGAATTTGTCAAAGGTCAGTTGTTGCTGGTTGCCCAGAATGTTGTCTCTCGAGCAGAAAGGATTTCAACAGCAATGTTGCAAGGAGAATTTGAACTTGCTTAGAGAAAATCCAGATAACTTTTACCTACAAATTATAGCAAGGGATGAAATTTGGGTTCACCATCGTGAACCTGAAACCAAGCAAGAGTCCATGAAATGCTCTCCCACGTCCAAATTCTTTTGTGTACAAATATCGGCCACAAAGATCACGACCACTGTTTTTGGGACACAGGTTTTCTACTTGTAAAATTCATGCCACACAAGAGAACCATCACTGGAGAAACCTATTCTTCAACTATAAGGGCTTTACGGGAGTCTGTCAACTAGAAGCACCAGAGGAAGTTGTCTGCTGGTGAGACTGGTGTTCACACCAGTCTCACAAATCACATGCTGCTGTCGTGCTGAGGACTGTGGCTTTGTACAGCTTAATCATCCACCATACAGTCCAGATCTGGCACCCAGTTACTACTTTCTGTTTTGAAACCTTAAAAATGTCTACGTTGATGACCATTTCCTGACAATAAAGCTGTTAAGGAAGCTGTAATGGGGTATTTGGACAGTCAAGATGTTTCCTTCTGTTCTGAGGGTATTCAATCACTGGAGAATAAATGGACCAAGTTTGTTGAAGTCAAGGAGGACTAACCAACAGAGCTCCAAATATACATTGGAGTATCCCCTCCCTCTATTAAATTAAAACATAGCGTCATAAGAAATTTTGGTTGAATGGTAAGTGCAAAATTGTTTTCTAATCATGAAGAAAAGATAAAGTACACAGTTTTTTCTGCAACAATAGTTCAAAATCTTCTAAACACTATTTCCTTAAAAATAAAATCAAATTTTTACAATCATACATTTAACCCATAAAAAAAAAGTGTAAAATCATTACAAAAGTAAAACTAATGTGACTTAGTTAAACAATGGACCTATTAATAATAATTCATTTGTGATTCAATTAAATATTTAAAATAATAAAAGGTACCTGGATCTACAAGAGTCTTTTGGAGGGTTTCAATGCATTTCTTTCGCTGCCTTCTATTTGCAGGATTTGTCAAAGTGCGATACGACGAATATGACAAAATCAAAACACCCCCTTTTGAATGCCAATGCTTCAAGAGTCCAACGCGCTCGTACATTTGCTTGTATCTAAAAATATCAACATAAAATAAAGCTGTGAAATACATTAAAAAACATTTTCACTGCTAGCACACTGGTGAAATTAGGGGAAAAAAAATATGAATGAGTAATACACATACCTTGTTATATCCATTACTTCAATGTCGTTATCTTCAGTTTCATCAAGCCATTTACTGAATTCACTAACCCAGTTGAGCACAGTACTTAATGGGCATACAACCAACACAGTCTCAATTTTAGTCTTAGGGTTATTCAACAGAGTATGTGCCAGGGTAATTACCTAATTAACAACACAACATTAATACAATAGAAATATCATTACCTTCTTGACAACAAATGGTGCTTTATGATAGAAACAAAGCAAAAAGCAAGTTACAAAAATCCAAAATTTGCAAAGAATTATTTTTTAATGAAAATATCCTTATAAAATAGACAAAGCAATAATTATTCATATAAATAAACAATTCCAAATGTTTTCATTGAAAGTAGGTGGCATGCCAACTTTTCCTCTAATCATTTACCAAATTAAGAAATGGAAAACAGACGAAATTTAGAACATGTTCTTTAAAAGATGTACCTTTCACACTTGAATTGAGTAAGTAAAGTAAAATTGAAACCAGCTTAGGTGGCTCAGGACATCAACTGATGACATTGCAGTGCCTCTGACCAGAAAGGTTCATGAAGTTGGAAATATGGAAAATATACAAATATACTAACTTATCTTTAATTTTGTTTAATAAAATTTACAATGGAAATGGCTAATGGCTGTTGAATAAAACTGCCAGATTAAGTGTAAAATTATATAGGAAGATTCAGAGCAGGAATACACTGAATCAGTTGATGCTATGAATTACATTCATAATGCGTTGGAAAAGTTACATTCCACAATCTTCTGCGTACTAAAACAAATGCCTCATTGGGTGCATTGTAGATTGTTTAAATCAAGATGAAAGCAGGAAAACATTACCAATTTTTAAATTACTATAAAACTTGAGACACAACTGATAGCGTCATCAGACACACAGGGACAATAGGTGAAGAACAATGGTCTCAAAACTATGAATTAGCAAACAAATTTGCTCAGGACATGTTGATCAATGTTCACATGGAAGGAAGTGAAGAAAGCAAGATTCAGAAGAAGACATAAAGCTACAAGATGATTGATAGACTGAGATGGAAAACGAGATCTGAGATTCATTGAGATAATATTGACTAGTAATTTATATAAATACATAATTTAAGGTTAACTTAATAAGGTAATAAAAATTAAAGATAGCAATGTAAACTAATGAATAAATTGTTTTTTGAAAAGTTACGTGAAGCACACTGTCTACAACACATTAAACTTCACCCTATAGCCCAGTCACTTTAGCTCAAAAAGGCCTTCAGTACTAATAAAATGGTATCAAAGATTCTCTTTTTTTAATCGCTTTATTTAGTTGTTTCAAACAACATTTTAAAAATAGGCAACGATAGCGGCCCGACCAAAAAAATTATGGAAGGTCAAAGGTCAAACAAAAATCTTGTTTTCTAGGACTCGAAGGTTAATTGAGGTGATTACAAAAAAGAAAGTTTATGTAATTATCTACAAAAATGGTTCTATTCATTTTTCACGTACGACAAACTGACTTAACGTAATCAAGCGGCGAAGTTTCTGTACAAGATGTATGCTCCTTTCCGTACAGCTTGTATATAGAATACGTGAATGGACATATTTAGTATGTATGTGTGTGTGACTGTATCACAGTATATTACATATACTATGTTCTATTCTATATGGCCTATACATACGGAATGTGAATATTTTATGTTTAGGAAATTTATAATATATAATATATTAAAATAAGAATGTTTGCTTTACATCAAGGATGGAGTAGCTTACATAAAATACCATTCCCTGTTATAAAACAAATAATGTCCTTGATAATTGGAATTATTGGCCATAATGCTTGTAATATTGGTCTCCAATCATTAAATAATATAATTGGACAGAAATTTAATAATATTGAATTGAAATGCTCTAACAGGGTTCTTCCGCTTTTATCTATGAATAGTTCTGTAAAAGTTCATGATTGGAAAGTTGCCAGATCCATTATTACTATTTCAGAGAATTAGTGTTAATAAAAAATTCAATGAACATTTTGGTGACTATTTACATTATGAATTGAGTCCATATCCTACCTCCCTCTGACAATTCTGGTATGCGCAAAACAAGAAAATCACTATCACTGCTTTCAACCTGTGGTTGTTGAAATAGTTCCTGACATTACATATGTTATTGATGGTGGATTTCTCCTTCGAGTTATATCGCAGCAACATGATACATTTCTCTGTATTATGAACAAAAATGTTCCCTACATTCAACAACATTTCGGAGCAAACGTGATTGTTGTGTTTGATGGGTATAACAGCAATAACAAAATTGTCAAGGCAATGGAAGTGACGAAGAACCGCTGCAATTTCTGGATGTCTTGAAACTTTTTCCGATGAAAATATGAAGTACCAATTTCTGAAGATAAGTTCTTGTCAGACCACTTTAATAAGCAAAAATTAATTGTAATGCTCATGGACACACTTAAAAACTTCAACATCACAACAAACTAAGCTCTTGACGATGCAGATATGTTAAATTATTGAAACTGCAATGAAGGAATCAGTCGTTAACACTACTGTCGCAGTTAATAATGACATTGATCATTTTGGTTCTTCTTGACATAGTCCTTTACAGCAACAATTATTTCTCATGGAACTAAGCAAAGGGAAGGTCATAACACGATTTTATAATTCATGATTTTATAAATATCATGGTAAACAACACTTTTCATTGCTACTTGCAATAACCGGAAGTGATACCACTTCTGCTCTATTCAACATAGTAAAATTTAATACAATAAAAACATTTGAAAATCGTTCTGATTTTTATAAAGCTGCCAAAGTTCTCAACAACTAATATTTGAGAATGGAGTGAAGATTTTGGCTATATATATGGAGCTCCTACTTCGGAAATATCTCTTGATAATTATCGCTATTTAAGTTTTGCGAAGTTGACAAGATTCAATACTGCTGTAAAATTACCATCGCTTCCACCTACAACTCCACCAGCAACACTTGTGCCGTATATATTATCAGATCCAAATGTGGCTGGGAAGTGGGGTTGGATCTTCAATAACAATTTTTTTGGAGCTCATTAAAACATTGTTACCACCTGCGCCAGATAACATTAATTCTATTTTTTGTACAAAAGGATACGGTGCAAATTGTGGATGCACAAAAATTGGTTTATCTTTCTCCATAGTATTATTGACAATTATGTTTTAATGCAATGCCTGAAGCTTCTGCTGTTGATTCTTTCAAAAATGTTTCTACTGACAATGATATTAATTCCAATGACATTTCAGAAACAAATACGAGTGATGATAACAAAGATGCAGACTTCCTAGAAATAGTGAAACACAAATACATGTATATTATAAAGATGAGAACAAAATATATATTTTTTATAATACATAAAATTTGTATTATATAACTCCATTTGGACTAGACCTATTGGAGACATGTAAAGGAATGCGCCTTGTATTCAACCTCAATGGTGGTAGGGAAATGGATTCAGCAATGGAATTCAACTGATGAGATGAAATGGAGCATACATATGCCTTGTACGGAAAATTCGCAGCTTGATTACGTTAAAACGGTTTGTTGTATGTGAAAAATGAATAGAATCATTTTGTAGATAATTACATTAACATTCTTTATTGTAATTACCTCAATTAACCTCCAAGTCCTAGAAAACGAGATTTTTGGGAAAAACTTATTTTTGTGACCTTTGACCTTCAATAATTTGTTTGGCCGGGACGCTGTCATTGCTTATTTTTAATATGTTGTTTAAAACAACAAAATAAAGCAATTAAAAAAGAAAATCCACGATACCATTTTTTAAGAACTAAAAACCTATAATGGCTGGGCTACAGAACCAATTGAAATTTGTGTCAGACTTGATTTTCACACATACCTCTCAGAATACATATAATTACTGAAGAAACTTGAAATAAAAATACATTACCAAATTTGTTTTCCTGGCATAAGTGTATCAACACTGCCACAGAGAAGTTCAATATATCTTTAGAGTTAAGTGCAATAACAACTAAATTCAAGAAAAATTATGATACATCCATTTAAAAAATAAAAGTTGGAGAGATTTTCAAAGAATATTCTAGAGCACATATATTCCAAAGAATTAATGTTCAAATTATTTACCTGTAATGTTTTACCCAAACCCATGCAATGAGCTAAAATGCATCCAGATCCTTCACTCTTTTTAATCATTTCTAATGATTCAAAGCAAGCGTCCCACATGAATTTAACTCCTTTCACCTGAAAGCAAGTTAAAGAACGGACTGAGAATTGTTTCTTTTTTCATTTATTGATTGATATATTCATTTTAAAATACAATACATTTACATTATTTTAAAAACACAATTTTATATACTAAAAAAAAATGGAAACTGTAAGTAAATAAAATAATAATGCAACATGGTTCTTATGGAAATTTCAACTTTTGCCTTTGACTAAAGTTTTTAGTCATAAGAAATTAGTAAAGTACATAAGCGTCCTGTAAGAAAAACCACAACAAATCTAGCAAAATTAGCCTACTACTTCAAATGTAACAACTATTTATTTCTTTGTCATTTAAACAATGTCTTTAATTCTGTTACTGAGTATGTCTTGTATGGCAAAACAAGTAAGAATATTAAGCAATTAAAATTAAGCTGTGGTAGCTCATGCTTAGGTTGCACAGTAGTCCCCTTCCCTCCCATTCTGGCCAGTTTTTCAATATCTTTTTGAAGGAAAAAACAACAACAGCAACAACAATTGTACCATACTTGTTATCTCTCCTTTCAAATTGAAATAAATTATGTCTTACCTGGTGAGGTTTCAATTTTTTCACAAGATTTTTGTCTACTTCAACTAATTCTTTCTTTGTTTCTGGATCAAAGTCCAGGACCAATTTATCCACAGTCTCAACTTGAGCTTCAGCTAAATTGTAAAGAGCATTATACTGAAATACAAACATAATTTATTCTTTATTAATGGTTTTCTTTGTTATATTTAAAGAAACTGATAACTACAAATATTTACACATTTAATACAATACTTTATCTGCACATTAATAAAACCTGCCTTCATCATAAAACAATATTTTCTCACACACTGAAGTAAGGTTTCATCAGAATTTCAATCAATACTGGATACTGTCCTGGTGAAAATTGAAAGAAAATATCAATACTGAATTAGGGGAGCTACAGTAGCACGTACTTTCTCACATTATTGGAAACAATTACCTTATATTGCAAATTTCTGCGCTACTACTTGAAAAATCAGGGTTTCCAAGGAAAATCAGACCTGCACCATTCTCTTAACTGTTCTTTATGCTATCCGAGGCCAAAATTTAATCAAAAGATTTGATAGCTTTTTATTTTATTTTATTTTTTATTTTTTTATTTTGAAAGTGTCTCAGTGGCTTCATGTAAACTACACCCCAAAATTATAAAATCGATTTCAAATTCAAGGGGCTGTGATATCAGCCAGATCAGTTGGGGAATTTCAATTTTGGTAAAAATCCTGCTTAATGTTTAGCTGCTAGCGTTGTTCAGACAGATGGAAAAACGTTCTGCCATCAGTTGATTTTTTAGCATCAAGGACCCATAAAACATGGGCACTGACTACACAACATGCTAGAGGAAGTAATTTACTACATAGAGAGACAAGATTTATCTTCTTTTTTTTTTTTTCCAGGACCTGGCAATAAGAAATTGTCAGATGCAAATTTGCCATTTTTTCCAGCATTGCTATTCTTTCTCTACACTGTGTAAGCAGTTGTGACAAAGTAAAAACTGATATATTAAACACAAATAGTATTTACTAATCTCAAGGTCTACTTATCTAATATAACCTTTACAAGTATTAACTATTTTGGTACTTGTTAATTTTTCTTTCAAAATAAATCACAAGGAGGGAAAATTTATTTTTAGTACAGTTTTAACTAAGAAATTAATAAAAAGTATGAATAAAACTCAGCATACCAATTTTTGTTTTTCAGCAATTCTTTTACGTCGTTCTTCTTCTTCTTTAGCTGCCTGGCGTGTTGCTTCTGCAACATTGTCATCTTTCATAACTTTTCTAATATTTTTTCGGCCCTTATTTGGTGTTGTGTCCGACTGTAAAGAAGAAATTATACAAAATTAAATTGTTAAAATTCAAATAAGTACAATGACAGTACAATAAAAGTACTGTACAATAAAACTACATAAGTACAATAAAATTAAAATAAGTACAATGACAAAGCACCATCCTTATAGAAGGAATAACTTGAGTGCTGTCCCAATAATAATTATCAATCTTCCGTTGTTGACATTAAATGTGGACATAATTGACTTCAACCCTTTTACTTGTTAACAGATAAAAAATTCCCTAAAATTAGAGAAAACTTCTGATATATCATTTTCTCTTCATTAACATGTTGACCGCCAGTGACGCTTTAAAGCGTCAAGTTTAGACGTGCAGCGGTGCCACCGACACTTATAAGCGTTTTATGTTCATACTGTTCTTATGCTGTATTTCTCGGTTCGCATATACAAATATTTTATTACGAGTCAACAGCGGTCGATGTGTTAAACTACCTCAGAAATGTAGTCTTTAATGTTAAGTTACTAAAGGTTGCAAATATGTTGTATAAAAGTGGAAGGAAAAAGAGGAGAGGATTATTCATGTAACAGAAGTTAAGGTCCTGATATTTTCTAAAGGCTAGTTCGTTTTTAGTTTATTCTATGACTACTTACTATTGTTTAAAATATAGATTTTGTTCTTAAATAAAGCCTATCATCAATACTGTATTTTTGCAATGTAAATTTATTGCAATTTTCCAAAATAAAAGTGTTTGCTGAAAATGAGACCAGTACCAATTTTTTAATGACAAAACGTATGAGGAGAAAATTTAAAGAAAAACTTTAAAGCTGTTTTTGAGAAAATAATTTCCCAAAAATTAGATACTTGGCCATCAGAGAATACAGGCATTTCACCCTGAGGAAGGTCAGAGATAGCCAAAAACAATGGGAACTGTGCATAGGACGTGGTGCATCCTGGACAGCCAAGTATCTATTTACTTCAGCTGCGAAAACCTCTGCTTTCATTTGATTAAAACAGTCTACATTTCATGAAAAATTATGTGAAAATTATTTGTGTTTTGAAACATTGTACACGACCTTATTTCAAGATTTATCTTTAAAGAACATATTTCATTAAGGAAAAAAATATCTTTCTTCAATATTGTGGTTGTAGAAAGATGCTAAAAAAATACTTAACCCTTGCAATTTTAGAAAATTCAAAGATTTCAATAAATGCAAGACCTATGCCATTTTTAAGCATTCTGTGGTCTATCCAAGGCCAAAGTTTAATAATAATAATAATAATAAAAATTTAAAAAAGGCCTATTGTTCCTTCTGAACGATCAAAGAAAATCAATTTTGGAAAAAAGTTTCTGAACGATTTAGGCATTTTGACTACACACGTCAGAGGAAGGAATTTACTCCATATAGAGAAATGTATCCACTATTTTGTCACCAGGGCCTGCCAATGCGAGTTTTTCAATCAGAATTACACAATTACAATACTTTTTCTTTATATATATATACACACACATATACATATATACACATAGGAAGGCAAGAAAGTAGAAAAGAACTGATTACTTACTTTTTGAGAATTCTGTACACCACCATTACTGTCACTATCACTTGAATCAGATGCAGGTTTTTTGATTCGACGACGTTTTGCTTTCTTCTTGCTGCAATACAAAATTTCACTTGTCAGTCCATCAAAATTCCACAAATCATTGTCAGTCCATTACACTGCAGTTAGTGAAGAGATATTGCAAAATGAATGCATAACAAATACTTACACAGATTGATCACTTTCTGAAGCAGAACTTTTTTTCTTTGATTTGTCACTTCCACTACTGCCTTTATGTTTTCTCTTAGTGCTAGGCTTAAAAAGATTATCATCAGAATCACTTGACGGGCTATCAGAACTTATTGTAAGAACATCTGAATCTGAATTTATAAGACGTCGCTGAGCTCCAGTTCTTTTTCTGTAAACAATATTTTTATTTCTTTATATTAGCATAAATTATAAATTGCACTAAAAGAAGGGCACACATATATTTAAATAAAAATAAAAAAGAATACTTTTGCATAATATGATCAACATGCAGTAATAAAATAACCAGTGTTTATACTTCCACCTGATCTTGAACTTTAAGGCACCAAGATTTCAAACAACTGGACTGCAATCACAGGAACATTAAGAAACAGTGTGTTTAGAAATGTTGAAATTGAAATCACATTTGTGATATCAATGACATGCACAAAAGGTTAATAGAACAATAAACAGAAAATGCAAGTGATTTCCTTATCATGAAAGTTACAGAACATCAAGGAAATATTCCCAAATACAATGCAATCATACAGAGATTAAACTACATACAAAACCCTTAAAGGTTTAAATGACAATATGGGCATGCATTTCAGATACACATGCTGTTGGAAATAAATCTGCCCAATGGGAACTACTCAAGAACGACACAAAAGAAGGGAAACTCTTGCATTGTACATATTACAAGCCTACAAGAATACGAAGAGTTACTAAAACATTTAAGGGTAATCCCTTGGAAAGAAATCAACATGCTAGTTTTCCATCTCCAGATGCCAGAGTTCAAAATCCAGTTGATCAATGCAGAACTCTAGATGAATTAACACTTTTTAATGAAGCAAAATGTGACCTTGGACCGTAAATGGATCAAAAGTACTTTGAACCAGCATAATATAGATTTCTGTTTTGAGTGTGTCATTAAAACATTTCCCAGAATTGTCTCTATCAAGCATTTAAGAAGTTATGTATTCATTAACACTGAAGAAGCATATATGGCTAAGAGCACCTTTGGGAAATTTTAATTTAGGTTAAGCATTAAATTCTTTAAAAAAAAAAAGTATGTTATAACACTTAAAAGATTAAGTGATGTTAAATATACTGAAATCCCAATCTATATATGTGTCTAACAAAGGCTGAAGAAAACAAAATATGAATGCAAAACTGTAAAATTAGAAGTTAAATATTACCTTTTTTTTTTGATTGCATGAGGATCCTCCGAATCACTACAAGTGAAAAGATTACATTAATAAACTAGAAGTCATATTGCGTAAATTAATTTTGTACTGGACACAACTTTAATAAGAATGCACTGCTTGATGCATTGATTAAGATAAATTTGTTTTCTTGACTTCTGCTTAAATATTTAAAAGTATGTTTATTTTCACACATTTGAAATCCAAAATATGTGGCTTTTTTCAGACATAAAGATGTCTTAATGTATTATTATGACCACTAAGTTCATGGTAAATGATTTCATGTATTGAGAAGTGACATGAATCAAAAAAGTATTATTCACATTTTGAGGGCACCAATAGACTATGAATTGAAGGGGCTGTTGTTGCTAATAGATAATAAAATTGTGAAGGATAACTGTCATCTATTACACCTTACATATGTTTCTTCCATGGTACAATACTCGTCAGAGAAAATTAGAAATACTTTTGAAGTATGAACACTGTTACTTTCTATTAAAAAGAAATTCATATACAAATACATGTCAGCCCCAGTCCAGAAGCCCATGAAAATGCTTTCAACCATCTCTTCATCTGAGCCTACTAATCCAGAAATTATATCCTTTGTTCCAAAATTGAAAACGGCATACATGTATGATTGATAAGAACTAAGATATTATTTTTTTCAATTATTTCATCAGAAGGATAAAAATTATTTATAATTTCCAGAGTTAATTACACACATCTTATATTTTTAAGTTCACACATTCTGAATTTACTGAACACCATTACGTGTTTGGAAATAAATGTATTGTAGATAAATTATTAAATAATTCTCTTGGTATTTTTTTGACTAGTAGTTTCATTGTCTTTTAACATTACCAATATCCTTCACTCACTTCTATGCATTACATTATAATTAACATAGTGACACTAGAAAGCAAATGCTTTTTGAATGTAAATAGTGCATCAGTCTATTCACATATACAATATATATAAAAGCCTTACCTAATTCCATGAAGACTCCTCAGAATATACAATCAATAGCCAATACTTTTTTGTAGTATTTTAAAACCTTCCATAAACAGAATAGTAGTAACAACAATGTCATAACTAGACCTTGGATTTTAGGACAAATGCCCATTTAATTCCTTTAGGAGGATGTGAAAAAGACCTGAAGATGTTTACGAATCATGAAAAAATAGATCTACTGATAGCATCTAATAGTGCCTAAAATGTTCTAAACGGGCGGTTGATGCCTATTTTAATATTTTCTTTGCCTAAAACAAGTTTACGAATTATTATTTTTATGAATTATTATATTTTAATTACTAATTTTTTAAAATTTATTATACCAAAATGCCAATACTTCCCTGAATTTCCTGAAACGCGAATATTCCCTGATCAAATACGCAATTGGTATGCACCAAAATTTCTCACCCAACCACCGAACATAAGGATGTCACACAAGTCAATTCAAAGAATGAACACAAGTCAATATAAAGAGGATGTTTCAGGCTTCCCTCCGATCAGCACACACTTATGCAACTGCACCTATTCCCAGTGCAGCTGTGCACTTGACAGGATGAGAATAACAAGTGTGAAAGAATGATTGATTGATTAATTAAGGTTTAGAAGGCACATCAACTACTAAGGTCATTGGCGCCCATGTCGAAGTATTTAAAAGAAAATAGGTTTAGTAAGTGTTTACTCGCTGACTAAAAGTATGTACATAAAAAAGAGACTTGAATTTCGCATCAAGTATTCAAGTAGATATGGCAAAAGGAAAATATAAAACGAACACGTAAAATTTATCCTAAAACATAAAATTGGCCAAAAAACACTGGCAAAACATTGGCTGTAAATGGGTCAAAAAACATTGTCCCTATACTCAAATAAGATTATATATTCCTTTCTCTCAAAAAACAAAGTAGTTTTGAGAGCGCGGAATCGTCATCCCCCAGCACCTCCCGTAGCAAGTTGCCCAGGCCGTGTCTTCGTCGATTGCCAACAAATTTCGTACAGTACAGGAGGACGTGTTCCACATAAAGATCCGTCCCACATGAGTCACAGATTTGAGGAGTTTCACCACCAAAGAGGAAACCGTGAGAAAAGTGGCAATGTCCGATATGAAGACGGGTTAAAATGACTTCCTCACGCCTAGAGGAGGGGGGTGAGGAACGCCAGGGATTTACAGAATTATTTATCGTACTTAGTTTAAAAGTGGTATTGTGCCACTCTGTTTGCCACGCTCTAAACACGGATAGTTTCAAAAAAGCCTTACGGATAATGGTACAGCAGGAACGTCAATACGAGTCTTACGAGTTGATTTCGCCGCTTAGTCGGCAAGCTCATTCCCTGTGATTCCCACATGGCTGGAACTAAACTAAGAACCAGATCATAGTGGAGGGATAGAAGACGATGAATCAGGTTTCGAACTGATTTCGTCCGGTAGTTTGACGAAGAACGAGAGACAGCTTGAAGCGAGCTGAGAGAATCAGAACAGAACCACTCGCCGCAACGTCGCTGACTCGTACTTCGGAACCTACAACTAATTCTCTCTGGGAGAGAAGGGAGATTAAAAGGTTAGGATCAAGGTGGGAGTGGGGACCTCTCTCCCATTCTCCTTCCTCCTGATCCTATACGCCTCCGTAACACCGTGACTCTTAAAGATGGAAAGAAGTTCGTCCTCATTTTCCGACGCAAAGTCTTCATGATTGACCACTCCCCTACATAGGTTAAGGGGAGGGTGATTGGTCACTTCCATTTGGCAATCTGCTTAGTTTTAAGGATCTTTTCTATCTGCTCGTCGGTGCGCGCTTCGAAAAGAATGGTATCATTTCTGTGTCGAACGACCGCTTGGAGCTTTCCGAAACTGTCCTCAATGGCTCGCGCGAAGCGGACCGCAATAACACTTTTAAAGGTTTTCTCAATTTCAGTACAAGATATCAAGGGAAACCGAGACTTTCTTGGTCTATCTTCCTCCCGACGGAAGAAGCTATTCAGATCGACCGTCCCATCACATCGCCTCTTCCTTGCGGAAAAAGGCAAGGGGTTTGTTTTGAGCTCCATAGAATAGAAGCGGATTCGTCCCAGTGCTCCCCACCCACTATGGAGTTCAATAAGGAGACACCTCACTGGGGTGCCAGGGCTGACACGGAGATATAGTAGGGGAATGTCACAGCGCTGCCCCGCCGAGATCACCCTGGAGTTCAGTACAAGACCTAGTCCGAGCAGATTGATCAGGAGTGGGTTAGCTCTCTAGAAGAGGCCGAGGCCAAAGCGAGTGTGTTGTAACCTACAAGGAATGTTCTCTAAAATACGTAGATAACGTATCCCTTAGTACAAGGCAGAAAGTAGCATCAGGACTAATTGGGAAACAAACGGGTCCCTCAACTGCCAGGACACACATTCACTTCGACACGGGTCGCCATGCACGGCAAAAACATGGGGGGCGGGGGGGGGGGCGTTCAGCATACAGAGAAAGCCAGTGAGGAAGGAAAAACAGTGAAAAGTATACACGTGACATGAAATGAGAAGCAAGATGATGAAAAAATGGAGAAAGGAACACTTGAGAGCCTTCTCATCTACATCCCCCCGTCAGGACTTGGACCGACCCACCTCGACGGGAGAAAGAATTATAGAAATGAAAGGAAATAATAATAATAATAATACACTGGGAATATATAATAATAATATACTGGGAAGCGCAAGAAATTGCTTTATTTGGAACAGCCCACATTTTGCGCAAAGTATTGTAGAGGCACTGACAGTCACCGGATCTACTCCTTAGGTAGCTGGTTGCAACCTGGAGTAGATTTTATATTCAGCCGACTCATAACATCTTTAGTCGTGATGTAGTGGAATAATAATAATAATAATAATAATAATAATAATAATAATAATAAAGTAATGCTTGTAGCCACTCTCATAATGTAAAAACATTTAACTTTCCTAAATAACTAACTGTGCCTAATTTTAGTCCTTTTGCGATCAGTTTTAGAAACATAACTTTTCATGGGTAACGTTTGTTAAATGTCTGAATTAATAACTTTTAAACCTATTTTATGTGCCTAAAACGTCATTTTTCGTGCCTAATAGTGCTTAATTTTATAATTTTGTTACCTATTTTAGATGCCTAAATCATCACTTTTTGTACCTAGAATTCCGAGGCCTAGTCATTACTCCTGAAAGATTCTACTAAAATGTGGTAAATTCGAATTTGCAAAATTACGCCTACTAATATTTTCTTTAAAAGAAATTGTACTTGAATTGTAATTGAAAGAAAAACAAAAACAAAAAAAACGATACTTTAAAACAGCTTTCATGAAGAAGACGAAAAAAAAACATCAATATAGTGTTTTTACGATGTAACTTTTGTTGAAGTTGTATTTTAATTACCGGATTATTTCAATACTTTCTCTATACAGCGTACGCAATAGTCGAGAAAATAAAAATAAAGTTGAATATTCGCCATTTTTAATGAAATTTCAAAAGAAAATCGAATCTATGCTTACATCAACATGAAAACTTTCGAGCAAATATAAGGAAAAGTTTGAAGCAGAATTTGAGCAAATCGCGTTTACGTATTTTTTAATTTTCATTATTCCGCTCGCAATAATAAATTAAATGATAATTAAAGAAGGATTTTGAAGAACTGTGCATTAACAAATTTATGTCCGAGTTAAATTCTCCACACATTCCGTCCTTTAATTGTCTCGGGCAGGACCATTATTGGAGCGCTGGTCAAATATTATATACACCATGAATGTCTAACTGGAGGTTCACGGTGTCAATAGTGAAAACCCGCGATGCCCGCGGAAGGTTATTAGTCAAAAGTGGAAGTCCCTTGCTTCTGGGTCAATTCATTTCAAGTAGTTCAGGACTGGTCGCTCGACCATCTCGAAGAAAATACATAATTTGTACATAAATTTCCTTATGTTTTGGCTGTTCAAAAACATCTTTATCTTTTTTATTGTACCTGGTTTACAAATGTCGGTTTCAATTTTTCGCGTTTGCAGACATTTACTCTTCTAAATTACTCAGCTCGAGGTTGTTCTAGCATTCTAGAATAACTAGTGGGGCGACAACAGCACATACTTTCTTGTGTTATTGAAAACAGCTACGTAGGAATGAAATATTGCACTTTCTGCGCTACCAACATCTTAGCTATTATTTGAAAACGTTCAATTCAACCAAGAAGCGAACAACTTGCTGTTTCCATCGCAGTGTTGTCAAAACTATGTGAATTCTACAACTGCATAAAATTGTAATACAAAGGTTTTGTAAACTTGTGTTGGAAAAAGAAGCCTGATACCACACAGCTATATCAAGTCACAACGACACGCAACTCGCGACAGTGAAACGAATTCTATTGTTGCAATCCTTGCATGTCGATACTCCTTAAAGAGATAGCAATTTTTATTTCAAATATTTCAAAATAAATAATTTATAAAAGATTAATGCGTAAATGTTTAACAAAAGGTCGAATGTAAGAAACGAACAAAGAAATACAAAATTGCAAATTCCAATTTATGACGAATCCGGCTGTCTAAAGCGCAGAGAATTTGCAGCGGGCTATTATGTTTATCACGAAATTACAGAAAAATACTAGTTTTTACAAAAAACTAAGCATGAACTTATTGGAACACATAGTTTTGATAAATATATTTCATTGAGAAAGCCAACTGCCGTCTATCGCCGCCCAAAGGACTTTTTTTGACATTTTCTCAATTTTTCAGTTTCCTAATGATAGAACGGAAAGATTAATTTTAGAATTTTAAAGAACACAAAAATCTCGTCCTAAATGGCAATTTTCTTTTAAAAATTTGTTGCCGTTTTTAAGAAAATGGCGTTAAAGCGTTACCAAATATGCGAAATTTGAAGCTCTTTTTCGCAGGAACTTTTTAGTTTTCAAAAAACTTCATTTGAAGTACTTACCCTCAGCAATATAATGTTTACAAATTGCTGGTAATGTGCATATTAAAGATGTGAGAGATCTTTCAAAAAAATACATTTGTGTAATTTTTGAAAGAAAAAAAACTCGAAATAAACTTTACGTCATATTAAAGAGTGCAATTAGCACTATTCTTTCCAAAAGTTTGAAGGACAAATTTGGAGCCATTTATGAGAAAATGGCGCTTGAGCGTTTCTGAAAATGCGGAATTTTGAGCTAGTTTTCACAGAAAACGGTTAAGTTCTCGAGAAACTTTACTTGAAATTATTTAAAGCACATGTATTCATTCATACAATAATATCAACAAATCGCCGCTAATATAAATATTAACGACGCGAGAGGCAAGTCAAAAAAATGAAATTTTTGCGATTTTTGAAAAACAAAATAGAGCAATATGGCGTTTATGTGATCTAATAGAGTACATTTAGCACTATCTCTACCAAAAGTTTAAAGCAAAAATTTGGAGCCGTTTTTGAGAAAATCTTGTTTTTGCATTTTTTTCAATTGCACACGGGCGTGCGGTGATTGCATTGTATACCCCAGCTGCTAGTGACCAACCAGCTTCCCCCTCCTTTACCGCATACAAAGTAGTCGTGCAATAGGAGATCCTATCCCACAATCGTGAAACACAAAAGTTTTAGAAAGTAGTAACTTACTGAACAGGAAAATGAAATCATCTTGACGTTGCGGTAATCAATGGAAACAAAACTACATTCTTCTTTCAAGTCTAGCAAAATTCTCCTTAGTTTTTTTAGAAAAATTTAATGAGTGTCGTATGTCCAGCAGTGATGATTCAATATGCTAAAGAGGATAATTTGTTTTTATTAGTTCTGTTTCGATCATAAGTTTTTATTCGTTTCCACCACATCATGCTCAGTCCTGCCATGCACACTGACTCTCCGAAGGGCAAGGTAGGCTATGCGAAAATTTGGGGGAGCTAGTCTTCTGATCACGTGTGTGAAAACTACCTTCCTCATAACAATTAAATATCTAGGAAACATTCTGGTTCACTCTCATTACAGCGAGAGAGAAATATATACCCCCATAATCATAGTTATAAACTTCTCGACAAACGCTACCGTAATTTATATTGACAAAGCATGCCATATAAAATAATGATGGATTGAGGTAGCACTGGCTTACGAGTGAATGTGAGTACTGCAATTACGAGGAAGGCGAGGCCTCGTCTCGAAGCAAGGGAGGGTGAGTAACGTCATCTATCCCTAGCTAGCTGGTCTCAGCAGAGTATCTATACGTCATATACAGTTTTTTGACAAATAAATAAATAAATAAATAAATAAATAAATATCTGCCGAGATTTCCCTCCGCTCACCGCCTGCCTCTAGCCCATTGAATAGGATGCGCGGGCAGCTCCGAATCCCACGAAGATTTCACAGCTGGGGTTGCGCGGTGGGCTGGCGCAAAGATCATAGTAAAATACACAGTGGGTGCAATATTTTTGATCAAGTGACAAACGGTTCATCGTAATTTTAATTTTCAGTCAGTTGCTAGGGTTGAATGCACGCCACTGATTGCACATATTGCACGCAATATTGCGCGAAAACTACTACAATTTTCAAAAAAATGTACATAACCTTAAAGAAAGAACTCACTATGAAGAACAAATTTTATTTGAAGGAAAAATCTCTATCTGCAATTTTGTAGTTTGAGGAACACGCCGAATAAAATTCAAACTTTCGCAATTTTCGAAAATTCAAAGTTGTCCGTGAAAATCGGACCTATACCACCTTAATAAGTGTATTTTACTCTATTCTGACAAGAAGTTTAAAGAAAAAAATTGGAGCCTTTTTGAGAAAATTTTGAAAATGTCCGGGGGGCTTCATGTTAAGTACCTCCCAAAATTAGAACATCGGTTTCAAATTCAAGGGGCCACGAGATCAGTCTGATCGATCGGGGAATATCAATTTTGGAGAAAATCGGTTGAACGGTTTAGTCGCTAGCGTTGTTCACAGACGGACGGACGTTTTGCTTTCAATTGGTTTTTTGATATCAAGGACCCACAAAACTGCACCACGGCTTAGGAGATATTTTTCTTAATTTAGCATCGGGATTTATCCACTTATTCGTAACCAGGTCCCTGTGATAAGAGTTTTTCTGCCGAAAATCCGCAGTTTTTTCGCGCCGCATTACATAAGTTTCCCTATACTATACGTACATATAGTAGGCATATACTCTATGTACGTATAGTACGCATATAGTATACGGAACGTAAAATTACATTAGCTCTTCGACATTGTTAGGTGACTGTAACTTGTCAAAGCGCCAGAAAGGAAAATACTTAAAGAGTTCAAGGAAAACTCTTCTGTAGAGAATGAAAAATAATCAAAACATTAGAACATTTGGTCCATCCACCATCCCACAATGATGATATTAAAAAGTATAACAATAAAAGAAAACATTATTATAAAATGGTTACAGTCAATACAAACATAACTACAACAAATCACAGAAAATATCAATAAACCTCAACCACACTGTGGAACTAACAGAAGAAAGCAAACTACCATCTAACGACTCCGAAATGGTCATAGTCCATACACAGGCCATAGTTATGTATTAAACAAATCTAATCTGAACATCTCATGCTATATCCCATTCAGAATTCATCATGTGTTACTGGAATGTCCAGTACGGTACAGAAAACAAAAGATCTGAAAATAACTGATGATTTAAAAACAAATCTTAATTCACTAAACACCATTAAAAATATAATATTGTTAAAAGAATTAAACCTACATGATGAACACCCCAATCTTCTGCCTTTTTTCGCTATTTTTTAGAAAATATCAAAAATGGAAGAACGGTTCTGTGTGCCGATGACACGAATGTTCTTTGCAAAAAAGGAGTAAATGGTACGATTTCGGAAGTTTCAAATTGGTTTAATAATAACAGATTAATTTTTAACGAAAGAAAAACTATATCAATGCATTTTTGCATTTCAAATCGGAAATCGCATGTTCCATTGAAAATGAACAATATGCAATTAGCTGATGTTGAGGCAACAAAATTTTTAGGTCTCTCAATTCAATCAAACCTCAAATGGAATGTACATATAAGAGAATTAAACACTAAATTAAGTTCATTATGTTACGCATTCAGAATTCTTTCAAATTCTGTCAGCCTTCATGCAGCTCGTTGCGTTTATTTTGCAAATGTACATTCCCGCCTGAGATATGGCACAATATTCTGGGGAAGCTCATCCTGAAGTATACAGACCTTCAGATTGCCAAAGAAAATTATTCGAATAATGAAAAAATGCCTTCCACGTGATCCCTGCATGCCTCTTTTCATTGAGCTGGGAATCTTACCATTGCCTTGTCTATATACGAATCTGTAATATTTGTCAAAAATGACCTACTTAACGGAGGGAACATATTTTCATGCAATATTGATATTTATAATTACAACACACGCCGTAGAAATCACGTGCATCAAGTGTCAGTATCAACAGCTCAGTACAAGAAATCAACATACATGTACGTTACTTTACAACACATTGCCAGATGACATTAAACAATTAAAGTCAGTACACAAATTTAAGTTAAAAGTAAAATTTTTTCTGCTGCAAAACTGTTTCTGTACAATTAGAGACTATACTGATCGTCAAAAAGAAAAATAATGTTTATTTTAACAAAACAATGATATATAATGAATTAGTTTACGTTTGTATTGTATTCATTAAAAAAATTAATACGCCTGTAACAAGTAATGTACTTCAGCCTCCGGGTCAATGACCCCCATCTCGATCAGGTTTTTGTCCAGTTTCCCTGATCCATTGAGCAAATGCTGAGATGGCCCCTTGTTTTGCTTCTGGACGTAAATGTAGCTTCACTGTGCACACGTGTAGATTCACGGAACAAACATTTTTCAAATATTTTTATTTTTCTAAATTAATTTTTCGTGTTTTTTTTTATTATTCTGGCCCTCAAGAAAATGTGCGCAGATAAATCTCTTTCCCCACACGTCATATACAGTTTTTACTGTTTTTTGACAAATAAATAAATAACGAATAAATATTATTTAACGGTATTTTTATCAACATATTTTTGACTGAGGTGGTTCCCACTTTATCCCACAACAATTTTAAGATTATCAAACATTACTTATTTGACTCAAACGGTGGGCCACATTAGTCCGAATATGGTCTATTCTACGTTAAAAAGATAGAAATAGACACTTTTCAAATAGCCATCTTCCTTCTCACTTATGTTTTCGCACCCAAAAATCTCGTTTAGACAACTGTCACCGGAGCGTTTAGTAAAGCCTCAAGAAAAAGTTCGCGTCACACCCAGCGCAAAATTGAAATTCACAAAGATATAGATATCAAAATTATTCTGATCAGTAGTTACCATAACATGTATAGTTTGTACACATGATGTACGCCAGGATTGAAGTGAACAGAATGATTTAATTTCATATACACAATTTAATACTATTTTGAACACACTTGTGAAGTTTGTAACATAACAGTCATCAATATTTACTATAAATTGAAGCAGAAACTAAGATGAACAATTGGTTTGAAAAATTGTTAGTTTTATAAATCTGCAGCGCAATGTGTTGCTTACTTTGTTTGGTTGCCTGATGCATGCACGCGAAATTGACAATAAATCATTGACTGAGGTTTTGAAATGCCGAATAAATCTAAAAAAGGAAAGGGTGACTTTTCAGAATGCATTAGTAAGTGTTCCTCCATCAGCAGCTTGGGCCCGGTCGGCGCGCGGGGCAGCCCGGCGGGCGCCATGAAATGGGCACTGTTGCACGCACCGAAACAAACAGGGAAAAATAGCTCATGGGCATCCAAACGACAGAGTGCTTTTAAAGTCTAGTAACTTCCAAATTCAAATAAACATTAAATAATATTTATTCGTTCTTTTCTAAAAAGTAGCGAAAAAGGGCCGAAAAATGGGGGTGTTCATGGTGTTTGTGGCACTCCTAAACCCATTTTAAAATCGGTTTTATTGAGGCCGATGTTGTTCTTGCATCGAAAACTAAACTTTTTCACCAAGCCATTGTATTATTTTTTTTTGATACAGCCTAATATATTAGTTTAGTGTTTGTATGTATTAATCACACTGAAGGTTCATAAGTTAATTCTTCCAGCTGATAAAGTATAACCATATTCGGAAAGTACATGTGAATTTGAATGAAAAGAACACAGAGCCTAAGAGGGAAAATATTGTTATAGCAAAATATTATTCTTTCCGATTATTTACATTCGTAAAATGTTATTTTGATAAAGAAAATTGTAATTCTTTTAGTAAGGGTGAAAGGCTAGTGTTTACACAATGTGACTGGAAGAGACAAATCCTTTGGGGTTTTTAAAAGAGAAATACTAGCCGTTTTATACAAAAACAAATTGACTCTCATCAACAACGAGAATCTTAGCCAATAATTAATGGAAGGGGATTCAAATTGCTTGGACACACATCCCAGAAGTAGATGAGCAAACAAAGTTATTAGATTGGTTTGATCCTTGGAGGTTGAAGCTGAGGATGGCTAAGAACAAAGAAGAAGTAATAGGAATTGCTAGGATATAAAAGGAACCAGGGAATGTAAGTTAAGGAAACTGGCAATGATGAAAATACAAAATATTTCAGGACATACCTTCCTTTTTCTTTTTCTTTGGCATCTCTGGCTTTCCTTGCCTCCCATTTTCTCTCCTCGTCACTAGTATCAGTCTCTGAAAGCTTCATACGAAGTAGTTTGTCATTACGCCACTTCTTTCTCTGTGGAACAAGACAGTAAGGAGCAATTTTAAATGATTCCTATTAGTGAGCCGCAGCAGCCAAAATACTGCTGTTGGGTGAAAAATGGGGCCCTGGAGCAAACATTGTCTCTACTGTAAAAACACACGTGAATACTGAAATTTCTCAGCCTCAACAACACATGGTAAGATGAGATGCACTGAGTTTAATAATCTAGTCATGAGCATGAGACATAGTGGATTTACTTACTCAAATACTTGTATTTTTCACACAAAATCAAAACTTTTGTTTTTGATTTTTCCAGTCAACCTTAGTATCTAATGAAACCATTGTCCCCACACACATGGCGAAAGGCTTCTTAGTTTGTTTTTGTCAAATTATGTTTTCCCCTCTCAATTACATTAATTTTATTCAGGTTGTAATAAATACAATTTTCAATGTATTACTCACAGAAAATTCTGCAGTAGGCTATGCCTGTGCACAGACCTGAAGGATCTTTCATTAAATAACTTTATATCTAATTTGTTAAAATCTTTTCATACTCAGCATATAAACTGGAATTAAACCGTCCACGTGGGACGATTTTAACGCGAATAAAATTTGCTTTAGCATAGGAAACCGCGCGCTCTAAACGTGCCAGGAATTGTGCAGTTCGGAAGAACGGAAGGACCAAAGGGTATGTGGGAACCACCAGCGCCCTGGCGAAACAAAAGGCCTCGATGCCGCACCTGCCAGCCACAAGTCACGGACACGCCGCGCCACCGGGATGCAAAATGGCCAAAACTTTCTTTTTTACAAAAATCTCTGATTGTCATCTTTAACATTAAATTTCGCAAAATAAATAAATAAAAATGTTTTTGAAAAATGGAACATGACCTTAATTGAAGATCTTTATTATATGAACACATTACATTAAAAAATTGTATCTTTATAATTGTAGTTGTAGGAAGACGTCGAACAAAATTTGAATTTTTTCAATTTTCGAAAAATCAGGATCTTCAACCAATATGAGACCTGCGCCATTCTCTTAAATGACTGTCAGACTATTCAACAACAAAATTTAGTGAAAATTGTTGGCGCAATTTTTTGGAAAATGTCCTAGAAGTTACATGTAAACACCCCCACCAATATTAAAATATAGGTTTCAATTTCAAGGGGCCACGAGATCAGTCCGATCGATCGGGGAATATCAAGTAGAGGTCTGCAATCAGGCGAAAAAACCGCTCGAGACTCTCGGGCTCCGCGCCGACGCTCGGTGAAGGGAGGGGGACCTTGCTTGGGGGGGAAGTGATAGCTGTTTAACGGACATTTCGACCGGCCGCCTTGCGGCTCCCGCCGAGACGCGGGAGTCGCCGAGCGCCCGGGCGCTCGAGCGCTCGAGCGTCTCGAGCGCTCGGCCAAGCGCCGGACTGCACAGTAGCTTCGCCCCTCAATGCATGTACGGGATATAAAGTCGCCGCATGTAGTGATCGCAACACTTTCAATTCATTGTAATCGAAAGAAAATACAATTTCAATTAAACGATTAATTTGTTGAAAAGTAACAATTTATCGTTTGACTGGAAATAATTTTACAGAGACAAACAATACATTTTTTTGAAAGAATTAAGGCAAACAAAGACTCTGAAAATAAATTTTTATTTTTTTTCTATATTTCTATATTTTCTATAGTGCTTAAGGGAAGATAATTCGTTGCGTACCAATTGTAATGTCATTGAAGTTTCTTACAAACTCGAATATAAGGCATATTTATTAAATACAGTGAATATTTGGTCATAATTTCACGAGTATATAAGAAAAAAGCATATGCTAAACAAAAATGAGGTGGGTACTATTTTCCTTGCGTCAGAACGTCTTGTCATTGGGCGTACTAATTTATTGTGAAATAGTTGATGTAAGCCGCCATGGCCTCTGTATTTGTCGACTCAGTCGGCGGCCAAAGAACAGCGGTCACGGCACATCAGCCTATTCAACTTAATAATTCAAAATACATTATTTACTATTATATACACACGTTTAACATTATTTTAAACTCGGCAAAAGTATGTATTCACGAAATGATGCATTTAAATTTTTATATGTACGAGTACAATGATTTTCAATTACTCCATTATTTTACGTTTCAATGCAAGATAAGCGATTAATTGTAATTAAAAAATCGTAAAAGCTGAAATTATGAATCATTGGCTTCTGTGGAGTAGTATTGAAGCTCCACGAGACCCCATTCCTTTGGGTGAACTATTGCTCAGCGTGGCAGGAAGAGATAACAAAGGTTGTGCGAGGTGACTCGGTGGCTCCCACGCAGCGCGCCATCGCCTTTGCGACGAAATTTCCAGGAAAGGACAGGAAGCAGTTGAAAGAGAAGGGTCGAGATACGTGCCCAAAGCTTTCCTCGAAAGGTATTGAGAAGCTCGCAAGATTAAAAATAAAACTAAAAGTACAATGAGTTCAAAACAATGCTGGGGTGACTGAGGCACACCGCGCGCCTACTGCCGGGTTAAGAAACTAAGCCCTGCGTCTCATCGTCAGATGCCTGAAAATTACAACAATACCAACAACAAAAATATTTGGAAAAAGAAAACAAAAATACAAAAGTGGAAGGGAAAGGTACTAATATATTTCATTGCACTTGCATCTAAATTTAGCAGAGCATTTGTATTTACACCATATAAAATGAAGGAAAATAAATGATTTTATGTTCATTAGAATAAAATAGGCAATTTCCGAAACATCCGATGCCTAGTCATTAACCTAGTCATTACAAAGAACGGAATTTATCTCTAAAACTTTTGAATGCCTTTTCTTTGAAGTCACAGGCAGAACTGCAATAGATCCACTTGAGGTTCTCCAGTGCGTCCGAGGAGTCGATTTGTAAAGCTTTTTATTCTTTTTTGTATTAAAATTTATTATTTGAAAATTAATATTAAAATTCGTCTATATTTTAAATTTTGAAAAAACGAAATTATTGGTCATTTATTTTAAAAACCATTCAATACTCCTTCCTTTTCCTGAAACTTGGTATTAGATATTTACTGCGACGTGTCGGCCGATTGTTACGTGGCGCAGTTCCCGTGAACGGGGTCCGCCGGTTGTCGAGTCTCGGCCGGTTGCAGAGACCGGCCGAGTCTCGCGGTCGCCGGCTCCCGGGAGTCCGCAACCGGCTGCGAAGGACAGTCGAGCGCGTGGTCTCGAGAGAAGAGAGGCGGGCGAGCGCTGGTCGGTAAAAATCGCGGAGAATGCAGACCTCTAATATCAAGTTTGGAGCAAGGCGGCCGAACGGTTTAGTCCCCAGCGTTGTTCACACCCAGACGGACAGAAGTTCAGTCAATCCATTGATTGATTGATTAAGATTTAGAGGGCGCTTCAACTGCTAAGGTCATTGGTGTCCATGCCAAAGTATTTAAACAGATTTAGTAATTGTTGCAAATACAACGTACTCGCTGATTAAATGCATGTTCATAACCTAAAAGATGGCTTGAATTCTGCATCAGGTATTCAAGTAGATACCGGTATGGCAAATGGAAAAACTAAAACGAACATGTAAAATGTATCCTAAAACTTAAAATTGTCTGTAAAGGGGTAAAAAAACATAAAACATTGTCCCTATACTCGAATAAGTTTATATATTCCTTTCTCTCAAAAAACAAAAAAGTTTTGAGAGCGCGGATTCGTCATCCCCCAGCACCTCCCATAGCGAGTTGCCCAGGCCATGTCTTCGTCGGTTGCCAACAAATTTCGTACAGTGCAAGAAGACGTGTTCCACAGAAAGAACCGTCCCGCACGAGTCACAAATTGGAGGAGTTTCACCTCCGAGGAGGAAACCGTGAGAAACGTGGCAGTGTCTGATATGAAGACGGGTTAAAATGACTTCCTCACGCCTAGAGGAGCTAGATGAGGAACGCCAGGTATTAACAGAATTCTTTATTGCACTTAGTTTAAAAGTGGTATTGTGCCACTGTTTGCCACGCTCTAAACACAGATCGTTTCAAAAAAGCTTTAACATCGGGCAATGTGCCACAACATCAGACATCGACATATACACACACAAGATATATATGCATGCCAAATGGCACCCCTCGCACTTGTACTTTATTGGGGGCGAACCCCGGGGTGAGTCCCTAGGCCAGGGCTGCTCAAGCAGAGCAAATCGACAGCGCGGAGCCGAATTTTCTGCCCAGGGCGGACACCGGAGCCCGAGCGTTGCGCGCCTTGCGATAATCTCTGTTACAGTGTCCGATATCTCCAGTCGCGGAAACGTGGAAATCGACGCGAGCACTTCGCAGACCAAAGCACACGGCATTATATAGTTAATCATGTTGATGAACATGAAAAGTACGCTGAAGAAGAACGAATGGAAGTTTTCAGTGCTCTGAAATACAATACCTCACTAGGAGTACGTTTTGGATGTATTTGATGTTCTTATGTTGTTTTGACAGTAAAATAACACAATACACAAGAGTTTAATTTTATTGCATATCGATACTACAACGTGAGCATTTAGGAAAAGAACTTCCCACAAAACCGTTTTCCAAAACTGCATCGGCATGCTGCTCGATTGTTAAGTATGTTAGGATCAACACATAACTGTGAGCAATTTTTGCTTCTTTGAAAATTTGTAAATCTCGAGTGACTGTTACAATTACAGATCACAATCTGAAATGCATGTTACGGCTCAACAGCACCGTGTCATCAGTTCCAATCATAGAAAGTATATTGCGAGAAAAATCACTTAAAAGGTGCAAGAAAAGTACTTGATTTTGCAATTAGCTTCAATTTTGTAATTTTAATTACCTTTGCTCTTAGTATTTTTATTACTAGTTTATTTAATAACATTTTTTGGGTAACCTTTATAATACTTTTCATATTTAGCAGCATGATAAACTGAGTAATGTCGCCGCAATTAAATTTCTTTATGTTATTGAGCACTTTTTTGCAATTTAACATTTGGTATTGCCGGCGCAATCTGTAAAAAATATATTTTCTTTCCATGTTACTTTGCAAATTGTCGTTTTTTTAATATTCAAATCACACTAATATGTTTATATCTAGTACATGTTCCAATGTTACAAAACTATTTCACTGCTTTTTCTGTCGTAATATCCTTTCCCAGAGCAGTGAAATGTTTTCAGTCCGAGAAATGGAAAATACCCCGTAGAAATTCGACGCGACCCACTGTGCCGCATGCCGCCGATCGATATTTGATGACGTCATTTGCTCTTTCTGCGGCGAAAGAGGAGAGAGCAAACGGCAGCTCCTCCTCGGAGCAAATGGTTGAGCGGCCCTGCCCTAGGCGATGGTCTTTACCTGCACCCCCCTCAGGGGTAACAAGTACCCCTTCGGGCCAATATCCTGATCCCGCCGGAACGCAATTTGCCCTCATGGCAACCTCCCCATACAATGCCTGGGTCTAGGGTCGCTCTGCCAGCTCAGAGCTACTAGCTATCCGGGATAGTAACGGAGTCAATGTCGCCTGTATGACAACGCGCCACTCACATGTGCCGGGACACCAAGTCCCTCCCAGTACGCCCAGAGTATCGGGCCACTGCCACGACGAAGCCAATAGCCCAACTGGGGGCCACCCGAACTAAGGTTCGGGCGGCTCGGGGCTCCCACCCCGTCTTCCCACTGCCTGCACCTTCAGGCTATCGATCTGGGTTGGACCGTAACCAAGGCAATCTGACGGTAGGTAATGTCCCGCCGGACTTCTATTTGTGGATTCCAGAGTACCCTAGGTCTCCTTCACCCAATCCTGCCTTAAGGTCGACGCGCCAGGGGCCCAACTGGTGGGTTGCCGGGTTGAACCGTCAACCAGGAGCTGAGCATCGCCTACTCACTGCCTCCACTTTGAGATTAACGACGTGAGTGTCGCCGTGAAACTACAGGTCCGGGTGGTCGTCTTCAACTCTCCACCAGAGGTTGTGTCCACCTACCCCCCCCACGGGGACAACATAGAACGCCACGACCCCCCCTGCGGAGACAACATAGAAGATATTTCGTTACGAGTCTTACGAGTAGCAGAATTTGCCGCCTAGTCGGTCAGTTCATTGCCTGTTTCCCACATGGCCTGGAACCCAACTAAGAACCAGATCAAAGTGGCGGGACAGAAGACGATGCATCAGGTTTGAAATGATTTGGTCAGGTAATCTGACGAAGAACGGGAGACAGCTTGAAGAGAGCTGAGAAAATTATAACAGAACTACTCGCCGCAACGTCGTTGACTCACTGTATTATAGGGCCTCAAGAATTGCATTCATTTCGGCAGAGAATATACTGCACTGGGAATGAAGCCGATATGATTTGGTGGCCCTTATACAGTAAAATCCACATGCCACCGCGTCACTGCACGATGAACCGTCTGTGTACAAGAATGATGATCCGAACAGGATTGCCTCATACCCTGAAACTGCTTCTGGGAAACCAGAGGACTAGTAGTTTGTTTGTGAAGATTGGAGTGTCGGAGGTCAATATTGGGGAAGGAGTTTCCAAGGGAGAATCAGGTCACTTGAAGATTTCACACGAGTGGGAAGATCGACATTAAGTTCCTGCAAAACATTTCGCAATTGAATATCTGGGGGCTGGGGTAGCGATGTTCGAAGAATATACGAGGACTCATATTTTGGGTGAGTGATTATTCGGCGACAAGGATGGTTAAAGAGTCCTGCACTTTAGCACCATAAGTCGTTAATAAAATATCTCGCCTTCTTTTTAAGGATGACTCCCCAGTGTCAGCCAGAATGCACTTGATTCGGCTGGTGCGATACGCATCTGATGAGAGGCGAATACCAGCGTGGTGTATGCCGTTGATGGGGTCGAAGGGTGGAAGGAACTGCAGAACCATACACTTAACTACCGTAATCCAATGCTGAGCGAATGAGTGCTCTATATAACCGCAATAGGGTAGGGCGATCGGTTCCCCATGACGTGCCGCTAAGCATTGGAAGATGATTGAAGGGGGAGACGCATCTGGCTTGTAGAGTGCGGATGTGATGCCACATGAGGGTCTTAACAAAAGTGAGCCCCAGAAACCTGGCAGAAAGGAATGCCTGGAGGCGAATAGAAGCTGATATCCTCCTAAGCAAATGATTGGGTCACTATTCAAGTGGTATATTCTGCACAAGTCCACACCAGTAGATTTAGTAGGTGAGAACTTAAAAACCTGTCGACATGCTCCATTCATGAAGCTTGTTCAGCACCAGTTGGAGTTGCCTCTCGATCTCAGGAATGCTGCTGGATGATGAACAAAAAATGGCAAAATCATCCACAAACAGCGATGCCTTTACACGTTCTCGCACGACCGACACTTTATTATTTATGGCAGCGGCAAACAGAGTGACACTTAGCACCGAGCCTTGGGGGATGCCGTTTTCAAGAGGGGGACATCTAGACAGTTTGTCACCGACGCGAACTCTGAAAGATCTATTCGATAAGATATTTTGGAGAAATAAGGGGAGCTTCCCCCTCAATTCCCACGAGTGCAAGGTTCGCAGATTGCCATACTTCCACGTGATGCCGTAGGCCTTTTCTATATCGAATAGTACGGCCACGAGGTGTTCTCTCAGGAAGAACAAGTTTGAAATTTGCGTTGCCAAAGCAACGAGATGGTCCAGGGTTGACCGGTGTTTCCTGAATCCACGCTGGATTGATGTGAGTAGGTTTCTGCACTCCAAGGGCCAGACCAAGCGTTGGCTTCCCATCCTTTCCGTCCGAGAGTGGTGGTGAGCTTACAATGGTCCGAAGCACAGTTTCCCATAGGTGTAGTCGACTTTGGAAGGTCGTATGAGAAAAAACGAAGTCGCAACACCGGGAAGAACCAGAACATCGACAGATAAACGAAGTGACAAATTTGTGGCAGATTTTATTGGAAAATATCGTCGTGTGTCATGTGAAAACGTTTCTAAAGCCACAGGAAATTCAATACCGTCCATATTTCGAATACTGTCCAATAATTGATACTGAAAATTCATAAAACCCGACATGAGTTCATCGACAATTCTGGGACATTCATTCTCCACGACAACGCCCTCCCACACACGTCCAAAGTCTGAACAAGAAAACTTCCACGAATATGGTTGGGAAGTGTTACAACATACACCCTACGGTTTTGACATGACTCCTCCAGATTTGACTTCTCCCAGAACTGAAAAACCTTCCGCGAGAACTTCGTTTTTCATGCCTTGATGAGCTTTGTGCAGCCGTTACCCGAACCATTCATCAGATGAGCAAAGAAGGGGTGTTTGATGGAATTCTAAAGCTGCACAGTGGTTGGAACTTGGTAATTGAGAAGAATGAAGACTACATTGAAGGATCGTAAAGAGATTTTCTAAAAAAAATAAATATGCAAGAAAATATAAAATACTGTGCATTATTTATGATATGACCCTTGTAGCTACGGCGAAATGGGTTGGTTCCCGTGTTGAGAATCACCAGATTCGTGGTGTCGATGACAAACTCCAAAACAGCAACTCTTTGACAAGTAAAAGAACAATCCCAAAGAGGGCTGTGAGCGTTTACATCACCAAAAACCAAGAAAGGTGTCGGAAATTGGTTTATTAGACATAGACCGACACCGTTTGTTCTATAGACCGTGGGGCTTATAAATGTTAGATACAATGTGAGGGACGGGAGATATCCGTATACCTGCGCACACACTGTTTGAAGGTCGGTCTGAACGGGTACTTCTGCAGAAAGCAGCGAATCACGAACCAAAGTAGACCTCCGTCACAGCCTGGCTCTTAAAAAATGAGACTCGCTCTCCCTCACTCTCAGCAGCAAAATCTTCGTAGTTGACCACTTCCTTACAGGGGTTAAGAATTGGATGGTGGTCACTTCCACCTAGAGGCAGGCAAACTGCTTAATTTTTTTAATTATCTCTATTTGTTCATCCGTGCGTGCTTCAAAAAGAATGTCGCACCACGGCCTGCAGTTTCCCGTACGCTTCCTCAAAAGCACGCGCCACACGAATAACACTAACCATTTTAAACGATTTACCCTCCTCGGCTCATGCCATGAGGGGGAAACGAGCCTTCTTTGGTCTATCTTCATCTTTACAAAAGAAACTAGATCAGAGCAATAGTTCGTTCTGGACATCTCCTCTTCCTTGCGGAAAAGGGTGGGAGAAAAGGTTTAGTATCCATAGAGATGGGTATCAGATTCATCCCCGTGGTCCCCACCCAATACGGAGACACTCCATCGGAGTGCCAGGGCTCTCAAGGAGATATAGTGGGGGATGTCACAGTCCTGCCCCGCTGCGAATCCCGCAGCTCACCCTGAAGTTCGCTACAAGACCTAGTCGGAGCGAATTGATCGGGAGTGGGTTAGTTCCCGACTGCCCGTCTAGATGAGTCCGAGGCCAAAGCGGGTGTTGAAACCTTCAAGGAATGTTCCCCAAAACACGTAAACCACGCATCTCTTCGTCTCTTAGTGCAAGGCAAAAAGTAGCACCAGGACACGTTTGGAAACAAACAGGTCCCTCAACTGCCAGGACACACATTCCAACACGGGTTGCCATGCACGGCAAACACATGGGTGGGCGTTCAGCACACAGAGAAGGCCAGTAAGGAAGAAAAAGGAGTGAAAAGAAGATACGTGAGATGAAATAAGAAGCAAGAAGATGAAAAAATGGAGAAAGAGACCCTTCTCTGCCCCCCTCCGTCAGGACGTGGACCAACCCACCTCGACGGGCCGTCAATCGATTTTTCGGTACCAAGGAGCTATAACACGTAGATTTTGGCTGCACCACGTGTTAGAGGATTTTTTTCTAAATTTAGCAACTGGATTTATCCACTTTTCGTTACCAGGGCCCTGTAATGCGAGTTTTTCTGGCGAAAATCCGCTTTTTTCGCGCAGCATTACATAACTTTCCGTATACTACGTGTATACTCCCGTATACGGGAAAGTAAAAATGAAGGGCGATGCTGTTCAGTGGTAGTCGGTGTAGCTGTGCGGATGCGGGATTACATGGTGGAGCCGTGTGAGCTGAGACAGTAAATTCGTCGTGTGGAGAAGGAAATTGTGGTGAGACGACGCCGGTGTACGAGAACGGGCCGTCGGTGACACGTGGGCAGGCAGAACATCGTTGGCGCCAAGGTCACCTCTCGGCAACGAGTCGGGGCACGCGGTCGCGCCGCGTGGAAGACGACGGTAGTGGAAGGCTGATAAGTAACCATAATTATGAACAAGAATAGATGGGTAATCGAATATAAAATGCCGGTTCAGGGTGCTCACTGAGTAGTAAGGAGAGCAACAGTGTCTGTAGTGGTTCACGAATGGCATGTAGTTTTCAGAGAAATGGAGGTCACATAAATAGAAATAATAAATGTAAAGATGATAGGAATAGTCGGAGGTGTATAGTGTAAACCATTTAATCTGTATTCAGTAAGGATTTGCGACCAGGTCAATGATGTAAATTATGTTATTAATGTGAAGATGTTTTTTTCTTAATAAATCCTGTTTCTGTGATGATAAATTCTTTGAACTCAGATAATGATGATTAAAGTATCAAAGAACCCCTGTGCCCAAATAAACAATAAACAACCACAAAATTTATATGTGCACCCATAAAACTGACAAGGGTAAGTACGGTCACTATATATATATATATATATATATATATATATATATATATATATATATATATATAAGATTTCTCAAATATCTTGTAAAATACAATAAAATAAATATGAGCTAGACCCGTGGCCGGATTCAGCATAATGCTAATCCCCCTGAGGAGTTGCATGAAGGAAAAAGAGAAAAGAAACAAAGAGAAAAAAAGAAAGAGAGAGAGAAAAGAGAATACACATATCAATTTTAGTGCTATTTCCTCATGCACTTCTGTAAAAACTGTATTGCAACAAGTTCAACCAACCAAAAGGTATGTGGCTCACTTGTATATAAAGATAATAAAGTAAAAGTGTAAATAAAAATAAATTGGAAAAGAACAGAAACTATTATGTACGTTATACAGAGAATACATATCCATCATATTACTCAAATGTATAAAAAAAAGTTCTTAACAGGTAATCTCTCTCCCTCTCTCTCTCTTTTTTTGTCTTTGTATTTGATGTTTAATACATTCGAAATAGCAATGTAAATATACTCATGAAATTCAAAATATTTGTTTCCAATTTCAGTAATTTAAACAATATTTTTATTCAAATTTGAGGTTTTATGAAAATAATCAAGTCATATGATGAGATAAATTAACAAATTACTTGCATTCTGACATGTGGAGCATTGAATTTTCCATTTAAAATTTGATATAAATTAATTTCAATTCCTTTAATTGTTATCATGTAAATTTCTAATTATACCCAAATGTATACATATTTTCAGACAAGATGATCCTCATTAGCTACACGTTAGAATGATTAAATTGATGATTGAACTCTCGAATTCGGACTCACACTATTTTTCCCAAATTACCAAATTCTTCACTAAAGCTTCCTTATATCAGGACAAATTATGTTTTTAGTTATGTAAATTCAAAATCATTCAATGATGCAACAATTATGAGGGATTTAATCACACCTAAAGTTACACCAGGACACCTTACCTGCTTTATTTCATCATCACTTTCATCACTATCTTCACTTTCTTTTTTCTTGATGCAACTGTTTTCCTTGCCATCTTCATTTTCTTCTTTCACTTTTGATTCTTCTTTCACTTTTACTTTAGATTCTTTTTTCTTCTTTTCCTTTTCTCGATTATTTGTTAAAATTATATCTGTACAATGCATTCAAAAGTGTATCAGTGTATATGCAAAATATTTTTTAACATTACTTTCATTGCAGCCACATCAATTACTTTGATGAATATATAATGGAGAAAAAAAAAAAAAAGTTTATCTATGAGCTCTTATCAATCAATCAACTACTCAATCAATGACCCCCATTTTAACAGTAACTCCATTCTTGTTAATTATTCGTAAACACTCATGACCTGCCACATTGTTCTGCCAGCAATGTGCTGGAGTTGTTAGTATTTGGCTTACAACAACAAAATAATTTTACCTAATTCACTGTCAGAACTTCTCAATAAAAGTTCTTCGGCAAATTTATCTCTGCTTTTATGTAATTCTTGAAGAAAATCTTTTAAACCTCCTTTTTCATTTCCATCATTGTCTGAAAAATCCAAGTGTTCTGACTGGCTGGATAATTCTGTAAGAATAATAAATGTTAATATTTATCAATACAATATTACCAGCTACAAAAGAAGCAGGTAGAGTTAATAACTAATAAAAAATACGTAATGGAAATATCTATAATGGTAATATACACAATGGAACTATCTATAAAGGTAAATACGAGATTGGGGGTCTAAAAAAAGGGGGAGAAAAAAGAAGAAGAAGAAAAGTCTTATAAGCAGCTTTATACTATTGCTGATGCTTGACAACAATGAACATTTTATTATATATAACAATACAAAATACAGTGCAAATATACCAATTTTGTACATAAATATATTTACCATCCTTGTCATGAAAGTCTTTTAATGTTTCTTTTCCTTTCTTATGTTCATTCTTCTTAGCATGCTTCCGGAAGACTTTCTTCTTTTTCACATTCGCATCTTCATCACATTCTGATTCTGAATCCACGGTTGGAATTTTCTTATTTAAGTTATTATCCAAAGTTTTAAGATTCACCAACCTGAGAAATTAAAAGTAAACATTTGTTATTAATATAAGCCACACAAACCAATATTTTTTTGGCCATTCTTAAAAAGAATTGTTCCAGTTTTCATAAAGTCTACCTATAACTGTCAAATTACTCTCAAAACTAGCGGTGTTAAAACAGCAGGTACTTTCTAGCAATATTGCTAATAGCTATGTAATATTATAATTTGACAATTTTTCTCACATGCTTCAATTACCATTTGAAAAATTCTTAAACAAACCAAACGTGAAAAATACATATATTTTTTTATTCAAATGTTTAAACGAATCCAGCTTTATGTCATAGAAATCAGTGTATCCACATTCTACATAAATCTACCAATGATACACAATTTTACCCATAAATAAAATTTTTAGTTTACATTAATGTGAACGAAATGCGGCCGTCTTGATAGCCTTATCAGTAAGGCATTACAACAATGTGTTACAATATGAAACAATGACTGCTAATTTGTAGAGGATACATTTTGCGAATTAGCATTATTGATTCCTCTGGGAAGAAAATAACTAGTGGTGCTACAGAATGGCAGAGACTTTCTCTTATTAGTTTTCTATTTCATAGGTCTGGGGTAGCTATTTGGAATTGCCACATACTCATGCCAGCTGCCATCTATCGCCGCCAAACTACATTTTTTTAAAAAATTTTCTCAATTCTTTGGTTTCCTAATGGTACAACGGAAATATTCCTTTAAGAATATTAAAGAACAATCAAACCTATTCCTAAATGTCAATTAACTATGAACAATTTGGAGCCGCTTTTAAGAAAATGGCGTTTAAATGTTACTAAAAATGCGAAATTTGAAGTTCTTCTTCACAGAAAATTTTGGAGTTTTCGAAAAACTTCATCAGAAGTCATTTGAAGCACTTACACTCACAAACACAACAGTACTTACAAATTGCTGGTAATGTGCATATTAAAGATGTGAGAGATCTTTCAAAAAAAAAAGTACATTTGTGTAATTTTTGCAAAAGGGTCAATCCGTTTCAGGTGGTCCACAATTTAATAAATTGGTCGCTCGACCATCTCGAAAAAAATTCATATTTTGTATATAAATTCCCTTATGTTTTGGCTGTTCAAAATCATTGATAATTTTTTTTTTATTGTACATGGTTTCCAAATGGCGAACATTTTTCTTTCGTGATGTGCGCCATTTTTCACCTTTACAGACATTTACTCTTTTCTAAATTACTCAGCTCTAGGTTGTTCTAGAATTCCAGAATAAAAAGTTTCCGATTCAGAAAACTCTGGCAAATCGAATTATTATTCACCGATCTTCTATGTTTTTATTTGGGAAATATTTGCTACCAAATCTATGGAACGCGAATGCATGAAATTCGATTTTTAGAGTGTAATTTCTCAAAGAAGGAATAGAATCATAGCCTTAAATTTTTCTGTGCTTTTACACATAACAGTATAGTTACTATTTGTAAAATAGCATTGGTCTATAACGTACCACTTGCAAATTACATCCTCTTGAAAATTGAAGTTTTGGATTTTTTCCAAATTTTGAACTGTAATATCCCTGTTTGGTGACCAGATAAAAATCTGAAAATTGCACACATGCTAGACCGCTATCATACCAAAAACGTCGGTAATAATGTCAACTTTTAGATTTAACCAATTTGCTCTAAAACAAACTTACAACTTGATATCTACGTTTGTAATTGAAAATGTAATCACCACGATTTTAAAAGCTAAAACAAAAATTATTTATAAAAAATATGAACGGTCGTTTACAAACATTATCTTATTTAATGCTTTTTTCATGAACAAATGGAATGAAAAAAACGTTATCTTCATTATTGTTAGTTGTAAGAAGACGCCGAAACACTTGGAACTTTTGAAATTTTTTTTGGAAATTGAACCTACGTCATTTTTTCATTCTTTTGTTCTATAAGGGAGAAAAAAATTGGAGCATTTTTGAGAACATATTGAGGCTTATTGTAAAATTCCCCAAAACCAAAATATCTGTTCCAAAATCAAGGGGTCGTGACACTAGTCAGACCGATTTCGGAATATCAATTTTGGTGAAAATTCTGTTTACGATTTAGCTGCTCGCGTTGTTCGCAGACCTCTTGCCGTCAATAGATTTTTTTTTATCAAGGATCCACCAAAAGCTGGTTTGATTACACAACGCGTTAGAAAGAATTAATTTACATTTAGGCACAAGATTGATCCCCCTTTCTGTTTTCAGGGCCCGGCATTAAGAGTTTTTCTGTCGGAAAAAAATCGCAATTTTTCCCGAAATGTTAGTCACAACGTGAGTCAAGGATCCGTCATTTATATATAAATACAATTGTTAAGTTGCTTCGCCTCCAGAAGTACTTACATTACTGCTTCATCCAAAGAAACAGATGGCCAGTAACGCAAGAAACGCGTGTTGCAGCAATCTACTATACGCTTTCTCGTAAATATATATAATGTACTCATTAATATAATAATGTGAACAAGTCGCCGCTAATGTAAATATTAACGACGTGAGAGAAGTAAAAAAACTAAATTTTTGCAATTTTTGAAAAAACAAAAGAATAGAGGAATATGGCGTTAATGTGATCTCATAGAGCACATTTAGCACTATCCCTACAAAAAGTTTAAAAGAAAAAGAAGATTTGGAGACGTTTTTGAGAAAAACTGCTTTTTGTAATTTTTTAAAATTTCAAATATTGCGTGCAATATTGCGCAAAAACTACTAAAATTTTCAAAAAAAATTACATGACCTTAATGAAAGAACTTACTTTGGACAACAAATTTTATTAGAAGGAAAAATCTATCTTCAATTTTGTAGTTCTAGGAAGACGCCGAAAAAATTTCAAACTTTGGCAATTTTCGGAAAGTCAGAGTTAACCGTGAAAACGGGACCTATGCCACCTTAATAAGTGTATTTTACTCTATTCTTACAAGAAATTTAAAGAAATTTGGAGCCGTTTTTTGAGAAAAATTTCGAAATTTCTAAAAAAAATTGAAAATGTCCGGGGACCTTCATATAAAGTACCCTCAAATTTTGAAGAAAGTTTTTCAAAATCGAGGCGCCTTGAGTGGGACGCAGATCGACTAGGGAATATCCATTTTGGAAGAAATAGCACGTATATTTTACGCGCTAGTGTTGTTCACAGACGGTCAGACGGACGGACAGTTGTTTTGAAAAGACCCACATTTTCGGTACCAGGGCACCCCAAAACGTGTATTTCCGTTCAAATCTCGAAATCGATTTTCCGCAGCATCACATAACTTTCCCTGTACTACGTATATTACACGGTACGTATACGGTAAAGTAAAACTGTCCTAAATACATTTTAAAATTAATACAGACGTTTTAAAAGCATTGTGGAGAGCACAAGTTGATTCACTCTTTGCATCATACAACTTTCTCGTCAGTAGTAAAAGCTTTATCAATTGTAATATAGTTTAGCAGCCAGACCAGTCGCATTTTGAAATTATCCGGGGGATTTCATGTGAAGTACCCCCAAATTTTGAAGAATCTTTTTCAAAATCTCAAAGCATCGACGCACGTCAGATTGACAGGGGTTTCTTCAATTTGGAAAAAATTCTACGCATGGTTTAGGCGCTAATGGTGTTCACCGACGGACTGACGTTTAGCTTTCATTGTTTATTCGGTATCAAGGATCCACAAAACAGATTCTGGCTTCACCATGTATTAGGGGATTTTTTTTCTTAATTTAGCAACTGTATTTATCCACTTTTTCGTTATCAGGGCCCCGCAATGAATTTTTTTCTGCCGAAAATCCTCCGTTTCTTCGCGCAGCATTACATAACTTTCCCTACACTGCGTATATTACTCCGTATATATGTCTGTATACGGGAAAGTAAAAACGCTCTTTCGGTATAAGGGAACCCCAAAACGTTATTTCCGTTGAAATTTCGAAATTGATTTTCAGCAACATTACATAACTTTCCCTATACTACCTATATTACTCCGTATACAAGTAATGAATACGGGAAAGTAAACATTAGAAAATAATTAAAAATATGAAGGTCAAATTTTGGTATTTTTTGTGTGACTTGTGGAATGGCTCATTGCCGCACCCTGGTAACGAAAAAGTAGATAAATTGTGTCCTTATATATGGGAAATTACTTCCTCTTTGGGAGTCCAGCGACGCTCAGGGTTTCGGTGGTGTAGGCAATGCTATAAACCTACACTAGTATGTATCGAGAAGCCCTCCTGTGATGGGGTCGCCACCGTATGGCCGTTATAGCAGCCTGTAAATGTGTTTGCCGTTCCGTGGCCGACAAGTCCACTCTCTCACCTCATCGCTCGGGTCCCCAGTAATGCATCTCGGGGTAATTTGCAGCCAAGAGGGATGGGCGATAGGCGAGTCTCCGGCGCCTTAAAACTGAAGCATCTAGCTAAGGGAGGGAAATCCCTGAAAGGAAATCCATCTCGGGGACCCCACGTCACGGAGGAAGCGCGTTGGGGTCTGCAGCTCCCGACCCAGTCGTGATCCTAGGCGGCAGCCGACACTAAGGACCAAGTTTCGGAGCGCGTGGTGGCGCGTTTCGTGGCCACCATTTACGACGCCCCTAGCTTGGAACGGTTCACGATTAGGATTCCCTTCGAGGTGAGTCGCTGCGCTCATTGTGCTCAGAAGGGGGTGGTGGCTATATGGCCACCGATTTGAATAACATGGTTTGGCATCACGATACAATACATAGTGATATTCCTCTAATCTTTTTATGCTTCAGATGCAGCAAGAAATACAAAAGTAAGCTATCCGCTTTAAGTCATTTCCCAAAGTACCCGCATCCGAAAGCATCTCAAGAAGACTTTATATGCGAGTTATGCTCCGCGAATTTCACAACCATATCAGCGCTTTCACAACATTTGCGCCATGTTCATCCAGACGCAGCTAATAAAGCAAGAACTGTCAAGGTGCAACATAGTGGTAGATCTCCTGTGCCTAGAGCAGGGAAAGTCTTTTCTTCGGAGGGTATTACGAAAATGGCTGCATTGGGGAAAGAAGAACCCGAGACGTCGAACGATAATTTGGCTGCTCTGCTGGCTAAGACCGCCCGACAGGTGGGTGAGAAAAGAGACTACATATTGTGGCGATACCGGATATTAAACAATTAAAGAGGTTTAATCTTATATTATTTTACGAGACGTGGTGGCAGGTCCACGATAGCTTTACGATAAATAATTACCACCCCGCCCAGTAGCCCAGCCGCCCGAAATCGCACGTGTGCTTCATAAAAAATGCTACAGAGAGAAAGAGAGAGGGAGAAAGTGGAAATTTCCACTAAGCTCCTAAGTGAATCGCTGTCCGCGACTGGACAAGGAAATATCGCTGCATAGAAGGTTACGACCAATCATAAATGAAATTTCACGATTTCTGGAATCTCTTGGCGAGTTTTGGAGGGGGAAACGCGAGCTGCTTCGTAACGCCAACAGCTGGAGGAGTGCACTGATTTTTGGAACTCGAGCTAGTTAGGAGCTCCGAGCAGAAAAGGGGGGGGGGGTTGGCGCACTTCGGGGTTCTTCCCGAACCAACCTTATCAGGCGCCGGGTCGAGCACCTGACAAGAGAATCTCTTCCGTGGGCACCGGCGACCGGGAGCTTTTTAAAATTCACGTCTAGAGGTGGGGCGGAAGTAGTTTTTTCGAGCCGTGCTTGGCTTTTGACGAAAAGACTAATTTTTCGTACATGAAACGCAATCGGCCGAAGCCTCGAGTCGCCGTAATCCAGCGCCCTTGTATTCTCGCGGCCGAGACCTAAAACTCAGTCGCCACCCGTCCCGGCGGTCATTCACCGTCCGCGCCCATCGTGAGGACTTCAAGACGCCGCCTCCTGACAGGCCTCCGAATACCTCCTCCTTGAGGGAGCCCTGTGCCTTTGCCTGTGCCTGCGCCCGCATCCCAGCGGACGGCCCACCGCACTAAAGAGCCCGCCAGCTGACGAGAAGGCAACGACCTCTACTGGTGACGTGTATTTCCAGAGCCAGCCTGAGCTATAATTGCCCTTTTGGCAAGGAAGTATTTAAGAAAAAGAACTTCAACTCTCAGAATCAGAATTTGACGTTATTGTTTCATTAAAAGAACGGTTCGTGGCAGCGCTCAGGTCTGCAAGAGAGCCAGCGAAGTATCTGTAAAATCCTAATTCTAAGATTCACTGTCATACAGGATCGTGTTTCATTGTTTTATTTTGGGGGAATACGAGCTCGTGATCGAGGTGTATTTGAATTTGTAATTTTTGGTCAACTTATCTAATTTATCTAATCTTTTAAATTAAATCTAATTGTTTTACCTCATTCAATTTTCTTCATTTCAAACGCAACGTCGCTCCACCATCCGTTTTCTTTTAGCCCACCTATCTGCCATCGGAGCTAATCCGGCAGGTAAGTTCGCTGAACCTAACGAAGGCGGTATGTCACAATATCGAATATATTTACCAGCCATTGGAGCTGAAACTTCTGACTGCAGACTCATTATCTGCACCTGATGGTCGGGGGTCCGATAACTGAGCTAGACCTATTAACACTAGTGCTGCTGTTATTGCATCACCTCCCAGGATCATTAGCCCTTCCGAAGAATCAAATAGCAGTAGTGAGCCAAAACACTATCGAAGGCCTAACCTAAAAACGGGAAGAAAGCCGGTGATTCCCGGCTCCGACATTTGCCTAAAGGGAGGGGCGGAAACGTCTTTATAGGTAGATAAGCAAACAGCTTTGTACAGATTCCCTTCTGAAAACTCGGCCCAACTGTCAGTGGCTCTGAGGAACTTTGGTAGACATTGCTTCCCTGAAAGAAGATAAAGTGCGATCATCTAACAAGGAGGCCGCTATAGTTGCTAGCCACCTGGGAGGCTAGCAACTATAGCGGCCTCCTGGTAAGGAGCTGGGATCCCAAGGGAGAGCGGTTAAGGCACCTATAAACGATCCGATTGGAAATGCCTTTTTGAAAGATTATAGTCTTCTGAAACCTGGTCTTTTTATCGCCGCACTTCAAACGAGAACAAATACCACTGCCAATAAAACTACTCGTAGTAGAGGAAAGGGCCGGAGAGGATGTTAACTTCAGGAAGGGCAATACATCGGTGGAAACCACAAAAAACATCCTCGGTCAGGGCATTTTTACGAAGCCAGCAAGAACAAAGTGTCATGACGAGATCAAGAACTTCATAGAGGGGAAGATACTTCGGAAATCGAACATCGTTGAATCCACGGAAGCCACTTTCTCTGTAGCTGGAGGGGTTAGACTCAAAGCTGACCTGGTAATAGAAAGCCGGGAAGGGGTCCACTTGGTCGGTGTGACTGTCCGCCACGAGGATAGGTCTAGCCTTCTAAAAGCAGGGGAGGAAAAGGTAAAATACCAAAAAGTCATTCCCCTCCCAGCTCAACTTCATGGAATGCCCAACGCCAGAATCCTGCCAGTGGTGGTTAGAACCTCTGGGGCTATATCAAGATCCACAGTAAGTGCCCTGATGTCGTTGGGGATCACGTCTCAAGACGATCTACTGACTACCTCGTTAATTGCTCTCAGAAGCTCTATACACAATTTGTAAATTACGATGGAACAATTTAGTATTGCTGGCAGTAAATGCAGAAACGGAACTTCCTGGTCCCATGGGGATCCAGGAAACCCAGGAGATCCTAAAATGCATAGGAATTACTTAGCTACCACGACTTTAGGTGGAAAGTGTGTGTTATTTACTGTAGCATATAGAAAATTGTGTAGTCGGGATCCATATTTTATGGGCCCGTGACACCGAAAAAATCGACAGGCGGCAAAACGTCTGTCCGTCCGTCTGTGAACAACGCTAGCGGTTAAACCCTGAGCAGGATTTTCATCAAAATTGATATTCCTCAATCGATCTGAGTGATGACATTACGACTTTACCCCTTGAATTTTAAAATTATATTTTAATTGGATAAACGAAGCGTTCTAGGACATTAAAAACTAAATTTTGTCTTAAATACAAGAGTTTGGAAATCGAGGTCAGCCGAATGAGGGGCATAAAAGCAGAGGTCGTCCCGATAGTTATCGGAGCTCTGGCATTTGTTCCGCAAAATTTGTGTAAGAACTTGGCTAAACTTCCAGGTCATTCAAAGGACTGGGAAGTGCAATAAATTGCTTTATTTGGAACAGCTCACATTTTGCACCGCATAAAGGCACCGACAATCCCTAGATCTGCTCCTTGGGTAGCTGGTTGCAACCTGGAGTAGATTTTATGTTCAGTCGACTCATAGCATCTTTAGACGTGATATATAATAATAATAATAATAATCATACTAATAATAATCATAATCATACTAATAATAATAATAATCATAATCATACTAATAATAATAATCATAATCATACTAATAATAATAATCATAATCATACTAATAATAATAATCATCATAATCATACTAATAACAATAAAACACAACACACTCGCCAACAAAAAAAACTAAATTTATAATTTTTTATATAAAGGGCTAATAATTTGAAAATGCATTTAAAATCAGTAAAATCTGAAGTAAATATTGTGCATTTTCAGTAAAGATTACCATATGAACCCACTGCAGTCCCATGTTTAAACTTGCACTATCTGTTTTGAAACATGTACGGATTATTTTAGAATATTTTCAATTTTTTTTAAGATGAGCATTTTGAAAAAACTCAAAATCAAAATTCTAAATTCAAATTTGAAAAACTTGTTTAACCCAACCCCTATTGAGTTGTATATCATACAAAAGGCCATAAAGAAAGCTGAAAAATTACACCTGTTCCAGCTCTCTAGCTTCATTTGGAGAGGTTCTATATCAATTTAAAAATTTTAAGGAACCCAATTTTAAAAAAAATTACATGGCTGTATTTCACAAACGGGAGGAAATATTTTACTCAAAATTTGTACTTTTCTTATTCTTCATTCATACTATGTGTCAAATTTTATCTGAATCTAAAATGGTGAGGTAAAATTTTAATTAAAACTGTGTTGATTTAATATGGAATGACCCGTACGAATTCAACTTCTTAGATATTAATTGAGAATTAGTAGGCAAGCACTGTGTCAACTGTTTGTGCCCATCACCAAGCACAGAATCATGTGTGAGAAAGAAAATTCTCTGACAACCTCAAGTGTGCTGCGCTCTCGTGCACAAACGAACAACTTGCTCAAGCCTTTTCTCATCCGTATGCTAGCTTTTCAGGATTCGAGAATCCTGGGGAAGGGGGAAAGAGGGGAGGGGAGAACCTCACCTTGTGCGCATGCGTCACTGCTCGTCGCATCTCGCGGCAGACGCTAGAAGCATTTTAGCATCCAAGCAATCAGAGGCCAGCTTGTATAAACGTGCGGAATTCAATCATAGGAAATCACTTTTTACTTTCCCGTATACGTACGTATACACGGAGTGATATACGTAGTATATGGAAAGTTATGTAATGCTGCGCGAAAAAATGGCCAATTTTCGGCGGAAAAAAATTAATTGCTGGGCCGTGAAAACGAATAAGTGGATAAAACCAGTTGCTAAATTAAGAATAAAAATATCCCCTAACACGTGGTGTAGCCAGAAACCCTGTTTTCTAGGTCCTTGATACCGAAAACCCAATTGAAAGGAAAACGTCTGTCTGTCTATCTGTGAACACTGCTAGCGCCTAAACCATACGTACGATTTCTTCCAAAATGGATATTCCCCGGTCGATCTGATTCTAGTCGAAGCTTTGAGATTTTGAAAAAGATTCTTCAAAATTTGGGGGTACTTTATTTGAAGCCCCCCGGGGATTTTCAACATTTTCTCAAAAACGGCTCCAAATTTTTTCTTTAAATTTCTTGTATGAATAGAGTAAAATACACTTTTTAACATGGCATAGGTCCGACTTTCACCTACAGCTCTGAATTTTCCAAAATTGTGAAAGTTTGAATTTTTCTCGGCGTCTTTCTCCAACTACAAAATTGAAGATAGAGATTTTTTCTTCAAATAAAATTTGTTCTGCATATTGAGTTCTTTAATAAAAGTCATGTAAATGTTTTTCAAAATTTTGGTAGTTTTCGTGCAATATTGCGTGCAATATGTGCAATTTTAAAAAATTACAAAAACAAGATTTTCTCAAACACGGCTCCAAATTTTTTCTTTAAACTTTTGGTAGGGATGGTGGTAAATGTATTCTATCAATGACATAAAAGCCATTTTGGTCTATCGGTTGGTTTTTTCAAAAATTACAAAAATGTAAATGTTTTTACTTGTCTCTCACGTCGTTAATATTTACATTATCGGCGATTTTTTCACATTATTATATTTACGATTATATATGCTTTAAATAATGTCAAGTAAAGTTTCTTGAAAACACTACCGTTTTCTGTGAAAAGTAGCTCAAATTTCGGCATTTTCAGAAATGCTCAAAAGCCATTTTCTCGTATATGGCTGCAATTTTTTTCTTGAAACTTTTGTAACGGATAGTGCTAATTACACTCTTTAGTATAGCGTAAAGTTTATTTTGAGAATTTTTTTTGTTTTTTCAAAAATTACATAATTGTAATTTTTTTGAAAGATCTCTCACATCTTTAAAGTGCACATTACCAGCAATTTGTAAACATTATTATATTTGTGAGTGTAAGTGCTTCAAATAACTATAAATAAAGTATTTTGAAAACTCAAAAATTTTCTGTGAAAATGAGCTTCAAATTTCGCATTTTTAGTAGTGCTAAAACGCCATTTTCTCTTAAACGACACATAATTTTTAAAAGAAAATTGCCATTTACGGCTAGGTTTCTGTGTTCTTTAATATTCTAAAATTAATATTTTCGTTCTACCAATAGGAAACCGAAAAAATTAAGAAAATAACAAAAAAATGTACTTTTGGCGGTGATAGATGGTAGCTAACAAGAAAGAGTATGTCGCAATTCCAAATAGCTAGCGAAGACCCAAGGAAAAACTAATACGGGAAAGTCTGTGCCATTCTGTAGCACCACTAGTTAAAATTAATACAACACGTGTTTCGCTCACTCGGAAGATTATCAATACAATATTTAGGCTTCTTTTATTAATATTTTACGTGGGGATGCTCAGCATCTTAGCGTCCCCTGACGCTACGCCACTGCCCCTTTAGCCTATGGCCAGGACACTGCTGGAAGGCCATGGCCCGTACGCGGGCTGTCGCGCCAAGTACAAACATAATTGTAGATTATTATGAAAACAATTAACATTTCTTCTGTAATTTAATTCTTTTTTATTTCTGAAGGTTTATTTTTTTCTTCAATTTTTGTATTTACTTTCTTGTATTTTTATGCAAAATTTATTTTTGTGTGCATAATATTTAAAATGTCAAATATGGTGTGATTAAACAATATGTACAAAATTATAATAAAAACACTAAAATCATAATATTTCAATCACCCTAAATATCACATCCCAAACATAAAACAAGTTGAAAAATGGATTAACTGGAGTTTTTAGGCTACATAACGTTTTGCACAGTTTTGATATTTTTATAGCATGGTTTTGCACGTTTTGATGTTTTTACTGCAAGTTTTAGAGTTTTACAGCACGAAAATCCGGTCTTTAATGATAATATAGGAAAACAGGCTCACGTCAGACATACGAACAAAAAGAGAAGAACACGAAAAGCAAGTTGTGCAGAGCAGAGCTAAAAGATTTTACTCTTATATTCAGAAACAGACTGCTTGTAAAACGGGTTTACTAGAACCATCCTAAGTAAAGGGCTCACAATATCTGACCCCTGGAAATAGCAAAACTTTTTGCAGACTACTGCAAAGAGGTATACACACTAGAACTTATAGACCATTTACCAAACACGGGAATCACATACACCGAAGCAATCGACGATATCGAATTCACAAATACTGAAATAGCTCAAACTCTTCTTGGACTGAATATTAGTTCGTCAGCTGGTCCCGATAGAATTCCGACAATTTATTTGAAAATCTTTGTAACCCAACTCGCCCCAATGCTTAGTAAAATTTTCAAACAGCTATTAGACACAATGAAAGTACCTTCCGCGTGGAAAACGGCTGAGGTTAAGCCTATCTTCAAAAAAGGGGATAAAAAACTGGTAGAGAATTACAGACCACCCAGCTTGTCTAGCACCGTGGGAAAAACAATGGAAAGAATAGTTCAGACTCTCCGAGATCTCCGAAGGAATAATCTCATCCTCGTAAAACAACACGGATTTGTCCCTGGAAGATCAACTATCATTAATTTGATTAACTCACTCGATGTGTATGGTCAAAGGCATTGGACCAAGGACAACCCACGGAAGCATCATGTCTTCATCGTATCTCGCAACCCATGTCTAGAAACATCACCTTTTGTTTTGGCAGTTAAACAACGTATGAAATACCTTCGGCATCCCTTTCACTTTTAGCAACCCCCGGCCGCGCGCCCTCAGATTTCAGGCTGAGAAAATGTGTCCAATTTTAGTTGGAAGAAAGAGAAAGCACTTATTCTGTCCTTATTACTCTTCAACGTTCTGCCGCCACTACATTGAACAGAGTAAACTCTCGTCTCTTGGAAATGGTCGCTTTTCTCCCTACTAGAAGTTCTGTTTTTTTGTCATTTTAAGAAAATTATATTTTGTTAACTTTTATTAATTATTTTCAATGATTATTATTTAATTACTGTTTTATATTTTATTAGTATTTTTAATAATTTTATTAAGATTTTCTAATTTGATTAACATGCAGATTCCATAATAGTAATAATACATTATTGTTATAAATATTAAAGAGCTTTGCAATAATGTTTCACGAGATACCTTTCTGATTTCTCTCTGAGCTGACTCTCATTAAATAATAATTGTTACTTTGCTGTTAATAAATCGATAAATCAGTCATAACTTCCCTCCACATCTTCAGATGACAGTTTTGCTTCTTAAGGCTAAATGTACCGAAAAAAACTTGTAGGAAAATTCAATAGATCGCAGCACCATCAGCAGGAATTTACTTTACCGATAACGTCTGAACAAATGGTCCGATTTTCGATCTGTAAACGGCATTTGACTCCTGTTTATAATAGAATTTACGCTACGAAGCCCTTTTTCAAAAAAAACTAGCAGAAACTCGTTTTTTAAAATTTTTCTCGTACTTCCGGGAACAATTTCAAAAATGTGGGCTTATAGCGCGATGGCGACACGCTTCCAGAATCCAACGCCGTGTCAAACATGCAAATCGGATAAATAGGAGCGACGGTAAGTGAAATTTCGAAAAACACCTCACCCCACTCCCCCTTCCCCTTCCACGCCGCCGCGACATTGTTGGCCGGCGGCGCGGTCAAGCCGGCACGGGCGAGCCGGGCGGCGGCCGCCGCGGCGCGGCGACGGGCAAGAAGGCTGAACTCTCGGGGGCAGCAAGCCAGACACCCCGTCACTTCGTTGATGCTTCCGTCACTTCGCATCTCAAGATATTTTTTCCCCACATATGAAACTAGTGATGCTGTAATAGGGGTAAACGGTCTCGTATCATCTTTAATAGTAGTATAAAACTATTATCTTATTCACATATTCCATCTTCCTTCGAATACCATCATAAGAATGTCTGAGGTATCACTCAAAACACCGATCCCGCTTTGGTGCTGATTTCAAAAAGAAAAAATCGAACTAATTGCGTAAATATCACCCATATTCCATCTCCTCACATCGTATTTTAGATATATTGTACTTCTAAGATCTTCCATTACCATTTCACTACCGGAAAAAACAAGCGGAGATAACGCAAGAGCTCTTTTATCCTACGATTCGATTTATCATTTCAAAACGGCGTTTGTCACCTTGATAGAATTCACCTGGTTAATCCTTTTTCCAGTAAAATAACCGAATCGAATTTTTAAAACGTTTTCGTACTTTAGGACAAATTGCACATACTTTCTCATAGTAATCTAATATCTTTGGTCTGGGCCAGTTTTACCATCTTTCCCCATCTTCTGACATCTTGCTGACATCTATCGCCGCCCAAAATACATTTTTTGAACTTTTCTCATTTTTCAGCTTCTTAATGGTAGATACGAAATATTACTTTTAGGATATTAAAGAAGAGTAAAACTTCGTCCTATATAGGAATTTTCATTGATAAATTTGGAGCCGCTCTTAAGAAAATGGCGTTTAAGCGTTACTGTAAATGCGAAAATGGAAGCTTCGGAATTTTCACAAGAATCTTTCGAGTTTTCGAACAACTTCATTTGGTGACATTTAAAGCACTTCTACTCACAAATGTAATAATGTATAAAATGTCTGGAAATGTGAATATTAATGGCGTGAGAGACACTTAAAAATACATTTATTTATTTTTTGAAAAATCAAAAAAAAATACAGCCAAATTAATTTTATGTTAACTTAAAGAATGCAAATAGCATTCGTACGAAAAGTTTGAAGAAGCAATTTGAGAAAATGGCGTTTGAACATTTGTACAAATTCGGAAGTTTCAGTTCATTTTCACAGAAAACATCTGAGTTGTCGAGGAACTTTTAAGATGTAATGTTAAGCACATGTACTCGTAAATGTAATAGTAGGGAGTTTTTGCACCCTCGAACGTTACGTACTATCGATCTTCTGCTCATTCGCAGTGCAAGTTTCGCATCACTTTGGTGCATCTGCGCATGCGCAAAAGATCGATAGTACTTAACGTTCGAGGTGGCAAAAGTTCCCAAATATGAACAAATCACCGTTAAAGAAAATATTTACTAAATGAAAGGCTAGTCAAAGAATTACATTTTTGTAAGTTTTGAAAAAACAAAGGAATAGAGCAATATGGCGTTTATGTCATCTCAGAGAACATTAGGTACTATCCTTTCCAAAAGTTTAAGGAAAAAAGTTGAAGTCGATTTTGAGAAAATCTTGTTCTTGTAATTTTTAAAAATTGCACAAATTGCCCTCAATATTGCGCGAAAACTACTAAAAATTTCAAAAAAATGTGCATGACCTTATTGAAAGAACTAAGTATGGAGAACAAATATAATTTTAAGGGAAAATCTCTATCTTCAATTTTGTAGTTGTAGGAAGACGCCGAAAAAAATTCGAACTTTTGCAATTTTCCCAAAATCAGTCAGCAATGAAAATAAGAGCTATGCCACCTTGACTGTATTTTACTTTATTCTTACAATTAATTTAAGGAAAGTATTTGGAGTAATGTTTGATTGATTGTTAGTGATTTTGGGCGCGTCAACTGCTTTGGTCATTAGTCCCGTAAGTGCAATGCATGTTTATTTCATCGTGAGGTGGAAGAGATGTTGCCCGCTATGCCGATGGCGAGATCCGGCGCTGACCTTCCGTCCACTAGCGGGGCTTCCCAACCAGGTATCTGCCACCAGCGGGGCACCACCCCAGCCGGGACAAGCTCTAAATCACCGACCGATTTACCTGTCGGCTTGCCGGGTTCTTTCTTAACAAGGTATCTCCCACCAGCAGTGCACGGCCCACGGCCGGGACAAGTTCCAATCCTCCCACTGGTCTCCCAGCATATATGGTAGTGTTGTGCAAGTTGGTGTGTGTGTGTGTGTGTGTGTGAAGATAGGACAAGGAAGGGGAAGGAAATATCGCGCGAGGTCCGTTTGTTAGGGAATTTCTTCGGCATTCGTTTGATGTTGATCGGAGAAACTACGGAAAACTTCCAATCAGAGCAGCCGGCCGCTAGAATTTTCCGTCAGACATCGGTTGAATTCTACATCTAACTGACAAGCTAGTGTTGAAAAATCCTGCCACCGTCGGGACTCGAACCTAGCACCTCTCGGTCAGAGGCATTGCAGTGACATCAGTTGATGCACTGAGCCACCTATCCTGGTTGACATTTTTGAGAAAATGTTGAAATGTCCCTGGGGCTTAATAAAAAGTATCTCCAAAAATTAATGAATGTTTTTAAAAATCGCAGAACTTCGACTCAGACCAGATCGACAGGGGTTTATTCAGTTGAGCAAAAATTCTACACATAGTTTAGGCGCTAGTGGTGTTCACATACGCCCAGACAGGCAGACACAGACAGATGGACGGACGAACGGACGTTAAAAAGTCAAAACACACATACACCCTTTCGGGATCTATCAGGGGACCCCAAAACGAGTACTTCCGTTAATATCTCGAAATAGATTTTCCGCAGCATTACATAACTTTGAGTAACTAACACGAGAAAGTAACTGGTGGTGCTACAGAATGGCACAGACTTTCCCGTATTAGTTTTCAATTTCCTATATTCTCAGCCAGCTATTCGGACTTTGTCGTAGTAAAATTTACTATTTTGTTGGCATGGGCTAGATTTATGGCCTTGCCCCATCTTGCCACCTGCCATTTAATGCACCCAACTTATTTTTTAGGTTTTCTCAATTATTCGGTTTCCTAATGGTAGATTCAAAATATTGCTTTTAGAATATTAAAGAAGACTGAAACCTTGTCCTTTACGACAATTTTCATTCATAAACTTGATACCGTTTTTAAGAAAAGGGTGTTTAAGCGTCTGTGGCAATGTGAAATATGAAGCCCTTTTTCACAGGAATCTTGAGTTTTTTTTAAATTTATTTTAAGATATTTTAAGCTCTTCCATTCACAAATGCAATAATGTTTACAAATCGCTGCAAATGTGCATACAAGGCATGCGAAATATTTAAAAAATACATTTGTGTAAATTTTGAAGAAAAACAACAAAATAATACAACAAAACTTTTTTGTTTCCTTAGACAGTGCATTTCGCACTATACGTACAAAAACTTTGAACAAAAAATTTGGAACCTTTTCAGAAAAAATTGGCGTTTGAGCGTTTCTGAAAATGCGAAATTTCGAGTTCATTTCCAAAAAAAAATTTTAGTTTTAGAAAAACTTTAAATGATATAATTTAAAGTACGTGTGCTCATAGATCTAATAATGTGAACAAATCGCCGATAATGTAAATATAAACGACGTGACAGGCTATTCAAAAAGTTTCATTTGTGTTATTTTCGCAAAAACAAAAGAATAGAGCAAAATAGCGTTTATGTCATCTCTTAAAGTACATTTCGCAATATCCCTACCAATAGTTTAAAGGGAAAAAATGGAGCCGATTTTGAAAAAATCTTGCTTTGTTATCTTTTAAAGTTGCATATATTGCACACAAGATTGCGCCATAACTACAAAAATTGTTTTAAAAAAATTCATGATCTTAATGAAAGAACTAATTATGTACAACAAATTTCTTAGAAAGGAAAAGTCTCTATCGTCAATATTGTAGTTGTAGGAAACGCCCAAAAAATTCAATCTTTTGCAATTTTCGAAAATTCAGTTATCAGTGAAATCGGACCTTAGCCATGTGTATTTTATTCAATTTTTACGAGAAATATAAAGAAAAAATTTGGAGCCATATTTGAGCAAATTTTTAAAATATCCGGGGGGGGGGGTCGTGTAATGTATCTCCAAAAAGTAATGCACGTTTTTGAAAATTGCAGAGCTTCGAATGACAGTAGATCGACAGCTGTTTTTTGTTGTTGTTTTTTCCAGTTTGGAAAAATTTGTACGCAGTGTAAACGCTAGTGTTGTTCACATACACCAGAGACACTGACGGACGTTTTTCCGTCAATCAATTTTTCGGTATTAAGGACCCACAAAACATGGATTCTGGCTACACCACGAGTTACAGGAAGTAATTTACTATACAACAACACGATTTATCCACATTTTCATTATCAGGACTCGACTTTGAGAGTTTTCCTGCGCACGATATAACTTTCTCTTCGTATGAAGATTGAGAAGAGAGATAAAGTAAAATAAATGTTCACAATTTGAAATTCCATTAATAAAATATTAATTATATCGAATTTAAAAGTAACTACTTTTTCTGCCTACTGTTTTTTTTTATTTCTTTCTATCAGCAATGAAAACAAAGAGATGCACGTAGAAAACGCAGACACGAACAGAGAATCTTTGCAGCACTCTGTTCGAAATCTTTACGTGCAGCACATAGGAATGTCAGCAATTCTGAATTAGTATTAGACAAAATATGCTCATTGCAAAAATATAAACACATTTAAATAAACACTATTTTTCAAAATTAATTAAATATATTTCCGGAAATAATTTCAAGAAAATTTGGTAATTTGTGAAAATACCTTAATAATTAGCAAATAATAAATATACTGTTAAGCAGATATTAAATGATCAGCAAAATATGTAAAATACGTAATACAGTACAAAATTTGTAACGAAAAATTTAAATATTTTGTTAGGATTGCAACAGTTCGCCTAAATTACAAAATGAGAACAGTAGACAAAACATATGTAATTACATTAGACCAGGACTTTAGCCATGAGATCGACAAGCAGTACCGCGAAACAGAATTTTGACGTTACTGAAGATCATTTTTTTACATGACTAGAGAAGACTATTTATCCGATTTCAGTGTATTATATGGCGTTAGATTCATGGTGCATCTCGCCAGCGCGCTATTTTACCACTTTTTCAAATATGTCAGCAAGTATAAAAACATTTTAAAAATTCGATTCGGCTATTTTACTGGGAAAAGGATTAACCAGGTGAATTCTATCAAGGTGACAAACGCCGTTTTGAAATGATAAATTGAATCGTAGGATAAAAGAGCTCTTGCGTTATCTCCGCTTGTTTTTTCCGGTAGTGAAATGGTAATGGAAGATCTTAGAAGTACAATATATCTAAAATACGATGTGAGGAGATGGAATATGGGTGATATTTACGCAATTAGTTCGATTTTTTCATTTTGAAATCAGCACCAAAGCGGGATCGGTGTTTTGAGTGATACCTCAGACATTCTTATGATGGTATTCGAAGGAAGATGGAATATGTAAATAAGATAATAGTTTTATACTACTATTAAAGATGATACGAGACCGTTTACCCCTATTACAGCATCACTAGTTTCATATGTGGGGAAAAAATATCTTGAGATGCGAAGTGACGGAAGCATCAACGAAGTGACGGGGTGTCTGGCTTGCTGCCCCCGAGAGTTCAGCCTTCTTGCCCGTCGCCGCGCCGCGGCGGCCGCCGCCCGGCTCGCCCGTGCCGGCTTGACCGCGCCGCCGGCCAACAATGTCGCGGCGGCGTGGAAGGGGAAGGGGGAGTGGGGTGAGGTGTTTTTCGAAATTTCACTTACCGTCGCTCCTATTTATCCGATTTGCATGTTTGACACGGCGTTGGATTCTGGAAGCGTGTCGCCATCGCGCTATAAGCCCACATTTTTGAAATTGTTCCCGGAAGTACGAGAAAAATTTTAAAAATCGAGTTTCTGCTAGTTTTTTTTGAAAAAGGGCTTCGTAGCGTAAATTCTATTATAAACAGGAGTCAAATGCCGTTTACAGATCGGAAATCGGACCATTTGTTCAGACGTAATCGGTAAAGTAAAATTCACTAAACTTGGTGCTGCCACGTGGTGGCGACAAATTGAACTAGTGTCGGTACATTTAGCCTTAAGCATACTGGACAGAATAGCTAAAAGACGTTTTTCTTTCCCAGCTCATACCTCAGTCCGCCTCGCCTCGCCTCGCCTCGCCTCCCCTCACCCCACCCCTTCTATGAAGCGAGAAAAGATTCCGGCGTGTGAGCTGCGTACCTGTCCGCCTAAGCTCTTGAATGGGAGAAAACAGAAAAAGGAAAGTTGCTGCAGCTTATGACCTGACGTTCGCCTCCTCCTCTGCTGTCTAGATGTGCCAAGCACGGCTGTCTTGAAGGGTGGCAAAGAGACGCGGTTGCCAAATTATCAAAACAAGAACAAGTGCTCTCAGACTGGGCTGCAAGTTAAGCTAAAGACTCTGTTTTTTTTATTTATATATCTCGACAAAATTCCCCACAAGCGACTAGTTTACTAATTAGAATCGATGGGGGTTGAGGGAAAATACAAGCATGGCTCCGAGACAAACAACATTCTAAGAACGCATCGGAAAAAAGCTTTCCACATCTCGAACTGTTACAAGCGGAGTACCTCAACGATCTGCCTTAGGACCGATGTTGTTTATCTTATACATATGTGAGCTGGGTGACGTAATTGGGATTGCTATGTCGATGACAACACTATTTGCAAACCTACTGACAGATCATCATACTTTACAGAATATTACAATGGAAACTGGTCAAAAACATGGCTACTACCGCTGAACATCGCGAATGTCCTCTACATCGGCAAGAAAAATCCTAAACTATTCTACAACATTGCGAATCAAACTCTGGGCTCCACAGCACAACAAAGCGACTTAGGTACATTAATCACTCAGAATCTAAAGTGGGAAACAAATCGTCGCAGTGACCTAACAAACTACATGCTATATATGAGGAAGGCTTTTCCAAACTGCGTAACTCAACAGTGAGGAAAATCTACACAATCTATATTAGATACCAGAATATGCTAATGTAGTCTGGTCACCATATTTTGAAAAAGATAATGTTTAGAAAAAGTACAGAAGCGAGTCACCAGGATCTCGAGAGAAAATCGCTGTAATTACCAGTGGCGTAGCGTGACTCACACGTTTGGGGATGCTCAACAATAACACACAAAATGTCACTATCAACTACTTCGTCTAACAGGCGAACGCAACACAAGGCAGATACACTGGGACTACTTCCACGATCTCGATTGCTTACGACGGTGTAGGCGCTTCCCACAAAATCCTCACAGCAGTCAGGGCTGCCGATGTCTTGAAAGCAAATTATACAATGGTTCAGCTTTAATTCTTATACGCGAATGGCAATAAGACCATTTGTTAATTTATACATTGCAGACTTAAATAATATGTAATCTATTTAAGAGATAATACAATTTCTTGGATATTAATTAAGAAATAGTAGTCAGGCACTATTTCTACAGTTTGTACCCATGACTAAGCGGGGACTCCCGAGTGAGAGAGAGAAAGATAATTTACTGAACGCCTGAAGTGTGCTGCGCTCTCGTGCACAAACGAGCTTCTTTCCGCAGTAGACGCTAGCGTAAAGCAGTCGGGTTTCTCTGGGCCAGGGGTGAAGAGGGGAGAGGGGGACCTCGCCATCTGCGCATGCGTCATTGCTCGTCGCAATCTGGCGGCCGACGCTGAAGTATTTTAGCTTCCCACCAATCAGAGGCCAGCTTCAACAGCCCGCCGAATTCAATCATAGGAAATCAATTTTAAATTAATACAAAACGTGTTTCGCTCAACAGACCACTTGTAAGATTATCAATACAGTATTTAAGGTTCTTATATACGGGGATGCTCAGCATCTCAGCGTCCCCTGACGCTACGCCCCTGGTAATTACTACTATCAAAGGTGACGAAAGATTGCAATTCTAACACTAAAACTGAGGAGAAACAGAAACGACAAAATTCTAAATGGCCTCTATAACGTTCCATGGTATGATGTCTTCTTCAAAAGATCTACAAACACCAGTCTAAGAGGACACGCGACGAAACAGAGGAAAGAGGCGAGGATACTACAGAGATCGCACTTTATCGTCAATTGGTCGTCAACACTGAACGGGCTACCAACGGTCTGAATCGATAAAGCGACCTTGAGTGCATTCAAGGACAAATTGGACACTTTGTTAAAAGTAATATATAAAGCATTATAAGACGTGTATTACAACTTCTTGTCGTCACCATTATTCAATAAATACATTACAAATACTTGGGAGCACCTTCCCTACGTCCCTCTGCCATAAAGCCGGTTGACTCGATCAAACTATTTGTAAATGCGTTTCGGTTTTGAAAAATATTAACTAAATTAGTGGTGATACAGAAAGCCACAGACTTTCTTGTATTAGTATTCTAATTTCTTTAGTCTGGATTAGCTTTCCGATTTTGTCCCACCCTCTTCCCAGCCGATATCATCGCCCAAACTACATTTTCACACTTTCTCAATTATTTGGTCCCCTAATAGAAAAAATGAAATTATCTGAAAACGCGCACTTTGAAAGTCCATTTTTAAAAAAACTTTTCAATTTTCGAGTAACTTTAAAAGAAATAATTTGAAGCAATTGTACTCATAAATGCAATAATGTATTCAAATCAATGTAACAAATATTAACGTGAAAAAGTTGTGATAAATTACATTTGTGTAATTATTCAGTGCACTTAGCACTATCCCAGCCAAAAGTTTAAAGGAAAAAAAATTGAAGCAGCTTTTGAGAAATATTCGATAATTGTGACACTGCCCATATTACACTCAAAATTGTGCGCGAAAACTATATTTAAAATAATGGTGCCACAGAATGGTACAGAGTTTCTCGTATTAGTTTTCTATTTTCTTTTGAAGGTTTTTTTTCACACACAATTTTTGAGTTATCGAAAACCTTTATGGGAAATCATTTCAAGCACTTTCACTCACAAATGCAATGTATACAAATCGTGCATACAAACGGCGTGAGAGATATTTAAAATTACATTTGTGTAATTTTAGACAAAAGAAAAGAATACAGCAAAATTAATTTTATTTCCTCTTAAACAATGCAATTAGATCTATCCGTACGAAAAGTTTGAAGAAAAATTTGGAGCCATTTTAAGAAAATGGCGTTTAAACATTCCTGCAAATGCGAAATTTTTAACTGGTTTTCACAGAAAAATTGTGTTTTCGAGAAAGTTTATGACATCATTTAAAGTACATGTACTCATAAATGCAATAATGTGAACAAATTGTCGCTGATGTAAATATTAATAACGTGAGAGACAAGTAAAAAAATGCGTTGTAATTTTTGGAAAAACAAAAGAATAGAGCAATATGGCGTTTAAGCCATCTCATGGGGTACATTTAGCACTATCCCTTTCAAACGCTTGGAGCAATTTTTGAGGAAATCTTGTTTTATATTTTTTACTTTCCCGTATACATACGTATACGTACGTATACACGTAGTATAGGGAAAGTTATGTAATGCTGCGCGAAAAAATCGCCAATTTTCGGCGGAAAAAAATTAATTGCCGGGCCGTGAAAACGAAGAAGTGGATAAAACCAGTTGCTAAATTAAGAACAAAAAATCCCCTGACACGTGGTGGAGCCAGAAACCCTGTTTTCTAGGTCCTTGATACCGAAAAACCAATTGAAAGGAAAACGTCCGTCAGTCTGTCAGTGTGTGAACACTGCTAGCGCCTAAACCATACGTACGAATTTTTCCAAAATGGATATTCCCCAGTCGATCTGCTTCTAGTCAAAACTTCGAGATTTTGAAAAATATTCTTCAAAATTTGGGAGTACTTTATATGAAGCCCGTCGGGGATTTTCAAAATTTTCTCGAAAACGGCTCCAAATTTTTTCTTTGAATTTCTTGTAAGGATAGAGTGAAATACACTTATTTACATGGCATAGGTCCGATTTTCACGGATAACTCTGAATTTTTGAAAACTGCAAAAGTTTAAAATTTTTACGGCGTCTTTGAGGAACTACAAAATTGAAGATAGAGATTTTTCCTTCAAATAATTTTTTTTCTACTTAAGTGAGTTCTTTGTTTAAGGTTACCTACATTTTTTTGAAAATTTTAGTATTTTTCGCGCAATATTGCGTGCAATATGTGCAATTTTCAAAAATTACAAAAACAAGATTTTCTCAAAAACGGCTCCAAATCTTTTCTTTAAACTTTTGGTAGGGATAGTGGTAAATGTACTCTATCAGATGACATAAAAACATATTGCTCTATCGGTTGGTTTTTTCAAAAATTACAAAAATGTAATTTTTTTATTTGTCTCTCACGTCGTTAATATTTACATTATCGGCGATTTTTTCACATAATTATATGTACGAATATATATGCTTTAAATAATGTCAAGTAAAATTTCTCGAAAACAACCGTTTTCTGTGAAAAGCTGCTCAAATTTCGGCATTTTCAGAAATGCTCAAACGTTATTTTCTCATATATGGCTGCAAATGTTTCTTGAAACTTTTGTAATGGATAGCGATAATTACACTCTTTAATATGACGTAAAGTTTATTTTGAGTTATTTTTTTGTTTTTTCAAAAATTATATAAAGGTAAATTTTTTGAAAGATCTCACATCTTTAATATGCACATTATCCGCAATTTATAAAGATTATTATATATGTGAGTGTAAGTGCTTCAAATAACTTCAAATAAAGTATTTTGAAAACTCAAAAATTCTGTGAAAATGAGCTTCAAATTTCGCATTTTTAGTAGTGCTAAAACGCCATTTTCTCTTAATCGGCACGTAAGTTTTAAAAGAAAATTGCCATTGACTAGCTTTTTGTGTGCTTTAATATTTTAAAATTAATATTTCTGTTCTACCAATAGGAAACCGAAATATTAAGAAAATGACAATAGCATACTATGCAATTAGTTTATAACGTTGTCCTTTTTTTACACGAATAAGAAGATATTACCGAACGAACGACGTTAGAAGTGAGTTCTGTAATATCTTACGAGTGCAAAAAAGTAACATTTTAAACGAGTTGCATACACTATTTTTGTATAAAAGTATTATAAGGATTCAAGGAAGCGAAATTAATTGTGTTATGTTTAATTCGTAATTGTAGTAGATCTCAAATTCATGTTTTGACGTCATGAATGCTACCTAAGCAACTAATTTGTTTACAAATGGCAATTAGTTTGAAAGTCGTGATTCATACATAATGGATTTGCCTAGAGAAATTGTGGAAGAAGCTGCAAAAGCAGAAAATGCTATGATACCGAAAAAGTCTTGCAAACTTTATGAGAAAGTACTTCAAGTTTGGGAAATGGATGAATAAAAAATATACAAATTTATTATGCAAAGCTGCTATTCTTTCGTATCTATCGGAGCAGTTTGGTTAAGTTAGTATAATGCACATGCTAGAATAAAGACGTTTGTTAATTTAATGCACGCTTCTTTAAACATTAAGTCCACAGCATGTAAAGCGTCGACACTATGGTGCACTTATTCCAAATTAAAGGAAATGTTAAAGATCAAAGAGAATAATGATATTGGAACTTTTCATATACTAAGTTTACTTATGAAACAGGCAAATGTGGGATATCAACCTATAAAGGCAATAGTATTTTCCCAACAAGATGTAAACACATTTCTTACAAAAGCTGATGATGAAACTTTTCTTTTAATGAAGGTATAACAATGACAGTGGCAATAATAGTTAAGTTTTATTTATTAACTGGTGTATTGTATTAATAACTGGTATGATTTTCAGGTTGTTGCTATTTTTGGCATATTTGGTGCTTGTAGAAGTGTCGAATTCTACAATTTGTGCATCAACGATGTGAAAGAAGAAGGTTCTGTTTTGATAGTGAACATTAAAGCGACAAAAAATGACAAGTCCGGAATATTTACTATCGTATCCAGTGAAGAATTTAATTATGTTGAAGTCTGTAAAAAATACATTTCCTTAAGACCTTTATATGTTAAACACAAAAAACTTTTTTTGTTTTACAATCATGGCAAATGCAGCTGCAATCCAATACATTTGCGAAAATACCAAAAAATATTGCAAATTTTTTAAAATTACCAAATGCAGAAAAGTACTCTGGTCATTCGTTTAGGAGAACATTCGCGACGTTTCTCGCAGATAATGGTGGTGATATCACTACACCTAAACGTCATGGAGGATGGCGGTCTACAAGTGTAGCCGTTATTCATCGAAGAATCGGTGAATAACAAGATTCAAATAGCTAACAAGATATTGATTAGTGCAGAAAGCAAAGAAAAAACTAGTGGTGCTACAACAGCACTTACTTTCCCGTATTAGAGGAAACAGCTAAGTAGTACTGTAATTGTAATATTTCTAATATTATGAGGCATCTCTGAGAACTATTAGTGGCCACAGAGTAAACAATGCACCCGCTATAGTCTGTGTGGACACATAATGTATGCATTAGAGGTACATAGATATAGTCTATGGTGGACACAAAGTGTGCCGATAATCGATACCAGCGCAACAAAAGAGCATCGCGTGTTAAAAATGAAGTGGACAATTTTGGACTTTTAGGGTTTGTGAGAAATTGTACAGAAACTGTGACTATTCAAGTAAATAGAGGCAATGTCGTGGAATATTATACATGTTGTTTGAACACGATCGGTTAGCGGGTTCGCTTAAAATCACAGAAAAACGAGTTCGGAAAGAGAACCATTCGTACGTTCCAAGAAGCATCAAACCGGAATTTATTAAAATTTAAGAAGAAACACTGAATTAAATAATGAGAGATAATGGGATTCATTGGAAGATAATTTCGGCCGAATTTAGAACTGGGTTTCTGAATTTTAGAACACTGGGGAATGTATTATTAAATAAATATTAAAACGTAAGAAGATGATGAAACAAACGAAGACATGTTGCATAACGTCAACATAGAAATCCACGATTTTCGGCTATAAATATTTAGAAAACGGCACTTTTAACAAGATAATCATGACATTGGATGCATGACGAAGCGAATGAACCCGAAACCCGTTCGAAACTCTTAAAATTGAGTATTTTGAGAAAATTTTCTAGGACGACAATGAGAATAAGCGAAAGAAGGTGGTCGGCATTTTTTTTGGAAAACAAAGGTGTTGTGTTAAATCGACGCAAGTTTTTGAGACAGTTGGGTTCTGAAAGCCGTGGAAAGCACATCGAATTCACGTCGGTCCGATTCAAAATTCATAATTATTTTTGGGACTTGTAATTTTGTTGTGGTGATCGAGCATTCAGTTAAGAACTGTGAACGTGTAGTAAAACGGGACGTATTCGCATTGAAGACAGAAGAAGTTTATGTTATTTTGTTAGTGATTTTTCAATGGAACATTCTGGAAATTTATGGGATTTTCCACGGAAGGAGATTAATTGAAGAAGACGAGCCGCACGAGATTCAACAGACCCGACGGCAACGCACGCGAGGAGGCGCGTGTACATTGAGGGAAGTGGCAACGGCGCGGTTCTTCAACAACAAACGCAGGAAAGTGGCGCATCAGCAAACGTTCGCGACGTAATTCATGAATCCAAGCTGGTTTCGCGATTTTTAACAATAATGTGAACAGTAATGGAGATTACGGAACTGAATAGTCAAAAGTAACATTAATCCAGATAAGAACGATTTAACAAATACTAAGCAAGGATAATTAATTTCATTTTTTTTGTGTATTAGTATAGAATAAGTACGTACGTACGAGATTTTGCACAATATTAATAAAATTCAATTGATACAAGGAATTCCTTTAATTAATTATCATTCATGATCAGCTGGTCAATGATAAATAAAGATTAGCATAAGAATTAATTGATTTATAAAACGGAGCGAATCGTAACAATCACGCCAAGAGCACCTATATTAAAATTTACATTGTTGCCGCAGTTAAAAGAAACGCTGATTAAAGTTTTGTTTTCATCTTTAAAAGGAAACACCGTGTTTGATTTCAGTAGCATATTTCCTGGAAACTGTTGTTGTTTTGAATGTTGTTTTCAGCCTGGTCCGTACGGAGGCACCCACCGCCCACGACCCATAAATTTTTGCAATCACGGGATTTAGCAGAGTAATATTCGGTAGTAACGTCAGATAGATAGAGAATCCAGAGGAAGTCCCGTGGGTACTTTTGCATTGGCAGCCCCGTGTGGGGCACAAAAGGGGGAGTACTTTTTGCATAATATTGCACTTTATGCGCTACTAACATCTTCGCTTGGAACTCACTATTTCCATTGCGGTGTTGTCAGAACTATGTGAATTCTACAACTTCACAAAAATAGAATGCAAAAGTTTTGTAACCCTGTATTGGAAAAAGAAGCCTGATACCCTGGAAATATAGAAATGCCTTCCATTGGGCCATGATTAGGGAAGAGTATTTTAAAACCATGCAACAAATTCTCTACTCACTACAAATGGTACAGCATTTGGTGAAAAACTAAATATTTGCCTGCAAATACCAAAATAAATAAGACAATTATAACTCCTTTTTATACGGCTCTATTAGGTCACAACAATGACACTAATTCACAGATATTCGCGAGCGCAAAGTGAATTCCATTGTTGCAGACCCTGCATTGTCGCTATTCTGAGAGCTATTAATTCTTTTTACTTATTTCAAATATTTCAAAATAAACAATTTCTAAAATATTAATGTGTAAGTCTATAACAAAGTTCGAATGTAAGAAACGAAGAAAGAAATAATATACAAAATTGCACATTCTAATTTACGACGCATCCACCTGTCCGAAGCGCAGTAAATTTACAGCGGCCTATTACGTTTGTCACAAAATTAAAGAAAAACTACTCGTATTTTGAAAAAATTAAGCATGACCGTATTTATTTTATTTATTTGTCAAAAACAGAAACAGAATGGCACAGACTTTCCCGTATTAGTTTTCTATTTTCCTGGGTCTTCGCTAGCTATTCGGAATTGCCACATACTCTTTCTTGCCAGCTACCATCTATCATCGCCAAAAGTACATTTTTTTGTCATTTTCTTAATTTTTCGGTTTCCTATTGGTAAACAGAAACATTAATTTTAGAATATTAAAGAACACAAAAACTTAGCCGTAAATGGCAATTTTCTTTTAAAAATTATGTGCCGTTTAAGAGAAAATGGCGTTTTAGCACTACTAAAAATGCGAAATTTGAAGTTCATTTTCACAGAAAATTTTTGAGTTTTCAAAATACTTGATTTGAAGTTATTTGAAGCACTTACACTCACAAATATAACCATCTTTACAAATTGCGGATAATGTGCATATTAAAGATGTGAGAGATCTTTCAAAAAATTTACATTTATATAATTTTTGAAAAAAACAAAAAAAACTCAAAATAAACTTCACGCTATACTAATGAGTGTAATTAGCACTATCCGTTACAAAAGTTTCAAGAAAACAATTGCAGCCATATACGACAAAATGACGTTTGAGCATTTCTGAAAATGCCGAAATTTGAGCTACTTTTCACAGAAAACGGTAGTGTTTTCGAGAAACTTTACTTGACATTATTTAAAGCATATATACTCGTAAATATAATAATGTAAAAAAATCGCCGATAATGTAAATATTAACGACGTGAGAGACAAGTAAAAACATTTAGATTTTTGTAATTTTTGAAAAAACCAACCGATAGACCAAAATGGCTTTTATGTCATTGATAGAGTACATTTACCACTATCCCTACCAAAAGTTTAAAGAAAAAATTTGGAGCCGTTTTTGAGAAAAATTTGTTTTTGTAATTTTTTTAAATTGCACATATTGCACGAAAACTATTAAAATTGTGAAAAACATTTACATGACTTTTATTAAAGAACTCAATATGCAGAACAAATTTTATTTGAAGAAAAAATCTCTACCTTCAATTTTGTAGTTGGAGAAAGACGCCGAAAAAAATTCAAACTCACAATTTTCGAAAATTCAGAGCTGTAGGTGAAAATCGGACCTATGACATGTTTAAAAGTGTATTTTCCTCTATTCATACAAGAAATTTAAAGAAAAAATTTGGAGCCGTTCTTGAGAAAATGTTGAAAATCCCCGGGGGGCTTCATATAAAGTACCCCCAAATTTTAAAGAATCTTTTTCAAAATCTCAATGCTTCGACTAGAATCAGATCGACTGGGGAATATCAATTTTGAAGAAAATCGACCGAACGGTTTAGGCGCTAGCGTTGACCACAGACGGACGGAATGCCGTCAATCGATTTTTAAGTATAAAGAAGCAACAAATCATGGATTTTGACCACACCACGAGATAGAGGATATTTTTTCTTAATTTAGCAACTGGTTTTATTCACTTATTCGTTTTCACGGCCCAGCAAATAATTTTTTTCCGCCGAAAATTGGCCATTTTTTCGCGCAGCATTACATAACTTTCCCTACACTACGTATATCACTCCGTGTATACGTACGTATACGGGAAAGTAACAAGCATTTTAGATATAAATGCATGTTCTGGAGTGCCACTGACCAATTTAGCAAATTGTACAATTAATGTACATGTTCACAAAAATTCATTTGATTTTTTTGTTGTTCTTGTTATATTACCAAATAAAAACAAAATACAATTTTAAAGGAGTAATAAATAAATCAGTTTTTAAAAGTAAGTTTTTTCATAACGTATTTGATTTTACTGCGAACACTGCAATCTATATGGTACCACTGCCTTCTTTAAACTCCATAACTGAAAATATATAGGGGCCGTGACTATTACGTCAGTAATGGCCCATATTTCGTGCAGAAATAGCAATGCGTAATGATTCGTGCAATAATGTCATATTATGAACGATTTTGTTAATGTAAAAGGGTTGTTTATAATGCTGGTATACAAAAAAATGTACTTTTGGCGGTGACAGATGGCAGCTGGCAAGAAAGAGTATGTGGCAATTTCATTTAGCTAGCAAAAACCCAAGGAAATAGAAAACTAATACGGGAAAGTCTGTTCCATTCTGTAGCACCACTAATTTTAAATTGCACATTATGCACGCTATATTGCGCGAAAATTACTAAACGTAATTAATAAATCATGTAATTAACAAAAAATTGCAAGACGTTAATGAAAGAACTAATTACGGATAACTTCATTTGAAGGGAAAATCACTATCTTCAACTTCGTAGTTGTTGGATGACGCCAAAAAAATTCGATCTTCTGCAATTTTCGAAAATTCAGAGTTAACAGTGGAAACTGGACCTTTATAAATGTATTTTGCTTCATTGTTTCAAGAAAAATAAAGAAAAACTTTGGAGCCATTTTTGAAAAAAAAAAGAAGAAAAGATAATTCCCTGGGGTTCCATGTATAGTACCCCCAAATTTCAAAAAATGTTTTTCAACATCATAGAGTTTCGAGTCGATCCAGACTGACCGGGGAATATCCATTTTGGAAGAAAAATCCAACGTATGGTTTAGGCACTATTTAGAGACGAACGGACGTTTCGAAAAAATAAATTTTCGGTGTCGGGGGGTCTCAAAAGTGTATTTCTGTTAAAATCTCGAAATCGATTTTCCGCAGCATTACATAACTTTCTGTCATGTGCTAAGGTCATTGATCCCGTAAGTGTAGTGCATGCTTTTATTGCAGGAAATGGCGATGATCCTCCTCGGGATAGCGAGATCTGGCGGCTTGCGGGTTTTCTCAAACCCGGGCTTTTTCTCACCAGCGGGGCACCACCCCCCGTTGGGACAAGCTCTAAGCTCCGGACTCATCTCTCAGCATGTGTGGCACTATAGAGCAAGCATGTGTGTGTATGTGGTGTGTGTGTGTAAGTCATAATGGGAGTGGATAGGACAGAACAAGAAAAAATAGTGCGTGGTCCATGTCCCGTTTGGTAGGGTACTTTTCCATCCTTCACCTGGTGTTGATCGGAGAACCCAGGGAAAACAACCGATCGGAGCACCCGGCCGCTAGAATTCTCCTCCACATGGCGGTTTATGATCGACTCTATGATCTAATGTCAAAAATTCCGCCACTGTCGGGTCTAGAAACTTAGGACCTCTTGGGCATAGGCACTGCCGTGACATCATTTGATGTTGCCCTGTTGTTAAGTATCTCGAAAATTTAAAGAATGTGTTTCAAAATCGTAGAGCCTCGAGTTGGGCCAGATCTACGGGGGAATCACTTTGGAAAAAATCCTACGAATAATATAGCTAATAATGTTTATAGATACGTTATGAAAACAACCACTTTTTCGGATTCAGTAATTCCAAAATGTATTTCCGTTGAAATTTCCAAATCGATTTTCCGCAGTATTACACAACTTTAACCTTCCCTTTACTACGTACATTACACCGTATATATGTACGTATTTGAGAAAGTAAACTACGGACGCTCCAGCAGCACACACTTTCTAGCAGTATTTATAACTTTGCAATTTTCGAAAATTCAGTTATGAGAAATTCTTTTAAGCGTTCCTTGTTCCGTGGAAAACAACTGAAGTGGATTATTGAATTGCAAAATTCAATAATAAAATTATGCAAAAACTACTAGTTTTTTTCAAAAAACTGTATACGGCCTTTTTAAAGAGCTGCTTTTAAGGCAAAAATATAATTTCAATTTTTTAGTTTTGAAATGCTAAACTTTTGTATTTTCGAACATACGGAGAGTTCGCCGGAAATGAAACTAGTACAATTTTTTTACCATCCTTTCATACATACGAGGAGAAATTAAAAAAAGAGCCGTTCTTGAGAAAAAATGTCCCCCAAAAAGTATTAAAAATTGCCTATTTTTCACACAAAATTTTGCCAAAACTAATATTTTTGAAAAATTTTACAGGACCTTATTTCAAGACGCCTTTAAAGAACAGTGTTAATCAAGGAAACAAATTTTCTACCTTCAACGTTGTTGTAGGAAGACGCCGAAAACACTAACTTTTGCAATTTTCGAAAAATGAGGGATTTCATTTCGGTTCATTTATATCGATCAGGGAAAATATTTCGGACACAAGCAGCTGAAAGGTTTGGGTACCTGCGTTAACTACGGACGGACAAACGATTTGTCGTTAATCGGTTAACGCCCAAATTCATTTTGTGCACATAGCAATCGATTCCATGGCAAAATGCCCCTTACTGGTGGTGACCGCTTAACTGAGGTAGTTATTTGACCAGGCTATAAAATAAAAATTTACGAAATTGTTTATAAACACAATAGCATTAATGACTGAAAAACTTGGTCCCTTCAGGATCATTATATCATATTATACCATTATTCAACTGTATTTTTAAGCTGTCCACTATCTCTTCTAAAATTCTTTTAATCAGGCTGAAACACAGTTCGACTCTCCCAGCAAGTTTGAAGACCAATCTTCATATGGAAAATTGAACTTTTTGATGTAGGTTTTGAAACTTGGATAAACAACGCTTATAAGCTTTGATTGAAATGTGAATGATAATCCAGAAACATAACTGCCATGGCAAACATACCTAATAGGCTTTCCTTTAAATAATTCTTCCTCCTCCCTCATAAACATACTGAATATTCACAAATTATACAGAGAAAGTAGGATACAATTCTTAAAGAACATTTCGATTTAGTTTTTGTTAGTTATATTTATTTTTATTATTATTATAGGCAACAGTAAATACCAGTATTTCTTGATTCGGCACATGTAACATATTGATATAAAAATTTGTTTGTGACAAAATCAAGTAACTTAACATTATACAATGAAACACCATATAACAATGTATTACAATATCGCCTCAAAAGGAATAACAAAATAAAGCATAACACAAATAACAATTGTAAATAAAAAGTACTGAAAATAAATATTAAAATAAAATATGTAAGCAAGTAGATGAAGATGATGGAGTTCACAGTAGTTCACAGCTGTTCATCCATGAAGATGTACAAAGTTTTGAAAGAGCTAATAGAGAAGGCTGTGACCAATGCTTCCAGAAGTTTGTTCCAAGAGTTCACCACTGTTAGAAACTTTTTGTATTGTGCTGGTTTGAATTTGTCTCCATCAGTTTCGTACAGTAACCTCTGAGTTTGAGGTTGTGATGTACAGTAACCTCTGAGTTTGAGGTCTGAGTTTGATCACAAAATTTGAAGATTTCATGAAGATAATGTTATAATATGATTGTAAGATCTTCTATCTCGATTATGTCAGCTCATTTTCTTCTATTGCTCAGCAACAGCGGTCAAAGTTTTGTTAGTCACTGTTCATAAGTGATTTTCTTGATATTAGCTGGAATACATGCAGCCCTTTTGCAAGTTTTTAAGCAAATTAATTGTCTTCATGAGGAATGGGTTCCATAGGTTGGTGCCAAATTCACTGATAAGAAGAAAGTAAATTTTGTATAGGGCAGCAAAATATTTGCTCTTAATCACCGGAAAAGATTAGCCAATCGTGAAGATGAGTTGAGCAAGTTGGAATTTTTTCCACAATCTTTTTTTTTATAGTGAATGAGCTCTATAAAGCGAATAGTGTGTGTGATGTAGTGAATGAGCTGTGGTTATTCCAGGGTTTGGCCCTCATTATGTTTGCATTGCTCTGTTGAGTGTGTATTTAAAGCACCAATACTACCAGTGCTCAGATTCCTTCACTTGTGATTGTAATGGTTATTGTGAAAATGCATTGCTGATGTGAGTTGATGAATATCTCTCTTTAGGACTTCCAAATTGGAAGGCTAAATATTTCTTCTTTTGTCGGGGTGAAGTCAGTGTCGTTGGTGATCTTGCGAATTGATTTGTACATCAAGAAGTAAGTTTGATCATTGCTACAAATGGGGCTCATTTTAGTGGGCAGAGAAAGTACTTGTTCATCGTTAGTAAAGATGAAGTCTAGGGCAGATGGGTATTGTCCCTCTCTGATTCTTGTCATACCTGTGACCAGTTGAAAAAAGGGTCCTAGAATTCCTCAAGAAATTTATAATTAACATTTTGTATTTGGTAAAGAAAATGTTCTTCAGTTTTTCTAAAATTTATGATCCCCTAACATTTAAAAAAGATTAATGAAAAATTAAAATGATACTATTGAAAAATCACAGAAGAATTGACTTCACACAAGAAATAGGGTGCTGCATTAACTACGGACGGACAAACGATGTCGTTAATCGGTTAACGCCCAAATTAATTTTGTGCACATAGCAATCGATTCCATGGCAAAATGCCCATTACTGGTGGAGGTCTTTTACATTACAGAGGTAGGAGACTGCTACACTGAATTCCATCTCAAAAACACGGACCTTGCTTTGGGACAAAAAAATTTAGAACCACATTTTGTGTACGAAAGCACACAAGAAAACCTAAGTAACAAATTACTAACCCAGCCAAAACATACTTCTAGGCTATTACATTCCCTAGCTCACATTAGGCTACCCAACCTTTTCTAAACAGTGAGTAGATGGCTCTAATGTTCATGCAGTGTCTCCCTTCTCATATGACTCACTTCGTGCTTGAAGTCATTGAGTGCACAGATATCTTGTGCAAACTCTTCATATTTGCTATATGGCTAATTTCAACGACCCAATTTTAAGCAGTTTATGAGAAAATATCGTGTGAACCTTTTTATTATTTAGTTTATAGGCAACAGTACAACTAATTATGCTTAAATCTGTGTAAGTAACAAATGTATAGTATTATTAATTAAGAAATGAACAAAAAAAGTTCATAGTTATATGGTAACATAAAATAGAATAAAAAACACGAGAAGAAATAGTCAGACACACTGTGTTCAATAAATCTAAAAATTTGCAGTTTCAGAGTCTATCTTACAAATTCTTTGGTCAATTGAGGTTCATGTCTTTGGAGTGCAATAGATCAGGTATGTTCAGGCTAACCCACTCTTGAGCTCTGTCCATCCAGCACTGGCCCATCCTGGCCTCAGCGTTCCTAATTGCGTTTATTACCTTCGTCAATATTTGTGTGTTCTTTAAATGTAAATGTCATACCTATGTTTAAATTCTTCAGTTCTTGACTATTATATCTTGGGTAGATTGTTCAACCGGTCTACAACTTTTATATGAATTTCTTATGCTAGTGTTCGAACTTTATTATTGCTTGATTTTAAATTATGCCCCCTCAAGTGAGTATAATAAGGACATGTAAAAATGTTTTGTAGTTCAGCAACATTGTAGAAGCCTTTCATAATTTGAGAGATTTCTCTTAAATCTGCTCTGTAGAAAGGAACTAAGATTAAACTATCAACCCAAACCATTCTGATTTTGGACAACTGCATTAGATATTTCTAAATGGCGTATTTGTGAAAGCACTAGATCACGAAAAATATTTGTAATGTAAATATTGGATTCATTAAAGAGTCAAAAATCTAAAAAAATTGACATTTGGATTTTGGAATTAGATTTAATTTAAAGATTTAGGGTTTTCTGAATAATTTATGGTGCAACTTATAATAGAACATTTTTATATTATTCATTTATTTACATGCCTACAGCTGTCAAAATGGTGTCAGTTTCACAGGCAAAGTTTTAAACAAACATAACTTTTGAATAATTCATCTAGAAAGCCTTGAGGTTGCTTTCATTTACTTTGAAGTTTCATTTCAGAGGATGTCTGTGTCAGTGCGCTATTTTGATATCTGAATTTTTATGTGTCCTTGTGAATAGTTTATGTTCTTGGTTGTATTTGTGCAGAAGTATAACGTCAAAACATTTTATGAAAAACAATATTTTGGCAATTCTGGGGAATTTTGATTGGGTTGGGAATGGAGTGCACTCAGCCTCTTGGGTGCAAATTGAGGAGCCACCTCAATGTGGCATCATCATAAGTGTAGTAAACCAAGATACAGGTGAACAGGAGTTGTTGCACTGACCATGCATCACTTGTGGAACCCCTCTGGTTAACAGAAGGGGAAAATCCACTGAATAGTCTTGACTTCTCATGAGTTATCGTGCCAAAGATGATGAGTAATTTATTAATGTAAGTGTGCAAATGAAAGATATATCAAATAAAGACATATTTAAAAAGTATTTATTATAAATGCAAATATCATAAATCAGCTGCAGTGTTTGTATATCATACAGTTTCTGCCAGAACTAAATCTCATGAAAATACATTATATTATGAGAAAAAGAAACAAAAATTGTCAGTTTAACAAGAATAGTATATGACTCGACCCCCTCCCCTAAGAGTTGGGGGGGGGGGGGGGGATGAAATTTTGAAAGTTTTAATGAAAACTTTCCTAAATGATTAGGATGGATTCTATAGAAATTATATTGCAAATCAATTTCATTAGGAAGAAAATTCCTAACTTGGACAAAGTGGCACCAAGTTTCAACAACAAATTACATTTGTAATTTTGGAACATGTTGAAGAAAATGTCTCTATTACATTTTAAGAACAATTTTCTGTCTATGAAAAGACATTTACAATAAAAAATTGGAGTGACTTATGACAAACATTTTTAAACTTTCTACAAGATTCATTATTGTTTCCCTTCATGTTAATATATCCCTTTCAAATTCATCGGACAAGTTGAATCACATCAATAGTTAAAAATTCATTTTGGGAAAAATCCTTCAACCATTTAAGAGCTAGTGTTGTTCTTGCTTGGATCAACAGGCATTTTTGAGAAAAAACTTTTTTCCAGTATGAATGCAAGGCTTATGTCATAATCTAGCTAATTTGGAAAATTATTAATTATTGTGGTTAGCCAGTATTATCCAAAACGGATGGATACTGAAAAATCAACTACAAAGCATACTTTGGACTTAAACCAGATGAATGGCACATTAGTCAAAACAAAGTTACACGGGTAGGTGAAGTACACTATGGTAGTGATGAATAACAGATATTATGTGATAAACTGGAATCAGACTGGTGGGAAGTTTCTAAGGCTTGTGATAAAAAAGGTGTGTAGTTTTGAGTGCCACTGTGTCAGTAGTAATTTCTATTTATATGACACCACCTATCCTAACCTATCTACAAATTTCCTCACACATTTCAGAGTTGGGGCAAAGAACTTCCAATTTTGGCATTTTACATAAAACAACCTCGAGTCTGGGGAACACCTAATTTTCTCCTAATTCTTTTCTTTATGCCTAAATACTTCTTGCAAACACCCAAGTTGCCTCACCCTTGGAAAACCAATTACTTAAGCCACCACCCTTTAACAAATGCTGACAGTCCATTCATTATCATTCATACAGCTTTATCCAAATGTCTGACTAATGTAAGAAATAGTCAGTTTTGAACTTTAGCCATCACACATGCAAGCACCCACATATCCACAATAAAAAAATCCACAACATTCTTCAAAACCAACTTTTACTAAACAACTACATAAAAGTACAACATACATAAATATGCTACTTTGGCAATGTTGTAAGAGCTACTGAAGACTGAGAGCACAATATCCAGGATATGTAGGTTTGTTATTAGAATGGACAAATATTTTTCTAACTACAATAATCTTTGGTGAACACATTTTGTTATTTTTTAAATAAATAGCAATTCCAATTTAGTTCAACATATAATCTCTCCAAATTGGAAACAAATTCACAATTTCACTATAAAAAACTTTACTTTGCATACTGTGCTTCAGTAATCTTTATTGGTGTCTTAGATATATTTCTTTCAACACTGGCTGAGACATTGCCTTGAAGCTAAATTTAAGTATTTTGAAAAAACAAAGTTAAAAAAAATCATTTAACTAAAATAATTATCACACATGCATTTATTGATGAAGATGAAAAATTACATATCCACACATCCAAAGAACTATCATCAAACCACACACATTCTCAATGTACTCTTGCATTATGCACAGCAGTCTTCCTCTCACTCAAAAAGGTAATGTACAGTTCATAAAAAAAAGTTATTAATATTCAAATTTCCATTCTAAATTCAAAGAATATTATAATTTTACAATATTATCAGTAATTCAAGATAAAATGTATTCCAATAAAAAGAATTGCTATTTCAACAAATGCACAATCATTTAACTACTCTCTTCATGCAGAACAACTCTACACAAGTTTGAAACATTTTTTTTATTACTATTATTATAATATTGCATCTTGTACAACTTTTGTACAGAATACTCTTTTAGAATACAAAACATAATAAGTGCACTTTGTACGTTAATTCCCTTAAGGAAATTCCAAATAAGCCCAAATAAAAAAACATTGTATCATCATTATTATTTGAATCACATATCACTTGAATATGTAATGTTTTTATACAGTTTATATATAAATTAAAAATTTGAATTCCTTTCAGGAAAGTGGAAAAAATATTTAAAAAAATAATTTAAAAATACAAACAATGCAGATGATCTTAAAGTACAATTTTGTTCACAGCAGTTCTTCAACAAAGTTCAATACAATGTAAAATATAAGCAACACTGCTGCATATACTTTTTAAATATAAACATATTATGTGTCTCTGATTTCCATCACAAGCTGAATTCGTAACTGCACTTCAACTGTTCCTTAAGTAACTTCATTAAAAGCCATGGACTATCTTCAAAAAACAATGATATCCATAGATATAGGATTATGAAATTCCATTATCTGCAACAAATTTTGAGAGAAATTTATGAGAATCTAAAATAGCTAAAAAGTGGCTTTTGGCACACATTACTGGAATATGGAGAGGTTGTACTACACAAAACCACAAACAATAGGCGATACAACATGCAAATATGCATCATAGCTATACAGCTCTGACACAAATTTTGTGACACAAAACAATACTTAAGTTAAACAAACACCAAAGAAACCAATACAACATAAAGGAAACAGAAAAGGTTTAGTTAGGCACAATTTCCCTAACTCAAATTAAACTTTTCTCTCGCAAAAAATATTTACTTGACTTTGAATTTGTCAAATATATTTTTTGAGTACATCCTTTAGTCCAATGGCAAACCACAGCAATAAAGAAGCTAGTTTGAAAGTTTCTGATTGTTTTTGTTAATCCTTCTTGATGGGCTTAATGAAATAAGAGGACGAGAAGTTTCATCGAAAGTTTTCGAGCCTGCAGCACTTATAAAATAATAATCCATCTCTTGATACACTTTCAAAATATCTCATCACAGTAAAACCCATGTCTCAGAATTTCAGTAAGGAGAAAAACTGCCAGACAGAAAAAGCTTAGAACAGACTGATTACACAAGGTAATGACTTCCTCTATGCTGAAAAACCTGTGCCACATGGTATTAATTAGCGAATGGATTTTCCTGTAATTACATGTTTTTATAGAAACAAGATGCCTGCATTCAATAATATTTTATAGTTTACAAGATATTCTGAATGGATTAGAAACATTTTCCTTTCTTCTTTTTTTATTTATTCCTTTTTTTAAATTTTATTTTATTTAACCTTTTACTGTGTGTTTCATTACATATTTTTATTTAAAACAGAATACGTCATATGTGAGTTTGTTCGTATGTTACAAAAATAATCTTGCCAGCAAAGCAACTCTTACTGTGCTTCTTTGACCATCAAACCTTCATGAATTGGCAAATGTACCCCTGGCCTGCTTCATGGAAAGCGCCCTCTAAGAATCAAGAATGAGTGGATGTTTATGAAGCAGAAGTAATGTCAATCATGAGCTTGGTCTTAAACTTGTGTAACTTGATCGAAATCTAACAAATGATTTTTACACACCTTTGCCTTCGCATGTAGTTGAATTGGGGGAGAGGGGAGGGGCATGTTTCCTTTGACTCCTTTCCTCTCTGGGATCAATTACTGGCTACACTGTACAACTGTTCACGTGTGCACCCATCGTATTATAGTCCATTACAATTCAATAGAAGGCTAAGGCCTCCAATTGTTGGGTGGGTTATTGTGTAACAGCACAGTAGTAGAGTTCCCGAGCACTCCATTTGAGAACCCATTGTTTATGTTACATACTTATTTAATATTTTGACTAACAATCATGTTGGGTAGTGAATACTAGCATACAATTACTTCTGTTGGAGTAGAAATTAACTATAGATCCCGAATCCATATTCAGATCTGATCAGCCACGTTTTGTGTTTGAAAATTTGAAAATACTTCAATGGAGAAATTTTAAACATTATTATGAATTTTTATTGTAAATGTTTCCTATTTTGTGTGCGTGTGTGTGTGCGCGCGCGTGCGTGTTGACGAGCACGGTTTCCAAAGTTTATTGCTGAGTAGAGACGAGGCGCCTCGCAAAGAACTTTCAAGTAAGCGCGGGCAGTCTGGGACAGAGTTGGTAACAATGCTGGGTTTGCGTGTAGTGAAACCACAAGAAGCAGTTAAGAGTTGGTGAAGATAGTTTTCTTTATGTGCTCTTTTTGCGTAATGTGTTTTATAAAAGAATTCTAGTCAAACATCGTATTCACACATTTAAGTGAAGTGCAATTAATACATTTCCCCAAAATTTGGGGGCTCGTCCGGGATATAAACGACGGAGGTTAAATTCACTTCTACGCATCGCCAAACGAGCCAACGACGAAATAAAGCAGAATTCACGACGCCTGTTCAAATTTGAAGGCACGCATCTTCAGTGATCTCGTAGAAGTTGGACAAGAAGCAGAATACAAAAAAGAAGTTTCAAAAATCAACGACGAACACATTGGTAGTGGCAAGAACACGTGGGAGCGGTATTAATCAGTATTCAGACTTCTGAAACAAAGTAAACAAGTACGAGAAAGTAAGCTATTCAACGTAACTGAAAAACTGTTGAGGTCAAATCAGTGACTTCAAAATGACGTCATTATCAAATTTAGACAAACTTGTGAGAAAGACTGATGACTATGAATTGGAAAAGTGATGAAAGTACAGATGAAAAAACAGAAACCATCGTATCCACACAAGGAAGGTCTACGCGAAAAAAAATTAACCAAGAAAGTTAAAAGATGTGTAATAGAAAGAAGGAAAAGGAAGATAATGAAGAGATGAAATCACAAATGAGGAAACAAGTCAAAATAAAAATACACAAGAAGAAAGGTCAACACGAAAAGAATTTAACCAAGAAAGTTGAGAAGAGTAATAGAAAGAAGGAAACGATTTCCAACTACTCGGACTTGGAGTCGAACGACGAAAAGAGGTCAAAATATTCTAAATGTGAAATGAATATGCCCAAATTTTCACTGACATTTAGAGACATCGAAGATTCGATCCAATCATTTGATGGTAGCAGTGGATTTCCGATCGACAAATGGATCATCGAATTGAAGAAACTGACCCTGAAGGGGTGGAACGAATTGCAAATGCTCATCTTTGCGAAAATCCATTGAGTGGTCTTGCAAAACTGTTCATCCAAGGAGAAAAGGGAATCACCAGTTGGAAGAAACCGTCGTAATTTCTCCGGAAGGAAATCGACTTCAAGTCAAGTAAAGCGGACATTCATTAGATGCTGTTTAGGAGAAGAAAGAAACGAGACGAGTTACTCCAAGAATATTTCTTGATGAGTGAAATCGCCAGTCGGGGAGATATCGATGAATCACTTATGCAATACGTGATAAACGGCATAGATGACAAATCAGGAACAAAGTTGCCACTCTTTTGTCCTAGAACATTGCAAGCTTTCAAAGAAAAAAGTGCTTTGGTGAGGACAGTTCACAAGAATCCTGGTAAAGGTCAAACGGCAAGTACGCACGGACAATCAAAATACGCAAGAAATCACTGCGAGACACAATTCAAAGACGAAAATAAGCAGAAAATGTAAATAGAAGGTGATTTAATTGTTGCCTTACAAATCATGTGTCGAGCGAATGCAAGAACAAGGCTAAAGGAAGAAAATGCTTTAATTGTAATAACATTGGCCACACTACAAGTGAGCACACAGAAAAGAAAAAGAAGAACATGAAGGTGAGCACGTCAGGAAAGGTTCACTATACTTCCACTATAAGTTCAAAGACGTCAAGTTATATGACCAAAACTACTCAGCCTTGATCGATTGTAGTTGTCAACTAAATTTGTTAAGGCAAGACAAATACGATGGGAAAGAATACGCCTGAACTAAGCAAACCCGACCTGCTTCTCATTGGATTGAAAGATAGGTCTGTTTGAATGTTGGAATTTTCAGCGCACGAACTGAGATTGACGAGATTGAATTTTTGTCAGATGTCTACGTCGGGCCTGCCACCGCCATTCAAGAACCCCTTATAATTGGAAATTATCTTTTGGATCAGGCTAATGTTATAATTACGAAAGGCGTTACACTGAAGAAGAGACTTAAAGAACGGACAAAAAGGAGTTGAACACTGAACAGAAGAAATGAAGAAAAAGACTGAAGTCGTGTCATCGTATGTTCCAGAAAAGGTACAATCGACTGACGTGAAGATGACTATTGAAGAAAAAAGTACGTCATTTGTCACTCACTGTGGACAGCTTACTACCGCTTAGATGTCCATTTTCAATAAAAGTTTTGGATTTTCGGAATTAATAAATCTCCATTTTTACTTGAATCATCCCAGGTATCTTAATTTTTGGAATTTTGAAGATAGCATACTTAATCAATTTTACAATACAACAATCTTAAAAAGGATGTTTAGTAATATTATTTAGGATCATAATAATTTTGACACCAATTTAAATTAAATGTCGATAGTTCCGGATGTTTTCCAAATATGAATTTAGTTGTTTTTATACTTAACACAGTTTATATGGATAGAGAACATTTAATCGCCTACTTTTATCACCTACTGAAATATTTATTCACCCAAATAAAATAGGTACTCAAAAACTCTACTACACACACTTATTTGTCAGTAAATTCTTATTGGCATACTTTTTTAAATATGAAAAAACGGCCAACCTACTTAAAAAAAATGTTCGACCATAAGTCAAGGGAGAAACCAGAAATTTAACAAAATTTCTTTTTACTTTCTTGCATACGTACTATATTCGGAGTACGTTGTATAGAGAAAGTTATGTAACGCTGCGTCAAAAAAACATTCATTTCTTGACAGAAAAATCCGTATGGTGGGGCCCTGATTCAGAAAAAAGGGTATAAATCCTGTTCTAATATGTAACAAATAACTCTTAACACGTTATGTAGTCAAATTTCAGGAACAGTGAGTGCTTGATACCCCAAAATTGCTTTTTTCCCCTAAACGTCAATCCGTCTGGGACAACAGTAGCGCCTAAACTATTAACAGGATAGTTACCGAATGGAGTTATTCCCGGTTGAACTGGTCTTAGTCGAACCTCTGCGATTTTTTATAACGTTCTTTAATTTTTGGGGGCCCCTAGGACATTTTCAAAATTTTCTCAAAAATAAGATAAAAGTTTTTGTAGACCTCCAAATTGATTCCTTTTCGTATGATTTTCCATTGTTTAAATTACTTTTTGATCCCTTCTTTAGCCAGAATAAATGCTTTTTTGAATGCCTATTTTAGTAAAAATAAATGCTTTTTTTGCCTGCCTAGGTAAAGCAAATGCCTGAACTTCAGGACTCTAGTCATCAGTATTTAGCAACCAATGAGGAATCGCGTTGTGACACTGTAGCCAACCTGTTTGTGAAGAAGATTAATCAACACACGTTCCTGGACGAAGCTAACGGAGCGTCATTTCTACTCCAAAAGTGTCGGGGAAACGTAACACGGCGTGAAATATTTGATGTTCCTTAAAATGATTGTTAAGACAGATTTGACGAAGGTTGGAGAAATCGGCCTACCGCAGATTACTATCAGTGTCTGTGTCACTACTTCCCAAATCGTGGGCTGAGAATAGGGTGTACTATGAGGGTTGTACCAAAAGTAAGGTTCCCAATGAGCCACAGCCACGAGGGAAGGTGCTAGGCTAAATCCGACAACAGTGCCGTGCGCAGTGGTTCCCCTACTGTCGAGCTCGCCCATCCGCGATTCACTACGTCGCTCAGTGTTCGTGTGGCAGCAGTCAGTGATGGAAGTGTCGATCGCCGATCCCGCCAAGTGCGAGCAGAGGCGTATCTAGGGTATGGCAGACATGGCACGTGCCATGGGCGCCACTCTCAAGGGGCGCTATTAGGCTTTCGTCATTCTCGGAAAAAATTTGAATTATTTTTCAATAAAGAAATTAAACTTTACACAAAAGAGAAAATAAAATAAACATTTTAAACAATCTAGCCATATTCGTCAACTGTGATAATCACTCCACTAACTTGGTTGGCGTACACGCAGCAAAACTAGAAGTATTAATGACCCCATTTTTCGGACCTCTTGAACATGGGTTATTTTCAGTATCTACAACTCGCGGGGAACAGTAGAAACTAGTAGTGCTACCGAACAGCACAGACTTTCCCGTATTAGTTTTCCATTTCCTTTAATCTCGGCTAGCTATTCGGACTAGCCACACACTCTTGCCAGCTGCCATCTATCGCCGCCGGAAGTATATATTTGACATTTTCTTAACTTGCCGGTTTCGCAAAAGTAGAACAAAAATATTATTTTAAGAATATTAAAGAACAGTAAAGCCTCGTTCTTATGACAATTTTCTTTAAAAAATTGGAAAATAAAATTGCCTATGTTTGACACAAAATTTCGCAAAAATACTCATGTTTTTGAAAAATTGAACATTTTTTATGAACACATTTTATTTAAATAAAATGTATCTTCATAATTGTAGTTGTCGGAAAACGCCGAAAGTTTTTTTTTAATTTTTTCAATTTTGGAAAAAACAGTTTTCAACCAAAATTAGACCTGCGCCATTTTCTTACATAATCTTCAGACTATCCAACAACAAAATTTAGTCAATTGTTGGCGCCATTTTTTTGAACATTTTGAAAATGTCCCAGGGGCTTCATGTAAAGTATCCCCTCCAAATTAAAATATCGGTTTCACATTCAAGGGGAAAATCGCCTGAACGGTTTAGTCGCGTGTTGTTCACAGACAGATTTGACAGACAAACGTTTTGCTTTCAATTGGTTTTCCGGTATCAAGAACCCACAAAACAGGGATTCAGGCTGCACCACGTGTTAGGGGATTTTTTCTTAATTTATCAACTGGATTTATCCACTTTTTCGTTATCAGGGCACGGTAATGATTCTTTTCTGACGAAAATCTGCCGTTTTTGCGCACAGCATTACATAACTTTTCCAGTACCGTATATACGTACGTATACGGAAAAGTAAAATGCCATGCCTGTGGTTCTTATGTCGAATCTTTATCAGACACAGACATCAGCACTGGTAGGAGCTGTGAAACATCTTCGACAAAATCATTGAAGTTCTCCAAAACATGACTGATAATTACATCTCGGATTTTAGGACAAAAGCCTATTTAATTCCTTTAGTATGTTGTGAAAATTAATTGCAGATGTTTACGAATCATGAAAAAATAGATCTACTGAAAGCATCTTATAGTGACTAAAATGTTCTAAAAGGGCACTTGATGTTAATTTAATATAAACCAAGTGATTTTCAAGAATGACCACCAGAGCCGTGTTAACGCACGAGCCCGAAGGATCCGGGCCTAAGGCCCCAAATTTCAAGGGCCCCAGATAGTTCTGAGAAATATTTAACACTTAGGGTTCAAAAAATAAAATAACATAAAATGAGATGTATGATTAAACTATACACAAAAACTGGTATAACGGAGTGATGTGTCACGCATCGTTGGATAATATATGAAATGGTGCTGGTTGATCTTTTTTAATCTTATATTGTGCAATTCAATAAAAAATTAAAGCATTTACTTTGTAGTCTTTTTTAATTTAATTATAAGTGTGTTATTCCTACATAAATGTTTAAAATTTTTGTTTGAATAATTTTAAATTGAGACACTAAGATATACTTTCAAAATATTAAACAAATATAAAATACAAAGTGAATTGATAGGATCTTTTTATATTTCGGTGATCGGTGAAAGTAATAATAGGGCCCACCAAATTAACCTAGGTCCAAGGGCCCCCAATGCTGGTAAAATACGAGTCTGTTGATCACATTTTAATTGCCAATTTTTTAAAAATATGTTTAACGGAAAAGCAAATACTTTCCCGAATTTCCCAAAGTGTAGTATTATCTGATCGAATACGCAATTGACTACGCACCGAAATCTCTCATCCAACACACCGAACATGAGCTCTGCAAGGCAACACAAAAGGGATGTTTCAGGCTCGTCTCCGACCAGTAATTTTTAGGCAATTGCACCCATTCCTGGGACCGCAGCGCTGTTGACAGGTTGAGGCTTAATGCCGCGGCGCGTCGTTTTCGTAATCCAGGCGAGGAATGCCACAGGTCAGGCAAAAACCTACCAGTTCATTGGTTAAATGGTCGTATAGTACAACGTTTGTTGTTTGAGGGGGAAGGGGAGTGAAGAAGTTCCAGAAGTGGGCGAGAGAAAAGTGCTTAAATTTGTTTGCTCTTATAAATCTGTCAGTGGAAAGTTCAGTTTCAGCTTTCAAAATGATTTTAACACATGAAAGACAGCCTTACAGTAGAAACTTTGGAGAAAGTATTGATTATATACTATACTGCTAATTCTGAAAGTGAATAAAATAGGTCCATCAAGCTGGCCCGCCCACCACAGCAGAACCAAATCAAACTACTACGTGCCAGCAAAACCATTTTTTTTACCGCTCATCTTCACCGAAAAAATGGTTGGCGAGCTCGCTTGATATCAAGCTAGCTCGTCCACCATAGCAGAATCAAACCAAACCAGTACCAGAATTTTTAACATTTTTATTGCTAATTTATTACTGCACAACCATTTTTACCGCCCATCTTCACCGAAAAACATGGGTGGCGGACTAGTTCGATATCAGCTTAACTCGCTCACCATGGCAGAATCAAAACAAACTAGAATCTGAATTTTTAACTATTTTATTCCTAATTTATTACCGCAAAAACAATTTTTTACCGCTCATCTTCACATACACAAACGGGTGATGGGCACTTTCGCATATTCAAATGAATTTTAATTGTTTATTACCGTTCATTTTCACCTCACAAAACAATGTTCCATATCTTCATATCAATATGGCTCGCTTACCACCGCAGAAGCAAACGAAACTAATTCTGTTCTCTCAACTCCTAAAATTAAAAAAAAAAAAAAAAAAATTAAAAAGTCATGTTTTTCGAGTTGTTTATGAAACTTTTTAAAAATAATCAGAATCTTATTTATACTAGTATGTACTCGTTAAAACCATTGTCAACTAGTTTGAAGTATCCTGACAGGGGCGCATATTCTATACTTGCCATGGGCGCCTAAATGCCTAGATACGCCTCTAAGTACGAGGTTCGAGAAGTAATCCGGTTTCTCCACGCAAGGAAGTTACCGCAATCCAGAATCGCAGGAGAGGACGACTGACGAAGGGAGTAGTGCTTTTTCGACCCCCATGTCGCTCGTCCAACACAAGAACTTTTGAAGAAATTTGGGTGGACCGTTATGCTCCATTCCGCGTACAGGCCGGACTTAGTCCCCGCCGACTATCACCTCGTCCCCAAGCTAAAGGAACACTTAGGTGGCAAACGCTTCAAGAGCGCCGATGACGTCCGAGCAGAGGTCACACACTTCAACGGACTGGCGGGAGAATTCTTCAACTTAGGAATACAAAATCTGGAGCACCGTCTTCGAAAGTGTGTCGAAAAATCGACAACAGTGTAAGCTTTTCAACGATGTATAAATTAATAACAATAAATAATGTTTTCTATTTGTAAAATATATGGGAACCTTAATTTTGGTACAACCCTCGTAGTATATCATGGCGCGCAACCCCGTCAAGTGTTCATGTTCATTTTCGTCGTGCCCGTCACATTTCATCTCCGGGTATAAGTAAAGATAGCTTCTCCTGCAATCTTCTACGAAAATAGGTAAAGTTCTCTCTGAATATCATGGAAATGATAACATGGATGATTCGCCGCCGATGTCATCAAAGTGGCGAGACACTAACTGAAATTCGATGATTCAGTTCCCAGTGAGACATTTGTTCCACGAATATCTCGTCTGTACACATTCTTCACACACCCATATTGGTGCTCAATGGTACTACATACTCTATCCGTGACGCCTACACACGCCGCAGTGTTTGAAGTCAAGAACTTCGCAGTCCTAAAGAATATATTTATGCAATTTTTCATACATACTTCGATTTTAACTCTCGCCATTATCGTGTATCAAGTTGAATCAAGCATATAACTGAATGCGATGGCGTATGTGAATTCGTGCTAAAAGTTGGCGATAAATAAAAAAAAACGAAAATCCCGGTTTTCAAATCAAATTCCCGGTTTCTCAAGGCTTTTTCAAATCCGTTTTTTCTTCTTTTTTTCGGTTTTCAAGGATTCCACGTTCGCTGGCCACCCTCTAAGAGATGTAAACACTTCCGTCGAGTTTAAACCTAAACATGTTCTTCTCACAAATCCTAGTGTGGGATTCGGAGGAGGAATTTTTAGGCTTACCGCCGAAGAAGGTGACGCTTTAAAACAACTCGGCAACGCCGTTGCACGGCAAGCGAGAGACAGTTGAACTGTGATTGCTACAGAGGAAAGACGTGTTTTCAGTGCTCTGTGAAATTAAAGTGTTGTAACGGTTATTTACTATTCTAGGGGAACAATAATAACGTAACTTTATATTTAAAGTGATTAGTGTTTCAATAAATACCGCCACTCACAATTTGGGGTCTCGGCCGCAATTGAGGTTTTGATATGTGATGAAGCTACATTTGATATGCCATTTTCGACGATGCTAATGAACTTTTTCAGCTGCTTTTGTCCATGATCCAGACGACGCGCTATTTTGTGGATATGTGAGTGGTGACGACGACCACGACGATTCATCAGAGAAACAAAATACGCTTTTCCAACGGCGAATGGACGTAGCTAAAATATATAGCTGGTTATATCGTGATGTGTGTGTTTTGTGAGGAAGAAGGCGAAGCGGTATTGCATTTGGACAAGATTCAGAAGTTTGTGTTTCGAGACTTCAAAAAGAACAATATTACCGACGTTAGAAACTATCCAAAAATGACGAATCTTGGCTTAATTCAGAGAATAAACGCGAACTTAACCTCTGCGCCTGTAAAAGCCATCAAAGCTTTCCACAACCTCATTTTTGAAACTGTCCCATCGTACGGAAAGAATCGGAAGCGTTTGAAAGAATTTTTGGGATTAACTTTTCACAAGAATCCGAAGAGTATGAATCGAAAATTAAATTCATTCGAGATACATTTTCAGAAGATGATCTCGGTGCTATTTGCAAATAACTTATGCATTGATGGTGGGACAAAGGCGAAATAATTTCTGAAATGATTTCTGACCGTGTTAGCAACAAAAATTTATGACGATAACGAGAAAGAAGACGAAGATGAAGAACCCGATGATGGTCACCGTTCAAGTGATAAAACAGCACGAAAATTAAGAGAAGACACGGCTAAATTCGAAAAAAGGTTGAGAATTTTGGAAAAGATTGCATAAAAGATTATACTGGCGTAAACACGCGGGGGTATACGAAAAAGTGCGCGCTTAAGTCAGCCTAGTAAAGATAGTGCAGTTGGAATTTGGACGGCGCTGGTGCCTGGGCTTGTGCTGCGTCGCGCGGAGGAGTACACGGGAAAGTGCGCGTTGAAGTCAGTGCAGTGCCTATGAGTAAACTGAGCAGTGACCAGCGGTGTCGGTGGAGTCGCCACGCTCCGCTAATGTCGACATATGAACTAAGAGGAAAATCTGAAACTGAGTTGAAGAAGCAATAATGAGAATGAAGGTGAATTTGGTTTAAAACTAGAAAAGTTGATGCATGTATTGTGCTTCCTCAGCAACGAGGGTGAGTGCAGTGTGAATACCAAGATGCTGCACGAGCGCAACTGGTGCCAAAATTCCAACACACTACATTCAAATACCGTAACGTAGGTCACTTCTACGTACGGAAGTACGTCTCCCTGAGGCGGAATCTGAATTCCTTATGTGAATTTGGCTCTACTGGTGGAGGTCACGCGTTATATGTGTATGTAGGTTGTTTACTGATGTTTATTGTTAATATCGAATGTGTAAAAAACACTGTGTGATATTCGATAAGGTACGCTAAGTGTTAGTGCTATAGAACTTTTATCACAATTCTTTTTGTCATGCGAATATACGTGCCGACAAAGTAATCACGTAAACCCCCTGGACATGGGTCATTGTAGGTGAAGCTTTTCTTTCTGTCGTTCATAATTCGTAAGTAGAAAATTCCTTTCCCAACATAACCTATACTCATCAACCGAGCGGTGAGTAGCGGTGCCGGTGAATTTTCCACGCTCCACCAGATGGCGATACATGGATGAGGGAAATTTGAATTTGAACTTTAATCTGAATTGTCAGTATCGTGGGAAAAGGCAGTAAATAAAATCGTCATCTGTCCAAATTGCAATTGTCACCACGAGAGCTGTGGAGGGCGAGTTAATGTAAACTCAGAGGGAGGCTTCAGTTGCTGTCAAGTTGATCAAGGTGATTTATCAACTACCGCTGGCCTCTCTTCAGACCTCGAGACTGACACATCAACTGAAGAAGCTGCAGAATTATCAACAGAGGATAACATGGCAGCAGTGGACTTTGCAAAACTCCTTAGAGAAGAACTTGGCAATTTCCGTAAGGAAATAAACGACGAATTTGCTACTTCAAGAAGTAACTTTCATGAAACCCTATAAGAAATCGAACATCTCCGAGATTGCTAAGAAGGAGGAAGATCTTGCAACTGACGTGAAGAAATGTGAAATTTTCTGAAAGATATCTCGAGTGAAAGAAGTCTATTCGAGAGGATAATGTCAAGCTATCGGCAAGATGTGATGCAATCGAGTCCAAACATGACTTCAATGTGGAAATGGAAACCGCGATAAATTCTAAAATTGAAAAAATTGGGAAAGCACTCGTAACTATTCTTCGGTTTTTCTTTCTTGGCGCTCGGGGCGTGTCAATAAAATGGAATATCTCACGGTATTTCGCGTCGTTCTCCGTTGTGCCGCCAGGAGTAGCATGATCGCCAGCATTGCTCGATAGTTGCGATTATGCGACTCCTAGCGGCACAACCGAGAACGACGCGAAATATCATGAGATATTCCATTTATTGACACCCCCCCCGTGCGCCAAGAACGAAAAACTTAAGTATAAACACTACCGAGATCACACGAGCAGCTACAGAAGAGATAGACAAAACGAACCGTAGACTGAAAATATTATCTATGGAATTCGAGAAAGTAAACCTGATACCTCTGCTGAGAGGAAGAGAGAAGACGTCAAAGAATTCAGAGAGATACTTCGAGACCTCAACTCCAAGAAAGAGCTACCCGCAGAAACTAAAACCAGTATTTTGCAAGCCACACGTTTGGGAAAGACGCAGATAAATCTCGACTATTATTACATTGAAAAGGACATTGATTACTTGAAGATTACATTGAAAACAGCGGAATTAACACATCAGCTACTGCGAAGGAACAAGGACTGACCTCGGAACACCTAATTTAATAAGGATCAAACTACTTTGCAATGTGAAGAGATCAAGAAGTTGAGAGTAGAGCTGACAAGGAGACAGAAGGACGACCCGAAAGCAACAATCAAATATAGGAAAGGAACACCGAAAATCATCAGCGGTCGTCAAGCTTCTCAGCAGGAAAACTAGCACAGGCAGCAGTACGCTATCCTACAATTTATTATACCAACTTAGCAAGCTTTCACAAAAATTTGATTTGTTTGTACTGGACATCCAAGAATACAGATTATAGCACTGACGGAAACTTGGTTGCAACCGGACATTCCAGATCAAATGATTCATGTAGAGGGCTATAATATGTTTTGTAGAAGTAGAACCGGAAGACGCGGGGAAGAATTCTGATATATATATATATATATATATATATATATATATATATATATATATATATATATATATAGATTCTCTGGAATCGCTATGGCTGCAAATTAGAATCATTTGAATCATCACATCATTTGGATTTCTGTTCGTACGTTATATCCACCTCCTTCGCCACCATATATAATTTCAGATGTAGATACAGCTCTTTTTGACATGATTCTTCCGGCGAACGATTTCGAAGACCTTAGTGTTATCCTTGGAGACTTCACTGGTCCCAGCTCAACTCTGATTACATCCCGCTTGTAGAAAGAGTTTCTTAAGGTATACGAAGATTCTCGTTTCTCTGAGCTGGTAACTGGTGGAACTAGGTTTCGGGACGGACAGAGATCAGCAACGCTCGATCTAAATATCACAAATGACGAATCAGCTTTATAGACTCCAGTTGCACGAAGTTCTGTCGGTAATAGTGACCATGCTGTTCTGTGCATTCGCATGCATATCGAATTTCGCGATGCAGTTTCCCCTAACCAGAACCGCAAGGTATACTGGCGTGCAAATTTCGAGAACGTGAAAAGAGACCTTTGACAGCTCCTTCTCACTTTAGAACACGTCGAGGAACTGGAAAGTACTTGTATGATATTTAGGTCAGGAATTATCAACGCCTTATATGCTCACTCAACTATTCAAAAAAGTTCCCAATAAAAATAAACCATGGATTTATAAAAGGATACAACGACTGATACGCAAAAAGAAACGACTACAGACTAAATTTAAATTCACCAATTGTCAATCACAATATAGGAAATACAAAGAGATACGCAACACAATATCAAATGAGATTCGTACTCGCAGGAGAAATTATGAACAAAATATTGCCCAGGCCAAAGGCAAGCATCTGTACTTGTACATTAGCAAACAGATTTCTTCCAACGTTTCTATCCCATATACCCTCCGGAAAGGGCATGGGAAAATTCCTTCGGATCCTAGTGATGTCGTGAGATCTTTGCAGAAAGTTTTCAAAGCTTCTACACATTGGAACTAAACAATTCTCCCCCATCTATATCCATCTCCCATTTTTAACTGTTCCCCCTACAGAGATATGACAGTTCAAAATTCCGAAAAATTCCTATTTTCAAGAGGAAGTATTTTTTAAATGGTACGTTGTATATATCAATGGAAGTAACTATACTGTTATGTGTAAAAGCACAGAAAAAATTAAGGCTGAGATTATATTCCTCCTTTGATTCGTTCATTCGCGTTCCATATATTTGGTTGCACATATTTCCCAAATAAAAACATAGAATATAGGTAAATAGTATTTCGATTTCCAGGCTAGAGTATACTGAATCGAATGCTTTTTATTCTAGAATGGTAGAACAATCTAGAGCTGCGTAATTTAGAAAAGAGTACATGTCTGCATACGCGAAAAATGGCGCAAGGCGCGAAACGAAAATTGTCGCCATTTGTAAACCAGATACAATAAAAAAGATTTAAAGATTTTTTCATCAGTCAAAACATAGGGAAATGTACGAAGGTCGTCTCAAAAGTAAGTTACACTATTTTTTAAAATTCACGCCGTAGGCAAGTCTCTTATAGATTATAAATGTCAAAATGTCAATGGAAATCAATGTTTATGTGACCCCTATATCGAAAAAAAGTTTTCTTTAAACATTCAACAGCTTGTACATCTGTGGACAACACTAAATCACAATAATAAAGGGCTTGAAATAATACTATTCACCAGTTTATTAATAAACTTCACATTAACCCATTTGAGGCTGGTGATGGACACTGCCCATCCTCTGCCTCCCCATGTTGTTCAGACCGAAGACGGGCAATGCCCGTCCTGTACTTTTTTTGTTGCCTTTCCCTGGTTTCCCAATAGATAGCTATCATGTCTTTACGAAATGTGACCTGCTAGCTTGTAGAAGTTTCTTGTTCAATACTGACTGTATTCCGTTAATATAGTTCTCTTTGAATATTTTTGTAAACACGCGGGATTATGTTGACTGCTATCATGGCTGCCGCAAGGCGTTCGGAATGAAATATTTGTTGAATCGGAAGGGTTTGCTGAGTGGGTGACTGACACTAAAAGACAGTGATGAGGAATTATATAATTGATTGATTGAATACGGTTTAGAGGGCGCTTCGACTGCTGTGGTCATTTGCGCCCATGCCAGAGTATTTGGAGAAAAATTATTCAGTGTTGGATATGTAACTTACTCACTGTTTAAAAGCATGTACATTGGCTAAAAAGAAGGCTCGAATTCTGCTTCAAGTATACAAGTAGAAATGGCAGAAGGAAAATAGAAAAAGGGCGCGTAAAATTTATCTTAAAACGTAAAATTGGCTGTAAAGGGGCCAAAAAACAACATAAAACATTGTTATCTTTCAAATAAAATTATATATTCTGCTTTCTCTCAAAAAACAAAAAAGTTTTGAGAGCGCAGAATCGTCATCCCCGAGCACCACTTGTAGCGAGTTGCCCAGGTCATGTCTTCGTCGACTGCCAACAAATTTCCTACGTACAGCAGGACGTGTTCCACGGAAAGAACAGTCTTGCACGAGTCACAGATGGGGGGAGTTTAATTTCGAAGAATGAAACCGTGAGAAAAATGGCAGTGTCCGATACGAAGACGGGTTAAAATAACTTCCTCGCGCCTACAGGACCGTGATGAGGAGCTTCAGGGATACACAGAATTCTTTATCGCACTTAGTTTGAAAGTGCTATTGTGCCACTCTGTTTACCACGCTCTAAGCACGGACCGTTTCAAGAAAGCCTGAACATCGGACAATGGCACAGAAGGGATGTCAATACGAGTTTCACGAGTCGCTGATTTCGCCGCCTGGTCGGCCAGTTCGTTCCCTCTGATACGTGACGTGGGACCCAACTAAGTACTAGGTCATAGCGGCGGGACAGAAGACGATGAATCAGGCTTTGAACGGATAAAATCAGATAGTCTGACGAAGGACGGGAGACAGCTTGAAGAGAGCTGAAAGAATCAGAACAGATAACTACTCGCCGCAACGTCGCTGATTCAATGTATTTTAGGGCCTCAAAAATTGCATACATTTCGGCAGTGAATATACTGCACTTGGAGTGAAGCCGAAATGATTTGGTGGTCCTGATAGAGTAAAAACCATATGCCACCGCGTCGCTGCACGATGAACCATCCGTGTATAAGAATAAATGATCCGGATAGGATTCTCTCATATCCAGAAACTGCTTCTGGTAAACCAGAGGACTAGTAGTTTGTTTGGGCAGATTGGAGAGTCTGAAGTCAATACTGGGAAGGAGGAGTTTCCAAGGGGGGATCCGGTCACTTGTGGGTTTCACAGGGGCGGGAAGTTCTACATTTAATTCCCGGAGAAGATTTCGTAATCTAATACCTGGGGGATGGGATAACGATGTTCGAAGAATGTACGAGGACTCATACTTTGGGTGGATGATTATACGACGACAAGGGTGGTCAACCAGTCCCGACACTTTAGCCCCATAAGAGGCTAATAAAATATCTCGCCTTCGGCTCAGAGATGGTTCTCCAGCTTCGGCCGAGAGGCATTCGATGCGACTCGTGCGGTAGGCGCCTGTACTAATCCTTATACCGGCGTTGTGAATGGTATTTAATGGCCGGAGGGTTGATGGTGACGCTGACCCATATACAATACATCCATAATCCAAAATAGAGCGGATGAGGGTTCTATACAAACGCAAGAGACACACACGGTCTGCTCCCCAAGAGCTGCCTGTAAGGGTGCGGAGGAGGTTCAGAGTTGAGACACATCGGCTTTTCAGTTTACGTATATGATTTCGCCAAGTTAGGCTCTTATCGAAAGTGAGCCCAAGGAAAGTTGCAGAGTCCACAAAAGGTAGAAGATGGCTTCCAAGAAAAAGATAGGGGTGGTTATGGAGATGAATCCTGCAGAAGTGCATACAGTTAGTTTTTGATGCGGAGAATTTGAAACCTGTCGCATCACTCCATTCCTGCAATTTGTTGAGGACAAGTTGTAATTGTCTATCACTTGAATACTCTTGGAAGAGCAAAAAATGGCAAAGTCGTCAACGAAGAGCGATGCTTTCACCGGCTCTCGGATTATCGACGCTATACTATTGATAGCGATGGCAAACAGAGTGACACTCAGAATTGAGCCCTGAGGGACTCCGTTTTCTAAATGGTGGCTGGCGGATACCCTGTCACCAAGGCGAACGCGGAAGTATCTTGAGAAAAGAAAGGCAACTAAAAAAAGGGGGAGCCGGCCCCTAAGAAGAATGCCGTATCTCCAGGTAGTATCATATGCTTTCTCTATATCGAAGAAAATTGCTACCAGGTGTTGACGTAGCACGAAAGCAGTGGAGATCTGTGTGGTAAGGGTGACAAGGTGGTCCATGGTTGACCTGTTCTTCCTGAAACCACATTGGATGAGGGTAAGTAGGTTTCTCTGTTCCAGGTGCCAGACCAAGCGTGTGTTCACCATTCGCTCCACAAGTTTGCATATACAGCTAGTGAGCGAGAGTGGGCGGTAGGTTGACGGCTTTGTCCTGTCCTTTCCTTCTTTAGGAATAGGAATAATAATCGCTTCGCGCCACGTGCTAGGAAAGGTATGTTCCATCCAAATCTTGTTGAAGATACGGAGGAGAAAAATACATGCCTCTTCCGGCAGGTGTTTAACATTTGGTTGTGTATCTGGTCTGGTCCTGGAGCAGAATCTTCCCCACGGGCGAGCGCACAGGAAAATTCATCCATGGAGAAAGGGGCGTCATAATCTTCCTCCAGGCAAGTTGAGAAGTCCAATCTGCATTTCTTCATTCTACTCTTCGTTTTCAAGAAGCTAGGGGGGTAGTGTAAGGAACTGGAGGTATTTTCATAATGACAGGCCAATTCCTCAACTATTTCTTCTGGAGAAGTAATAAGATTTCCATTAATAAGTCCTGGGACAGATGGTGGGGAAAATCTTCCTCCGATCTGTCGGATCTTTCGCCATACTACTTTAGGCGGGGTATGGCAAGAAAGAGAAGAAAAAAAGGCTCTCCAGGAAGCGGTATTACTTTCCCGTATTACTAATCTGGCTCTGGCCCGCTTTCTTTTGAAATCGATCAGGTTTGATGCGGTGGGGAACCTATTGAGCCTAGCGAGTGCTTACTTTCGGTCACGCACCGCGATGGCACAGTCAGCATTCCACCAAGGCACAGGGACGCGTCGTGGCCGATACGTAGACGTCGGGATTGCAATGGTGGCTGCGCGAAGAAGGGCGTCGGTGAATTGGGCCACCAAGGTATCGATATTATTTGAAAAGTGGTCTGGCATTATAATTTTCTCGCTGAATGTATCCCAGTCGGCTCGATGGAATAGCCAGCGAGGAGGGTGGATGCCGTCTAAATTTGGGATATTAAAGTGGACCAAAGTGGGAAAATGGTCACTCCCATGTAGATCATCGAGTACAGTCCACTCTACCATGGTAGATAGGGATGGACTGCAGAGTGCCAGATCGATTGACGAGGAGTTTGACCCCATGGAGAAATAAGTGTGATTCCCGGAATTCAGAAGAATTAAGTTTTGCTGGTCAATAATATTTGCGAGGATAGAACCTCTCGGGCAGGTCCTCGTGCCACCCCAGAGGGGAGTGGGCATTAAAATCCCCCGCTATAAGAAAAGGGGCGGGCAACTGAGAAAAAACATCTTCGAGTACCTCTTGTGACACGACTTGGCCAGGGGGAATGTATATACTACACTCCGTAAAAGAGAAGGATGGTAGGTGTACCCGAACGCAAACTGTTTGGAGGTCGGTTCGAACGTTGTGTTCCTCAGAGAACAGGGAGTCGCGGATGAGTACCGCGATGCCGCCGTGAGCAAGAAGTCCGTCGTCTTGATCGAACCGATAGATGTTAAATCCGCGAAGAGACAGGGGATGATGAGGGAGATGAGTTTCCTGAAGACAGACTATAAATGGTTTGTGGCGAAAAAATAATTAATCTTAATTCTTCTGAGTGAGCACGAAGACCTTTTAAGTTCCATGAGAGAGCCACTATGAAAAATTATTTCTTTGGTTGCTTTTTTTCTTTCTCACCTTCTGAATGTTTGTAGAGGAACTCTCGTGGGGTTCCTCATCAACAGCAGTCATCCTTATTGCTGCTGGATATGGTCGCCTGTGTCCGGGGGATTTCCCGACTTTTGGCCACGGGTGACCGAGATCTACAGGGGCTGGAGGATCGTCCGATGTGATTCTCGGCAACAGAACGAGGTGGACGGGATTTGGATGGCATATTTTTCCTGGGAGGCGGTGTCTGCTTAAGATCGATTTCAGTAGAAGTGGTCGATGTCTTGTAGAGTTTTTGAACAGGTTTTTTGTACTTTGTGGGAATTATAATTTTCCCACCTTGTATACACGCCGAATCTTCGGGGAAGTCTACCGGTGACACCTAACTACTGAAGTGTGAGACTACCGATGGGGTACAGTGAGTTTGACAACTAGCTGTTACCCCCGGGGACTTAGGTTTTACAGCACTGGAAAAGGATCGTGATAAGTCCACTGGGTTCCTGATTTGGAACCTACGTTTCGCCTCAGGGAAGGAAACCTTCTCGGTTACTCTTATTTTTTGGATTTCCCTTTCCCGGAGAAACGTGGGACACTGGTTGTCGTTGGCTGGGTGATCGCCTTCGCAATTCACAAAGTGCGATAGTTTGTCGCAGGGTTGTGGGTCGTGAACTGACGATCCGCACTTCCCGCAAACCGCGTTTACGGACATACATCGCCGCTGGGTATGCCCAAACCTTTGGCACTTGAAACAGCGCAAAGGGTTCGGCACATACTGCCGCACACGGAGGTTGTAGAAAGCTGTAATGATCCTTTCCGAGAGGGATGGACGGTCAAAAGTAAGGATCAGGGTCGAAGTAGGGATCACTTTCCCCTGCTCCTTCCTTCTGATCCTATACACCTCAGTCACACCGAAGGTCTTAAAAAAGTTTAAAAGATCCTCCTCCGTTTCTTTGGCAAAAGTCCTCCTGATTTACCACGTCTTTGCACAGGTTCAAGGTGGGATGAACCGTGACTACTACCTGGAGGCCGGCAATCTGCTTCGTATTTTGAATTTTTACAATCTGCTCGTCGGTACGCGCTTCAAAAAGAATGGTTCCATTCCTTTGTCGCACGACCGCTTGGAGCATCCCGTAGGCTTCTTCGATGGCTCGCGCCAGACGGACAGCACTCACAGTTTTAAAAGTCTTACCTTCCTCGGCACCTGCCATGAGGAGGAAACGAGGCTTCTTGGGTCGATCTTGTTTAGAAAAAAACTATTCAAGTCAATAGTTCTCTCTGCACATCTCCTCTTCCTTGCGGACGAGGGCGGGGGGAAAGGTGAAGTATCCGTATAGATGGAATAGGTTCATCCTCGTGGTCCCCACCCACCACGGAGCCCAACAATGGGGACATTCCATCGGAGTGTCAGGGTTGCCACGAGGATATAGTGGGGGAATAACACAGCGCTGCACCGCCGTGGATTCCCCCGCTCACCCTGGAGTTCAGTACAAGACCTAATCCGAGCCGATTGATCGGGAGTGGGTTAGCTCCCGACCGCCCGTCTAGAAGAGTCCGGGGCCAAAGCGAGTGTGTTGGAACCTACAAGGAATGTTCCCCAAAATACGTAATCAACGAACCCCTTAGTGCAAGGCGAATAGTAGCATTAGGACTAGATAGGGAAACAAGCAGGTCCCTCAACTGCCAGGACACACATTCCCTCCGACACGGGTCGCCATGCACGGCAAACACATGGGTGGGCGTTCAGCATACAGAGAAGGCCAGTGAGGAAGAAAAAGTGAAAAGAACGTACATGACATGAAATGAGAAGCAAGAAAATGAAAAAAATGGAGAAAGGAACACTTGAGAGCCTTCTCTGCATCCCCCCGTCAGGACGTGGACCAACCCACCTCGATGGTGGAATTATATAATGATGAAACAGGTGATATTGGTGGCATGGATCACAAATATTTTAGGTAGTCAAAATTTATCACACTTAAAATAAATATTAGCATTTCATTTTACATTCCCGTATACTATAGGGAAAGTAATATAATGCTGCGCGAAAAAACGGCGGATTTTCGGCAGAAAAACTCATTACAGGGCCATGGTAAAAGTGGATCCAGAATCTCCTATAGGAGGACAAGTTTGATATCTCCCTTTTGGGAGGTGCTTAGTTTCGTGCGCTTCTCCCATCGCTGCTACAGTGCCAGATTATCTGAACCTACTGCGCGCATGCGATTCGTCGCCCTCCCCCAGCAAGGAGGAGCTATAAGTCATCAATGTCACTGCAGTCTTCGCTGTATGACGTCTTTGTCGTCTTCAGAGGAACTGCCCCGCAAAGAAACGATAATTTTGTCCACTTTTGCTTACGTCATGTCTGTTTTCAAATATTCTTCTTCGATTTTCTTAACGTGTCCACAACCATAGCCCGCTAGTATGCCTAACAGCCGCGGCAGTTCGCCGATCCTTATGGAAGCCAGCAAACGGACGAAGTTTCACATTGTGGCCGCTGGAGCGCTGGTCGCCGACCATTCGCGAGACCTTCGGGCCGTTTAAATGCATAGGGAAATGCCCGCATTTCGGACGATTTTGGTCACTTACTGTGATATGAGGCATTGCAAACTCGTGTTGGTGGTAATATTAAACAATACTGAAATTATATTTCACTGTGCAGTTTGCTTAAAAGAAATTGTGGAGTGAATGCTTCAAATTAACCCTCAAATATAGCATGCGTGAAATCTACATGGTTAGTGAGCCAGTAGTGATTCTTCTTGACATATAAATACAATATTTATTCTTAATTATTTCTGATATTTACTTGTATATTTAGGTATTTAAAGAAAAGTATAATGCACATGTCTTTAAGGTTTTTAAAGACAATGGATGAAAACGAAAAAAATTGAAAACTTATTTTATCAGTTTTATACTATGTATTTTTATATTTTCAAACTATATTTATTCTTTAATCAATATTACGTGCTCAAAAAAGTAAAAATTCAAAATAGAAGTGTTCGTGAAAAAATAATCGCTAAATAACTGGAAGAAACTAGTTCCAAAACGGACGACGGGCGCTGTTATAAATAAATGTTGACGCTGCTGTAAATAATACTCAGGGAAGTTCACTCAAAAAAAGTACTCCAACTCACTATTGCCCTGGTAAAAACGTTCTCACCTAGAGATAGACATAAAATTACTTTCGACTAGCGAAATTCATATTGGCGCTCTTATGGAGGAACAAGAAAAAACTATACGAGATTTTCAATAAGAGAAACTAAAGTACAATGTAGACATTATTTCTAATTCTTTGTGCAGTCCGCTTCCAAATTCCACAATGATAGAACAATAAATCAAATATCAGAAATAAAAATCAACCAATAGACATCTCGTGATAACCAATGACGTTTGTGAGAAAATGTCACTTTTTGATTGACAAATGTTACAATACGAGAAATATCCAAAGCTGTCTCAAACGATCATTCCCAGTACATGGAGCCAGCATGTTTGTATTGAACGTAAAGAAAAATTGTTTGTGCTATTTGTGTTGTGTTTTTATATAAGATTGAGACAGGCGGCAAGCAGATTTATATGAACATTCGTTTCCATTAATCTTTTTTTTATTCGACTTACTTGATACAACGATACATGAATATGTTTATTTTCGATGCAACTATGGTGATGCAAAAGCTTTGGTTACTACAATTTGTGAGTGTTTTTTCAAGATTTGTATCGAGTTTTGAGAATAAACTGAATTGTTAGGTTGCCGAAGTAAGGATTACATATTTTATTAACGTTCAGGAACATCAAGAATGTATGTGAATATGTATTTACAATGTGAAGATAATTAACATGGGTGGTTATTAAATAAATAAAAAAAATCAGTCTCATCTTTAAATAACCCTGAAGGTTATATGTGGTAGAGCAATTTATTGTGAAAGCTGAACCACAATTTCCAAGGTTTGTTGTGAAAGGAAACCTTCAAAAATATATTAAGTCAGCTTTGCAAAAAAATAGTTTCCTTGCATATGACGACAGCGCAGATTTAATAACGATCATTGACATAATTTGTGAACATGTTTTTATCAGAGGTCGTAAAGAACATTGCTGCTGTTACTAAGAAGTAATGGAGATGTCTAAATACTTGAATTCAAAGCCTGTAAATCGAAAAGTTCTGTGTTTGTAATGCGCATCTCCGTATATTTGCATGCAGCAGCAGATCGAGGAATGGTCGGCGAGCAGCGCGCCAGCGGTCAGTAGTGGAACTTTTATCTATAACAAAGAGGTGGTCAAAGCGCCGAGGCTTTTAAAGAATACTAGCGGGCTATGCCACAACACTTCTTCCATTGATTTGGGCAATATTCAGAAAATAATATTCGGCATACATTTTCTTTAACTCATATACGGGTACCGATGCTTTCTTTCGTAACATGATTCTTAATGTAACCCCAAAATAATTCGATGGAATTGAGATCGGGATGGTAAGGAGGGAGCTTGATGTTCAGGTGATATTACCTGCAAACAGTTGTCCTAGTGTTAGAAACAAATACACACAATATTACGCCTGTGAACTTCATATGAAATTAGGCCTACGCTAAGACATGCCACGCTGCACAGCACTCGAAGACGAAAGGGACAGGACTGAGAACCAGGGGCGAAGCTTCCTATACACATGTTTCTTTTACTAAATCTTAATATATTAAGAGTCAGCGTTTGTGCACAGACAGGTGAAACTGTTTTGATTTGGATGGCTGACACTTGACTAATGCTGCGCGTTGGGCCCACGAACAAAGCAGCCTGTCAATGCGTTCAGACCCCCCTCCCCTCGACCGGCCACGCCGCCTGGCGCGCAGAACGAGTGAGAGCGATATTTTCAGGGGAAGTGAGCGGTTGATGGTGGGAGTCACCACTCCTCGCGCATGCGCATTCGAAGGGAACTTTCTGTCCTGTTGGGGTATAACACGTGGTGCAGCCAGAATCCGTTTTTGTGGGTCCTTGACACCGAAAAACCAATTGAAAGCAAAACGTCTGTCCGTCTGTGAACAACGCTAGCGACTACACCGCTCAGCCGATTTTCTCCAAAATTGATACTCCACGATCGATCTGGCTGATCTCGTGGCCCCTTGAATTTGAAACAAATATTTTAATTTTTTTGGGGGGGGGGTACTTTACATGAAGCCCCCCAGACATTTTCAAAATTTTCTCAAAACACGGCTCCAATTTTTTCTTTAAATTTCTTGTAAGAATGGAGTAAAATACACTTATTAAGGTGACAGCGGTCCAATTTTCACAGATAACTCTGAATTTTCGAAAATTGTAAAAGTCTGAATTTCATACGGCGTCTTCCTTTCGACTACAAAATTGCAAATAGAGATTTTCCCTTAAAATAAAATTTGTTCTTCATAGGGAGTTCTTTCTTCAAGGTCATATATTTACTCGTTCATTTTACATTTGCAGACGGCAGAATTAGGAACTAGGTTGTTTTGAAAGTGAAGGCCCGAACACACAACCGGGAATATACGAATGGTCCCGATATCAATCAGCATCTGACCAATCAGCTGTCTCCAAAGGCCGCACAAACGCAATGGACACAACTGACGAATTATGCCTTTCTGACTGAGCTGGAGTCGCGCCACATTCACGTACAATATTTTTATTTCTTCTTTGCAGTTATATACTGCTTAATGGTTATGTTCTTGCCCCGCCGGGGTTGTGTGTGCTGCTCACCGCCATCTATATATTAAACGGTCGGTATTTGCCGCAGACGCGTGCTTCTCATTCAGTCGGCGGTGACCTCATGTAAACAGATCGCAGCGCTCCGTCTGCAAATGCAAAGTGAACGAGTAATACAATTTTTTAAAAATTTTAGTCGTTTTCGCGTAATATTGTGTGCAATATATGCAATTTTAAAAAATTACAAAAACAGGATTTTCTTAAAAAGGGCTCCAAATTTTTTCTTTAAACTTTTAGTACGGATAGTGGTAAATGTACTCTATCAGATGACATAAACGCCATATTGCTCTATTCTTTTGTTTTTTCGAAAATGGCAAAAATGCATTTTTTTTACTTGTCACTCACGTTGTTAATATTTACATTAGCGGCGCTTTGTTCACATCAGTGGCGTGCGGTGATAATTTTGGTAGGGGAAGCACTTTCGAAGTCCAAGGTATAAAAAATTTAAAACTGTTAAATGATATGAATTTTCACAAAATGTGAATATTAACCCGGGCGCCTTGCATACGAACGTAACTGATCGCCCGGGAGTAAACAGACCCCAAGAAAAATTTCGTTGGCTAAATGCCTTTTAACATATATATTTCGGTATTTATGTGACTTACATTTTCGTACATAATTCGGTATATAATTCGGTATTTATGTGGCTTACAACTAAACCTTATTTATCGAGTACTTAGTTATTTAAAATTATTAACATATGTATAAAATCCATCAGTGCATTAAAGCATATTTTTTTTCTTTCATCAAATGAAAAAAAAAGTGCGTAAACGTCAATATATGGTGAATGTTAATTTGAAAATGTATCTATAGAGTTTAGTAATGTTTTTCACGATCTATACAAATAATGAATGTGATGTACGTTCTGTTTTCTTACACTTTTCACATTCTCTGGATGCTCTGCGGTTTAAATTCCGTGGACAAATTTCACGTCCTGTTAGTTCTATTTCTTGCGTCTTGTGTTTCTTGTTTTTGCTCTGAATGCAAATAATGTATTATTTTTGGTTTCAACTCTCGTGACAATCCTGGTAAAATTTCTCTCATAAAAGACCAAGGGCGAATACGATCCAAACTTCCGTCTGCAATTCTTATGTGTGGTGATTACTCGAAATACCTGTAATTTTTTATTTTTCTGGAAGTTGATCGTGCTTACTTCGAATGTATCACCGGAAACGGAGATTATCGCAAGGATCTGTGGGCGTTGCGCCGCCCGTGTCGATTGCGGGTTATTCCTACTTTCCTCGCTCAATGCCACCACTACTGCTCGGAATGAGTTCGCGGATGCATTCCCTTCTCGCAAGGGAGAACTGCCGAACGGTACGCAAAGAATTAGTTTGTTTAGAATACTTTCTTCAACTTAATATAAACGTTCGTTCTAGGTATTATTAAGTGCTTTACAATTTCATTGTATTATAATGTAGTTAGCACGTACATAAAACACTCTCAAAATGCCAAAATAATAAATTCTTTCGAACTTGAAATTGATACCCCTCGATTACAACGGAATGAATTCTAATATTCATTCTCCTCGCGCACTCAGGGCCGACCCGACTTTTCACGAGGCATGACGAAGGCACGACGCCTGCACCTTCGAAGAACGAAGCTTCGCTGCCGTCACGAGACGAATTTACACACAGTTTTGAAAACATCGATTGTTACGGTTCAACCACTAGTACTTAGCTCAGAATCTGAGTTGAGTAAATAGTTTTGCTCTGGCCATAAGCAATGAATATTTTAAATATAGAAAGGATTTTTCTGTACTTTGCTTAGGGGAATGACTCATTTCCTTCATTCCATGGAATGCACGCCACTGGTTCACATTATTATATTTATGAGTATATGTGCTTTAAATAATATCAAGTGAAGTTTCTCGAGAACTCAACAGTTTTCTGTGAAAACTAGCTCAAAATTCCGCATTTTCAGAAGCGCTCAAACGTCATTTTTCTCATAAATGGCTCCAAATTTTTTCTTCAAACTTTTCGAACGGATAGTGCTAATTGCACTCTTTAATATGACGTTAAAGTTCATTTCGGGGTATTTTTTTGTTTTATCAAAAATTACACAAATTATTTTTTTTAAGATTTCTCACATCTTTAATATGCACATTACCAGCAATTTGTAAACATTAATATATTTGTGAATGTAAGTGCTTCAAACGATTTCGAATAGTTGTTTGAAAACAAAAATTTTCTGTGAAAATGAGCTTTAAAATTCGCATTTTTAGTAAGGCTTAAACGCCATTTTCTTAAAAACAGCTACAAATTTTTAAAAGAAAATTGCCATTTACATAGAGGTTTTTGTGTTCTTTAATATGCTAAAATTAATATTTCCATTCTACCATTAAGAAACCGAAAAATTGAGAAAATGTCAAAAAAATGGGCGACGATAGATTGTAGCTGGTTTTCTCAATGAAATATATTTATCAACAAATACATCTTAAAAATAAGGTCATGCCTAATTTTTTTTAACATATGAGTAGTTTTTCTATAACTTCGTGACAAACATAATAGCCTGCTGCAAATTTATTGCGCTTCAGACAGCCAGATGCATTGTAAATTAGAATTTGCAATTTTGTATATTATTTCTGTGTTCCTTTTTACATTAGACCTGTTGTTATACACTGTGTGTTACACATTAATCTTTAAAAAATTATTTATTTTCAAATATTTGAAATAAAAATTACTAGCTCTTTACGGGAGTATCAACAATACAGGGAATACAGCAATTGATTTCCATTCCGCTGTCTCGAATTTCTGTGAATTACGTGTCATTGTTGTGACTTGATATAGCTGTATGGTATCAGGCTTCTTTTTCCAATACAAGTTTACAAAACATTTATAGTACATTTTTATGCAGTTGTAGAATTCATATAGTTTTAACAACACTGTGATGGAGATAGTAAGTTGTTCGCTTCTTGGTTGAATTGGCCGTTTTCAAATAATAGCTAAGATGTTATTAGCGCAGAAAGTGCAATATTTCAATCTTAGGTAGCTGTTTCCAATAATACAGGAAAGTATGTGCTGTTGTAGCACCACTAGTTTAATCAATTTTCATACAAATAAATTACAAGTAGAGTGAAAGTACTACCTTCAAAAATTGAAATAAACAATTTATGTAAGTCAATATAATTATTGTTATATATGTTTACTATCATTATTAATATATTATATATTATTTGAGGCAGTGGTGTGCCACTGAAATTAACTCAGACCACAAAAATTTCAAAACAATTCAGCCTTGAATGGGTTAATTTCGTCATTCATTTCAATGATGGAATGTTCTTTACAATTGTGCTCGATAAATGGATAGCAGGGAGAGATCATTCTAAAAAATGTAACCTCAATTGCTTCTTGTATGTATGTACAAGATAGGACTCCAAGTTGATGAGGCGGTGATGGTAATGGTCTGACCAAATATAAATTCAATGGTTTCAACACTTTTGCTGAATTTTGTTCTCTACAGTCCTTATAACAAACCCTAACATTTGGACTGATTTATAAATAAACTGTTTTATCAATATATTTATTGAATATCATTTTGCAAAAATAAATTCTATATCTTTTATAGAATTGATCATTTAAATACATTACCAATTCTTAAGACATTTAAATAGATGTCTAAAAAATAATGTGTTTGCTTCAATCATTCCAGAGCTTTCTTTTGCAATTTGCTAATCCCTTCTTCCCCTCTGTGTGAACCTGCCTACTGCCAGTGAAGCAAGTTGCATGTGCAAAACCGAACCAATGATCATTCAGGAATTATTTTGTGGGCCAGCCCTTCTCAAGAATATTAATTCTGTTTTGAAATCTAGTTTTCTTTGATTTCTATTTGATGGGGATAGAAAATGGATTTCACAAGAAAGAAAATGATCAAGGATGTTTGACATCAGTTGTGAGGAGGTAAGTGATCCTAGGAAATTAGAAAAGAATTCCAGCTAGAAAGTGTACTGACATTTTTAAGCACTGTAGGACACAAACAAACAAAATAATGGCACATTTTTGTGAAGTTTCGAAAACTATGCGTAAAAAAGAGGAGTAAACTTGCTAAACAAATAATTATGCATGGTATATTTATAAAAAAACAAAGTAAAATCTATTTTGAACAGACCTTATAATTCAAGTGGAGTTTGTTATTTAAGGTGATTAAAATTAAAACCTACTTTATTTCTTAGCAATTGGAAGAAATTTGCTTTCCGTAACCTCATAACCTTGATGAAGTGGTCACCTCTACTAAAGGTTCATTTTCGTCTGAACATTAGCGATTGTTTGTGATAGGTTTCTCTAAATGTGCTGTTGAAGCAATATTAGTGTATATATAGTAATATACAGTAATACATACACACACACACAACAATTCAGCATACTTTACTTCTACCGTCTAAAAGAGTTATTTTTACTATAAACAAATAAACTTACTTCTTTATCTCCTCTTTTTCTGAGTCTTTCTCCTGGCTGTCCCTTGAAGAAATATTGTCCCGGTACTTCTCATAAATTTCATCTGAAAGACGTTTCACTACAACACTACACTTCTGAATTTTTTCATTAGATTCTACATCACTTTCACCATACTCTGATGAAAGTTTCTTATCTGAACAAACTTCCATTCCTTCACTGGCATCTGAAAACACACCACTCTGGCTTTTTCTGTGAGAATTCTGGTATGCTAATGATTTGGAAGAAAGTGGACCACATTTTTCTCTGGGCAGATCACTAGCTGACGGTTTTCTTTGTTTACGGAAACTAATATGGCTTTCATCGGATGAGCTTGATGCTAGTAAAGCCATCATAGCTTTTTTCTCTTCGTCCTCACTGTGATCTGCCCATTTGGAATTTATACTTTCTTTTTTCTTTTTCGTTTCATTTAGAGAGGATTTTTTTTCATTTTGATCAACAAGATCATCAGCTTCAGAACCACTATTGGTTTGATTCTTCAAATCTGTCCTCCTGTCACTCTCTTCACCTGAAAGCACTTGCACACCAGAGTCTAAATTACCTCCAACACTATCACTATCATTTAATGCATCTTTGTGGGAAGATGGAGTTGCCACTTTGCTGGAGATTTCTCCACCTGAATCACCTCCATCTCTATCACTCTCACTTGATGCACCTTTGTGAGAATATAAAGTAGATTTTTTGTCATGATTTTCTCCCTCAGAGCCAGTAGAATAATCTTTATTGTCCTTCAATTTATCTTTGCAAGCTGAGAGTGATTTTTTTTCATTACATGTTTTTCCTGCTATGAGATCATCATTATCTCCAGCACTGTCACTAAGAACATTTTTTTAGTAGAATTTTTCAACAAGTCAATTTTTGATGAATTTGCACCTATTTTGTTCATTTTCTGCAGCTTTTCACTACCTGAATCACTAATCACGTCTTCATCAGAACCAATATCAACGGTCACATTTTGTTTTTTTTCACCATCAGATAAGGCTAAATTATTTTCATCTAACACATTCAAATCCTCCAGCTGAGTTTCATCTTTTCTGTCTGTATTTTCTTTATTGGAAACATGTTCAGTAGAGGTACCTGAAGAATTTTTCAATTTTTCTTCCATATTCTTCGTAAGACTGGGGCCATCATCATCAGAGCCAGAATTCTCTTCCGCACTTTCAAGAACACTTTTCCTCTTTGATGTTTTTTGTTGAGTTTTCAATTCCTCACTTACTTGCATTTCTTCTTTGTTATTCATGTTGCTTTTCTTCATTTTCATCACACACTAGATCATTTACATCAGATTCGATTTCACCATTTCTTATTTCTTTCTCTTCACACAAATCATTAGATGTTTTATCACTATTTCTTAATTTTTTCTGATTATTTTTTGAAGACACTTGATCCCCTTTTTCTTCCAAATCTACAATTTTTGAGCTGGTAAGATGACCATTTTCACTTCTTTCCTCACATACTTTTTGTTTATCATCACAAGCATCTTTTGATGGCAAAACTCGAGAAGAAATATCGCTGTCGCTCTGAAGTTCTTGATCATTATTTTCAATTTCTTCACCACCATCTACATGCTCTTCACTCAATTCACCATCTTTATGTTTTTTAGAATAATTCTTATCACTTTTAGATTTGGAACATTCTGAAGAACTTAGATCACCATTATTGTCGTTCCTACTCTTGTCAAGAACGAGTTCATCACTAGAGTAATGTTTTAAGGTTTCCTTGGAGTATTCAGAATCACTCTTATTCTTTTCTGTTTCATTGACATCATTTTGGCATAATTCCTCCTCAGAATTATCGCTTTCAGAAAACTGATGGACCGACGGTTTAGCATATTTCGTCTTTGGTTTCTCAATTATTTCATCATCATTTTGTTGTTGCTCCATATTCTCAATAGGTTTACACTCCTCTTTTTGAGTAGGAGATTCTTTTTCTGAACCTGAATTTGTGTCTTTCTGCTCATTATTTTCAGTAACACTAGCAAATGATTTTCGATAACCCAGAATAAAATTTTCACAAACCTGAGTAACCGACTGACAAGACATTTCTTCTAACAGCATAACTTTTTTTAGAAGCTTCTTTCTACCTGCATATTCCATAAGGTTTTCAACAATAATTTCTTCTTTCAATACTTTTTTAACTTCACTGGTCATGGCACGTAAAAATTTCAGAAAATATTCAATCTGTTCTTTACAACTAGTTGCAACAGTTTCTGCAGCTTTTATATCCAAAGTAGTATTGCGATCAACTTCTTTAATATATTGATGTTTATTCTGCTCATTTTTTCCGCCTTGTGTCTCTTCAGAATTTTCTCTTTTCTTCTTCTTCTTTCCGAGAGATTCGTCAGGGCTGCTAAAACTTCTCTTTCGTTTTCTCAAATCTGCGTCTGATGAATTTCCATGCTTTTTCTTTTTCCGTACATCAGCTTTCTTTTGCACCTGTAGGAAAACAAATTTATTATTATGTAGATTGGATAAAAACAAATTTATTTGTTTAAAGGACTAAATAGCTACATCAAACCCTGCAAAATTTCATATGCTCACTGCATGTGCTGCATATATACAGTGGGTCTCTTTCCACCTGCATAAACTTCACAAAAGAAAACATAACTAACTGAAACAAAATATTCAGTGACTTTTTCTCAAAGATGCACAATTATTTCTAATTTTTTTTTATTTAACAAACTTTTAATTGCTCTAGCACAACTGTGCTAGACCGAGCTCGTCAGAAATATGCCTTAGAGATTTTTTTATCAATCTTAAGTTCCAGATGCTTTGTGGAGTGTTTATGTGAAATGAATCACAAGTTTATTAAAATTATGAGTACTTATTTTAGTAACTGAAAACAACCTATCCCAAACAAATTTAATGCATTCAAGACAAACAACTACAATTTATAACTGCAAAAGATTTGGTAGATATTACTTTCTGATTTAATAGGATGTGGTCCAATGGAAATCAACACTCCCAGATGTTTCATCTACATCAGTGGCAATGGGCACCAGTAATGAGGTGTAACACTTTGGCACATAACATGCTTTGTCAAATATTGGACCCATTGCTCAGAAGTGACTTCAAGATGTATTCAAAATATTTTTCAAAGGATGTTTTCTCCCTCTTATACACAGAAACAACTCATTTCTGATACTATTTCTCCATATTCATTCCAATAAATCTTCTGAACACCTTAAACCTGTTTTAAAATTGAGATTGCTACAGAATTCTTTGGAACTTGTTGATCCTGCTACCATGGATGCAAGATGTAGTACAAGTTCAATGTGGGGATAAAACTATAATTCATTGGACTAGGAAATATGTTGATTTTTCATTAGCTTTAGCTACCATTGTGAAGGCACCATTGTGAAGGCACAATCCCAACATTTCCCCTGGCCTCTTTTGTAGGTCCTGCCTTTTACTTTCAAAAGAGTTTTGACAATTACTTACACAGAGCCATTTATAAACCTTGTATGTAAAGTGCCTAAGAGCCTCAAAAACCACTGAACTTGTTTCTTTCGGTAATTTTAGTGGCTGAATTTAATAACAAAAGGCAGGGTCACATTCTTCTGCACAATCAAAAGGTTCTTAACAAATGTATAAGAACTAAACCATTGTTTCAGACAAGCTATGATATCTTCTTAAAGTTTCACCATAATTCTTGACAATTAATAGAACCCTAATAACACAACTAAAATTCACTAAAAAGCCCAAGAATCTGGATGCACTCAAAAAATACTTCACTGTTTCACTCACAAGTTCATTCATTCAAGTATGAACTACGAGTTTGAATAGTATGTTTTGCCAGGCCAGAAACCATTGAACAGCTGAGATTCTAACATACCAATGAGTTGGAGAACTTATTGCCAAGCAAACGAATATGAGCCACTGTGGCTGGTTCAGTCACCAAGAGCAGGCAAGCTTTAATTTGATGTCCAAATATTAGTGATTTATTAGGAACCTTTTAATTGCTTTACACCTATTTCTCCATGCTTTTGTAACTAATATTATTTAAATATTGAATTTTTGTCTAAAATATTTCAAATGCAATGTTTTTATTCTTTTGCTTGGTTATCGCATCTTCCTATGAGACCAGATGCCTCACCACTATCCCTCAAGGTCAGCTCCTGGCAATCAGTCTTCTTTATTTCAACCATCAGTTAGCCAGGACACAACCAGGAGGGTTGCCCTTTGCCCCAACACTCAGTAAAGGCGTCTACTGTAGATGTAAATGAAACATCTGGAAGTATCAGCCTGGAAAGCAATATCTAAATTGAACCATCAAAGCCTACATTGTTTTACAACCAACCTACAGAATGGGGCTTTCCAACTGGCAGCCTGTGGGTTGCATGCAGTCTGCCAGTTAATTTTGCGAAATACAGTTTTGAAAAAATTTATTATACCAACCAAATACATTTTTTCAGACATACAGTTATGTATTTTTATAAATACATAACTGTAATTATAAATGTGAAATAACCCTTAACATTAATGGTCTACTGAAGGTCTTATATTGTAGAGATAGCTGCTAGACTATACATTGTATTATAATGTGTTGTATTGTTCGTCTAATCATTTGCACTTGCTTCTTAAATTATGGTGCAGCCCGCAGCTTAACTAGAATTTGATATGTGGCCCATAAGCCTTTCTAAGTTGGACAGTCCTGCAATAGAGTCTACGATTTTTGCAAACCTGTAAACACTTTCTTACATTACATGAGTACACACATCCTTCCATTTTGAATTATGAACGCCAATGAACAAAACACTTAAAGATCCCAACATTTTATCATGTATTTCACTATGACGTTAATGATGATATTTCAACTACTTATTTCAATAAATACAGAGATCTCAAATATTTTTGTATCAAACATCAAGAAGTATTGAAAGCATTTAAAATTCATATTTTGAGTTACGGAAACAACTGTTTCAACAGCAAATCCTAGATAACCCTTGGAAATAAAGCAACAATATTCGTTTCTATTACATGGCTTTAAGTCATAACAATTAATTTTGCTTTCAGAGTAGATCTATTTTACTCTTTTGCTACCGCTTAGGCAGTAGAGAGATATTTAAGTAATGCTGCACAAGAAATGGGCAAATTTCCAACAGAGAAACTCTAATTTTGGGCCCCGGGTAAAGAAATGTGGATAAATCTAATTGCTAAATTTAGAAAAAAGATCCTCTAACACATGGCGTAGCCAGAATTCAAGTTTGTGACAGATTTTGATACCAAAAAACCAAATGATAGCAATATTTTTCAGTCTGTCCATCTGTGAACAACTTAGTAGCAACATTGTTCAGACGATTTTCTCCAAAATTGATATTCTGCAATCATTCTCACTAATGTCGTGGACCGTAGGATGGTGCAGATCCCATGTTAATGTGCAGATCCGTTAAAATGTCTGATTTTTCAAAAATTGAAAAAATTATTCATTTTTTGCCATCTTTCTAGAACTACAAATGTGTAGATACAATTATTTTCTTAACCCTTAGTTACTCGCGCTATGTTTTGTCACACAAGTACCCACACGGCATACTTTGTACGCCAATCTTATTTTGTTAGGAAAATGAGCTCTGTGACCCTCAGATTCGCGCACCTGCAGATTCGATGGTGTAACGGTTAGCGTACCGAACTGTCATACCCAAGTTCACGGGTTCAAACCCAATTGAAGCTGTGGATTTTTAAGGGTGAAAAAATCCTTCGTACACCTTCCTTCGGAGGGGAAGTAAAGCCGGCTGTCCCATGTTAGTAGATTTACTTGCATGTAAAAGATCCTCAAGCCTATCGCCTGTTTCGTCGCCCGAGATAATACCTTCTTTCTCCGCTAGGTGGTGAAAGGAGCGTAGTAGAAATTTGCGTGGTCAGGCGGAAGAGCGGGCCTGATGGCCCGAGTCTCGCCACGTAAAATAAGGCATTAACTAAACTAAACTAACCCTGAATAATATTTGAATATAACTGTTATTTAGTTTTATTTGAAATTGTTTTGGACTTTTTCTTAACCCATTAATGCCCAGAACTTTTTTTGTCACGAAAATTGTTGATATTGGGAAAACATGTTTAAATACGCCTACTGTGAATGTTTATGTCAATATTTTTTGTTAATTTTGTTTAGTTTAGAAAAAAATGCCTGGTGCACAAACGCACCACCGAGCACATGGGATATCATTTGGTCTATCTTTTGAATGAAAGCTATAAAAGCATTTCTCGTGCTCAGTATACTTGATACTCTTCCCCGTGGCATGTGATTTGCAGAGAGAACACATTTTGTTCTTTTGTATAACAAAATTACCTTTTTTGGTGAAATCGAATTTACGAGGAAACATCATAAGCGAGATAACACTACCATTAGCGAGGTACCATTTACGAGGTAACACCTATTGCTCCTCAGTGTTCCAGCAATACCAAGTTCAGAAAACTTGTTTACAACTTTCAGACTCAAGAAATAATTATCAGCAAATAAATGGTGGGTCAAATTCCTTCCACAGTCATCTTTAGGCAGCTTTTCTCTGAATTTCAAAAGAATTTCTCCGCTCAAAACATGTTCTTCTCTGTAGGAATTTTGGGATCCCTAACACTCTTGATATATCTCAAAGTCAGAGATGCAGCTTTGTCAAAATTTGTGACACCATATTTCGTACCCAAATCTTATTGGTTTCCTACAGATAAATTGTTTAAGATCATTGCCAAATATGATATCATTGCAGGTGTTTTAAAGGCGGGAAAATGGTTTGCCCAGGCGGGAAAATGCAGCCCAGTAATCGGAAAAATCTGCAAAAAATACACAACAATTTGTGTGTAAAGAGAAACCTTTGACTTTTTTTCGAGCCTGTTCCAGGCTTCTAAGACAAGGTAAAAAATATTTCTTGATATTTTTTTTTCGATAATATTTTTTTGTATTCGAATTTGGGCCTGAGAAAATATTGAAAAATATTTTTCTGATAGTCCAAGTTGTGTTCTTATTTATCATATTTTTTTCAGTCTGATGAAATAGTGTTCAGTTGTTGGCTGTATAGGGGTGTGGGTGGTAGGACGGAGGCTAAGAAACCTTTCAAAAATATTATTTTTACGTTAGAATTATAGTGTAAACACTCATTTGTAATTTGGTTGAGGGGAACTTTTTACCATCTTATCGGGGGGACCCTTTGTACAAACATTTTACTTTTGTTTGTAACACGTATCACGCATCATTGGTACATTTATGAAGAACATAAACACACTGAATTCAATGGCAGAATGGTGTTTTTGTTTAAATGTTTGAATTTTAAAAAAATATATGTATTTTTCAAGCTTCATTTGTTTAAGAATTTTTCATATGGTAGTTGAAGAGTAAGCCAGAAATTGGTATCAATAAAAATATTGCGAGAAATTACATGCTGTTTGAGCACATTATATTGTTAATTTACCTAGAGAGTATGAGTCAACGAGTCAAAATAAGAAAAGATAATTTTTTATATAAACATACATGTGACAAATAACGGGGAGAGACTGCGTTTAGTTTAGTAACTTTTGGTGGATTGAGAAAGGAGTTAGTAAGGAAATACTTGTAGACCAGAGGCAGAGTTGAATAAATCACAGTATTTTGCTTCTAGTGTTCTGACCTGTGTTTCCAATTGTTACTTTTTTGTACACGTACGTAAGAATATACATAATATAGAGAAAGTAACGTAATGCTGCCAAAAAATCTGACTTCAAGATTTCAACAGAATACACATTTTGGGGTCCCCTGATATCGAAAAAGTTTTTTTTTTTCTTTTTTAACAAGACTTCCTTCCGTCCGTCCTTCCATGAATAACACTAGCGCAAAAACTATTCATATAATTTTTTTCAAAATGTATAATCCCCTATTGATCTGGCTACGCTCGAAACTCTGTGGTTTTGAAAAACATTCTTAATTTTAGTGGGTACTTTACAAGGAGCCCCTGGGCCATTTTCATAATTATCCCCAAAATGGCTCCAAATTTTTTCTTTAAATTTCTTGTAAGAATATTTTTATTAAATAAGAAAAGCGCACAATGTGCAATGATTGCTACTCTTCAGAGCAGAATTTGTTGATGGTTGTGACGATATTTTCACACGTCATTACGTGATACCTCCGACACAGTTTGCCACAGAGTTTACACACACTTGGTTCATGATACTGTTCAAATGCACACACTTTGAAATGAAATCCATGCACTGCCAATCTTGTCACCATATGTCACAGTTCTTGTAAGAACAGAGATGTTGTAAGAATTCACTTATAGAGGTGGCATAGTTTGGATTTTCAGTATTAACTCTGAATTTTCGAAAATTGGGTTTTTACGGCATTTTTCTACAGCTACAAAATTGAAGATAGAAATTTTTCCTTCCAATAATTTTTTCTGCATAATTAGTTCTTTCATTAATGTTAAGCAATAATGTTTTCATATTTTCATGTTGCAATATTGTGCGAAATATTAAAGATTTACAAAAACAAGATTTTCTCAAAAACAGCTCCAAATTTTTACTTTAAACTTGTGGTAGTGATGGTTATAAATGTACTCTATAAGACTCCAAACATTATTTTGCTCTATTCTTCAGTTTTTTCAAAAATTACACAAATGCAATTTTTTTGTATCTCTTGAGGTGATTTGTTCACATAATGTTTTAAAGCATATATGCTCATAACTGGATGTCATAAGTTCACTCAATAGATCCAGTTAATGGGCTCTGGAATTAACTAATTTATGTTTTCTCAAGTTTAAAATAAGTGTACAAATCATACTAATCCACTAAAAATATGGTAACATCTCATTAAACATGTCAAAAACCCATTTCCCATTCCCCTAGGTGTCTCTTTTAAAGGGGTTTTACAGTAGTTTGTTTTATAAGGTTTTCTGAAACAGTGTTTTTTATTATTCTGTATCTAAAAATAGCTGTATTTCTGTGATTTATAAAATGTATTAACATTAAAAATGTAATGAATATTTGTGAGTTTTTTTACTTCCTTCTTCAACTAAATAACACTGTGGTCATGGGGTAAAAGGTCTTACGTCAATTTTTGGCGAAATTGGGTTAAGTACTGGAACTTAAGTGAAACATCTATATCTTATTTTAGTTAAACGACTTAATTCAACTATAGCCTCCTTAAGGAGAAAAAGGCATTGGGAAATAGTGTTGAGCATAGGGAAAAGCTTTGGCCCAATAATATAACCTGTTTTCTCCAAACTACGATTTTTGACTTAAGAACTTAAGTCACTCCTGTGACTACAGAATAGAAGTTTTGGGGGTGCAAAAGATTGTTTTCTCAAGGCAGCATAGAGTGCTCCTACGCTTATGTGACTCAAATGGGCACGCCCACCGGAAGGTTAATACAAGATGATGAAAGGTAGGGTTGACCTTCTAGAACAAATTTGTACACCAGTGTCCAACATGAGAACAAAGCCATTGGCCATTGGCTGCTCTATGCCTTTGTGAAAGCGAGGTATATCAAACAGCTTGAATCTCTGCGTGTCGCTGTCAACGTACAATTTTTTAATAATAATAATAATAATAATAATAATAATAATTATTATTATTATTATTATTATTATTTTATTATTATCATCATCTTCATTATCAACATTATTATGATTATTGTTGTTATTATTATTATTACTATGTCATACGAATTCTAAAACAAAAGAGGATGAGAGAAACACCACAACAAACGACTAACCCCAGGACAACTTATGGGTCATTCCACATTAAATCAACACAGTCATTTTACACCATCTCAGATCAGATGAAATTTGTCACATCGGTAGTATGAATGAAGAATAAGAAAACTACAAATTTTGAGTAAAATATTTCCACCCGCTTATGAAATAAAGCCCTGTAAAATTTCACAAAATTGGGTTCCCGAAAATTTTTAAATTGATGTAGAACCTCTCAAAATCCCCCCTAGGGAGTACATGACCTTGACGCTGGTGGAGGGGCTTGTGTACCCCAATGACCCTGAGAGCTATGCCGGCGGTAGCGTAGCTACTGGTAGGGCCTCCCTTGCCGGACAGGTCGATGGGGAGGGGTCAGACAAAGAAGTATTCCAGAAGAGGACCTCAGCAAGACCAGAAGAGGACCAGCAGATTGAGGGGCGGACAGAGCTCCCAGCCGTAGTGAAGGCAATCTGTCTAGGGAAGGAAGCCCGATATAAACCATGCAAGTTGGGAAGCTGTAAGGTGGCAGCCCCACCACCCAACTATATCTGCGCAGCCCTCGTAAGGCGGCCAGACGAATCCTTCATTACTGAAAAACCTCACAGAATTAATATGGCTACCCCAACAATACGACGAACTAGGCATGAAAAGGACAAACGACTTGGAATTTCGGAACACATTAAAGTAGCCACATGGAACGTGAGAGGAATTGGCATTAGAGAGGCTGAATTAGAAAACATAATTAAAGAAAGAGAGATACAAATCTTGGTGGCAACTGAAACTAAGAAAAAGCTTAAAGGGACAAAAGAACTAGAAGAGTATATTATGATATACAGTGGTGTACCTCAAAACATTAGGGCAAAAGCTGGTGTAGCAATAATAATAAATAAAAAGTGGAAATCAAGAATAGATAACTATGCATTCATAAATGAAAGAATAGTTACCTTAAGACTAAAGATCAGTAGAGGATATATGACAATCATTGGAATATATGCTCCAGAAGAAGGAAAACGTGAAGAAACAGAAATATTTTATGATCAGCTGCAAAAACAATTGGAAAAAAACCAACAAAAATGATTATATTATTTTATGTGGGGATTTTAATGCAAGAGTTGGAAATACACCAATTCCGGAAATAATGGGAGATAATGGAGAACATCATTTGAATGCCAATGGGAAAGAACTGAGACAATTTGCCACAATGAACCATCTAAAAATTTCCAACACATTTTTTAGAAAACTTGACATCCACAAATACACATGGAGTGCAAGAGGGCTGCGATCAATCATAGATTATTTTTTAATAAATGAAAAAATGAGACCGCAGATAATAGATGTCAACGTATATAGAGGATGTGACATTGCCTCTGACCACTACTTGGTAGTAGCAAAATTAAGAATATGGATGAAGTGGAAGTCTCAAAAATCAAGACAAAGAATACAGGAAGAGGTTTACAAAACCTACTTGCTGCAAGAAGAAAGCATTCAACGTCTATACCAACAAAGACTGCAACATTATCTTCTGGAAACACCGACAGTAGAATGCATAGAAAATGAATGGGATAATGTAAAATTTTGCATAGAAAAAGCAGCATCAGAAGCCATTGGTAAAAAGAAAAAAATAAGACGTAGAAAAGGGTTAAGAGTCTGGAATGATGAAATTCAGAATGCTATAAAAAATAAACAAGAAGCATATTGCCGATGGTTACAGCAAAAAAATGAAGAAACAAGAGAAAACTACACGAAGAAGAGAAATACAGCAACTAAAATTGTGAGAGAGGCACATAGAATCTCTTGGGATAACTTCATAAGCCAAATAGAGCAAGATGTACATGGGAGGCAAAATTTTGCATATAAAGTTTTAAAGAACTTCAATAGGTCTGAAAAAGATGATGCCAGAATAGAAGTAATAGAAGACACCGAATGGATAAATCATTACAAGAAGTTATGGTATCAAGAGTACACCGTGCAAACGAACTGGGATAACACAAATCTAACAACTACAGACCTAATTACTATTGAAGAATTACAAGAAGCCTTGAAACAGTTAAAGAATAGGAAAGCTTCTGGAATAGATAAAATTAATTCTGAATTACTGAAGTATGGTGGGATGCTTTTACAGTGGAGGTTGCTACACATAATAAACACTTGCTGGCAGAAACTCAAGATTCCAAATACCTGGAAAGTAGCAGAAGTAATATCCATCTTTAAAAAGGGAGATAAGAAAAATTGTGAAAATTATAGAGGAATAAGTTTACTCTGCACAATGTATAAAGTCTATGCCAGAATAGTGAATGCAAGAATAAAAGCAATATCTGAAGCCTTATTGGGAGAAGAACAAAATGGGTTTCGGAAAGGTAGATCAACCTCCGACAATGTATTCATCCTACAGCAAATTTTAGAGAAAAGGAGAGAATTCAATCTGCCAACACATCTTGCTTTTATAGACTTTGAAAAAGCATTTGATAATGTTAATAGGACAAAATTATGGGACATAATGGAAAAACAAGGCTACCCAGCACACATTGTAAATGTAATGAAAACCATGTATGAAGGCTCAAAAATTATAATAAACACAGGAAGAAAGAAGACGGAAGAAATACCTATTAATAAAGGAGTCCGACAAGGGTGCCCAATATCGCCCACGCTTTTTAACATATATATAAATGACATAATCCAAAAATGGAAGCTTATTATAAAAAAAGGAATATGTATTACAGAAAATGACTATTTAAATATTTTATTATACGCTGACGAGGCCGTAATACTACAAGAAGGAGAGGATGACTTACAGAGATCAGTACACCACTTAAACAAAATATGCAAGGGATATGACATAAAAATCTCAAAAGAGAAAACAAAAGTTATGGCCTTTTGTGGAAAATCACCTGTTAGAACAAAGATTGTAGTAGACAACAAAATCATTGAACAAGTCTCTTCTTACAACTATTTAGGGTGTGAAATAGGACATGATGAAGATACCAATAAGAAACTGTCAAAATTTCAATCAGTATGTGGTATAATTCATAGGACAATGAAAAACAAAACAAGGAAAGAGACAAGAATAAAGTTCTATAACACAATGGCCATCCCTGTCCTCCTCTATGGAAGTGAGAGTTGGGTCCCAAAAAAGAGCACTTACACACAATTACAAAGTGCAGAAATGAAATTTCTTAGAAGAACTAAAGGTTGCACAAGAGAAGATAGATTTAAAAATGATGAAATAAGAGAAGAACTGAATGTGAAGAGCCTCAATGAAAGAATGATGGAGTACAGGAACAAGTGGCTACAACATGTACAAAGGATGGATAATTCTCGTTTACCGAAGTTGGCCTTCCTATATAAACCAAGAGGAACAAGAGATATAGGGAGGCCGAAAAAGAGATGGAGAGAAGTTCTGTGAGGCCGGAACAGGCAGACGCCTAATCCTGGAAGTGAAGAAGAAGAAGAAGACCTCTCAAAATTAAGACAGATGAAAAAGGTGTCATTTTGCAGCTTTCTTTATGGCCTTTTATACGATAAACAACTCAACAGGGGCTAGGTTTCAAAAGTTTTTCGAATTTGAATGAGAGATTTTTCAAAATGATCATCTTTCAAAATGCTATTTTTAACATTTTTAAAAATGTTGAAAAAATTCTAAAACAACTCTTATGTTTCTGAACTGACCATGTAAGTATAAATTTGGAATCATTATGGGTTCATACTTAAAATGCACAATATTTACTTACGCTAGATTTCACCAATTTAAAATTCGTTTTATTTCAAATTATAAGCCTTAATATAAACAAATTATTAATTTAGTGTTTTTTGTTGATGAGTGTGTTATATCTTATAATTATCTCACACCAGCTGGAGAAACGGCTACTTAGCACCCACGCGCGCCCTCACATGCTCACAGCCACACACGCTCGCTCACACGCGCGCGCACACACACACACACACACACAGGCACGCACGCACACACACGCACGCGCACGCGCACGCACACGCACACACACAACCCCTATTCAGGCGAGAACAATATTATTATTAAGGTTGTTGGACTTAAAAATAAGTCATATACCACAGAGAACAAATACCTGTTCGCTTTCTGAGCCACTGCTTGATATCTTTGATTTCCTTGATTTGCTCGAATGAGACCCTCTCCTCTTTGATTTCCTGAAAAATAAATTTTGCATAAGTTTTTGAAGAAAATAAATGGTCAACGAATAATTTATTTTATTTATTTATTATATAAATGGACAATTTGTCCTTGGATTACAATACAAATATATTAGATAAAGCATTTTTTTTGTATAAATCATATATATATACAATGTTATTTATATCACTTGTAACACAATAATTTGTTCTTCGCAAAAGATATAAAATATGGTTTATCAATGTCACTAATGTCTATGACTAGAGAGTTCATCAACTTACAACAGCGATTAATCGCATTATTTGTAGTATAAGAGTGCCTATAAAATTTATTTACAAAAATTTCTGTAGATCTAGAGTTAAAATTAGGTATTCTATAAATCAGATAGTTATGTATCAAAGGGCAATCTACTATACCCATGATCAATTTATGCAAAAATATCACATCATTTAAATTTCTATGGGATGATAGTGATGGAATATTCAATTGCAAGGCAATATCATCATATTCATGGTCAATAAATGGATCATTCCATCCCATACATCTGGCTGCAATTCACAAAAACGTATGTTGAACAGTTTCTATTTTGTAAATATTTTTTAAGAAAACTGGAGACCTTATCACTGAAGAAAACATTAATATAGGTTTCACTATCATTAAATACAGTGATCTCAATACTACAATAGAATGTAGATCATGACATGCGCTAAATGTCCTGATAAATCCCAAGATTTGATTAGATTTAGCAACAGTTCGTATAATATGGTCATTAAAAGCCATTCCAGTGTCAAATGTAACACCAAGATCTCTGATGGATGATACCTTTTCCAATTCTACCGAGTTTAATTTATACGTACATATAGAATTTGATATAGATCTAGTGAAAGTAATAGATTTACATTTGTTAATGTTAAGAAAAAGATCATTGTTCACACACCAAGTATACAAAGAATCTAATGCTTTCTGCAAGATTATTCTATCTGCCTCTGAATTGATTCTAAGAAAAACCTTACGATCTTCAGCTAACAGTAAGTACTCCACATCTTGCAATCCATCGCAAATATCATTAATAAAAATATTAAATAAAATAGGACCTAAATGAGACCCTCGCGGGACACCTGAAGCAGCATAAATTGGACTAGACACATAATCGTCAATCTTTACCTGCTGAACACGATTAGAAAGATATCATTGAAACCAGTGTATAAGAGGTCCACGTATACCAAAACGATCAAGTTTGACAAGCAAGATATTATGGTTCACCGAATCAAAAGCTTTACTGAAATCAGTATAAATAGTCAGTTTGAATTTTCTTTCCAAATCATCCAATAGGTAGCAAGAATAATATGCCAGATTTGATTCAATACTTTTTCTTGGTACAAAGCCTAACTGTCTATCAGACAAATGACAATAAATCTTATCACCAATTTTGTCCAAAATTATAGATTCAAACATTTTTGGGATAACACTTATAATTGAAGTCAGTCTATAATTCTTTATATCACCTTTATCACCAGACATAAAATGGTTGAAGTTTTCCATTCACTTGGAAAGGATCCTTCAATTAATGATTTATCAAATATCACTTTCAGAATCTGAAACATTATATATTTACAATTAAATAAGAAGGAAGACAGAATACCATCTGGCCCAGTAAAACTTTTCAAATCTAACCATTCTATTGTAAGTAGAATATCAGATAAACTTTTATCTATTTTACATAACGTAGAATAATTGTATCTAGATTCAGAGAAAAAATAATTATTGGGTTCATCTGATCAATGATTATAGAATGTTAAAAAATAAGTCGCAAAGCTCTCAACTATAGACAGAGTATCTTCAAATGTCGATGAATCAAAATGCATACTTTTTGGAAGACCTTTGTTTTCTTTTCTAGAATTAATATATCTTCAGAAGTTCCTCTTATCCGATGAAATATATGTACATAAATTACTATTAAAATTACCCATTAATACCCATTTCATAATGGAAGCAGGAAATAAGATTGAAATGTGCAAATGCAGTTAATCCATGTGATGGAAGAAAAAAATATTTATTTTGACATGTGCAAAACTTTAACTTGTCTAATGGCTTGCTGTGAGGGAGTAAAGAAACAACGTAGAAGCCTTTTCTACTTTAAAAGTTCCCACAGTGTGAAAAAGTTGGTGCATACTGCGGTATACCATTACAGAGTATTTTTGTTCTCAAAATCTGCAAAACACAGATGATGTAGGTATAAACCCCCATTGTAAATCAATGCAAAATAGTGTACGGTATTTTCAAATTAATCAGTGAAAGGGACAAAGTCCATTTATTTAGTGTGAAGAACAGTTTAATTAAAACAATATACAGTAAAACTTAATTTATATGTTTTTCAGGGGACTGAAGGGGAAAGAAATGTATGTTACAGAGAAATGCATAATTGAAATCAAATATTATGAACCAAACTAAAATTCAATATTTTTAAATAGGCACACTCCACCCTAGGATCTGCTTGCAAACTCCTACCAATGTTACTTTTGATTGATTTGGTCAAAAAACAATAAAAACTGTATGGGACATACGGTGGAGAAGTACCAACTGCACACATTATCTTGAGCTGAAATATCTCTTTCCTTCATTTTAACTACAAATAGTTGGGAATGAATAAAAGCTTTTTTTAATTAAAAAAAAAAAAAAAGAGCTAAATTAGCAAATTTTGAAAACTAGGCATTTTCACTCGTCAGTTATAGAAAAATTTTTTGCATTGCTAAAAAAACTGCAGTTGTATGTGTTTTTTTGTATTACTAAAAAAATAGCAACTCAACCCTGGCTATACTCCTACCACTACTATCAAAAGGTGCTCAACAAAACATGCTCATAGTGAATCTACCTTTATGTCCAGAAGCAAAATAAGGGGCCATTTCAGCATTTGCTAACTGGACCAGAAAAACTAGAAAAAAACCTAATCGTGAAGGAAGCTGAAGTACGTTACTTGTTACAAGAAACGCAAGTCAGGTATAGGCACACCCATAGGTGCGAACTTCACCAGTAGAAAAGATAGTGCTGATATTTACTTTATGTAGGCAGTCCTACAGTGTCATTATGAATTTTTGATTTCCTTGAGTTTCAATATTTCCTTTAATGCCTGTATCACACAAGGATTGCATTGACGTGTGGTCACCCAACATTGATGACGTCAGCTGCATTGACGCGCGTTGGTACCTTCACATGCTATTTAATCACTTAATGTGCATCGTACTATCACGTATAATCGTATTATCATATCGTGCACTATCTTATGCGAAATGGCACACGAAAACTCTTAGGGAAAAGTGCTGTAGCCAAGTGACGTTGCAACGCATTGAAAGCTAGAAAACGCAAGTTATCTTCCCTTCCATTGTAGCTTGAGGGTCTTGCTTCAGCTGCACGTACAACACACATCACAAAAAGCGCTTGTGTGCAGTTTCGCATAAGATACAGTGTTAATCTACAACGTGCGTGTGTGCACATGCATTGACACAGCTGAAGCATCATCGTTAGGTGACGAGCATCAAAGCAACGCACATGTGATGCAGGCCTAAACGTGCCTAACTTTAATTGTACAATGTTGGAGAACATTAGACAAAACAGCACCGAACGACACTAGCACCCCTATCCTTTCACCCAGTAGTTTTGTCTAAAATTCCAAAATGAAGAGTTGAAACCCACTACGTAGCAACGAAATTAAACAACACAAATACTGAATTCAACACAAAAATTCGTTGGGTTCCTCTACGATAACATAAACATTCTCACTTAATTGTCACCTGTCTTTATCATTTGGCCTCTATAGGGTCTTAATGGTATTTTTTATTATGAACGTATAAGCGTGAAAATCATAGAAACGTGAAATGCATATCTGAAATTAATTTAGCTTGGGAGGTATAAGAATTTATTCAGGACTCATAAAAAGGAATGTATAAAAGTGAAAAACATACAAGTGCAAAACGTATAAACGGTGTTTCACTCTAATTTGTCTTGTTTTGGATACCCGACCAATGAGAAAAAGGAGAAAGATGGCAAAAGATGTTATTGCATCGCAGCAGAAGCAAATGTGCATCTTAGCAGATGTTTAAGGACAGCCAAAAATGCTACAATGGAAACAGTCCAATCGAGAAGCGGAAACAATGTGGAAAAAGGCACTATTCCATGTGAGGAAGGTAGAACAATGAGGGTGGGTGATGACATCAGATGCTTGTAGTGTGAACTCTAAAATTTTAGTTTAAAAGGTTGTTGAAATGTTTAAGTAAATGTAAACTACATGTCCACAGTATTCTTTAATTCTTAAAGAGTAGGAAACTGTATTTTGTTAAATTTATTCGAAAACTGAAGTATCTTTGTTGAACCGACAGACACCAAGATGATGTTTGGCTACAGGGAAGTAAAGTGCTATGTAATTTGTGTACGAATACCCAAAAATGTGGTTGCTGTAAATACAGAATTAAAAAATCCAGAAGTGAAATGATTGGTAAATTCTAAACATATCGGAAAAAAAAATTTACTAGCAATAATTTATTTTCTTTAAATTCAAAATTTAATTAATTAATTAAGAAACTGTGTGCTTGTGTTTTCTAACTTCCAAATTATTGTTATTGTTATTATTATTGTTGTTATTATTATTATTGTTATTATTATTGTTATTATTATTGTTATTATTATTTCTATGTATGGATATGTCTTGGACATTAGATTTAAAATATTTTTAATTAAAAATATATGAAATCTTTTTGTATTACAAAGATATATGACTACCTAGTTATCACATTGAAGGCATCATTCATTCTATTAGAATAATTATTAAATCATTCAAGAATCCATTTTGGACGAACAGAACATTGATCCACAATAAAAAAATTGTTGTATGTTTGTGACTGCATTCAAATAAGTAGAGAGGATGTAAATAAAAATAAAAGGATATTTAAACATAAAAATCATGGTGTTAGTAGCAACCCCAGTGGGATGATAATAATTATTGATAATTATTTCCATAATTTTAAATAAATAAATTTATTTGAGAACGCAAAAAACAGTCTTAATACATGAAACATTCATTGGAACAGACTAGCAGATTGCAGAACGCAAACCATAATCCCAGAGATCTCTGGTATTCACAGCTAGTGAGCAAGATATACTAGTATTAAGAGAAAAAATTAACAAATTACCAAAAATATTATTAAAAAATATATAACAACCATAAATTACCAAATTAGATAATGTTAATTCAATCAAAGATTTGGGGGTCTTTTTTATAAACATTTATATTTCGATAGAAACTGATCAAATTATCACAAATTCATTTAAAAAATTGGGTTTTGTTACGAGAAATTTTAAAATTTAACTACACTAAATTATACACAATTACAAAACTGCACAATTTTCATCCTTTGAATAATCTTGCAAGTTGGTCTTTAAATCAATTTAGCCAAATTACACATTGTAAGTATAAAAAACTATATTCTGACAGCTCACATGGACATGTAAAAATTCAATGGTAGAATGCTGTTTTTGTTTAAATGTTTGAATTTAAAAAAATATATGTATCTTTCAAGCTTCATTTGTTTAAGAATTTTCCAAACTGTAGTTGAAAAGTAAGCCAGAAATTGCCATATTATAATATTATCAATAACAATATTGCGAGAAAGTATGTGCTTTTTGAGCACCACTAATTTTGGATATCTATGAAGCATTGTTCATCAATGTAGCAAAGAAAAACAATGTATTTGTGATACTTCTGTCTCTAGCATCATGTTCAGAGTTGGCATGAGAAATAAAAAGTATGCTGACATGGTTTACTCATAAAATGTGATGAATTTCAAGTGCAATATTTAGGGAGAAATAACACCTCATATTACAATAGGAATTTGAGTATGATATGGTATCCATTGTCTGGTGTAAATCAACTTGGTATGTTAAGTAACAAAACATTTGTGCATCTGCCTATTAACATTATGACATCTTACATGGACGTGTAAAAATTAAATATTTGAAATATTTATTAGAAAAAATATACAACATTGTTCGTAGTGACAAATGACAGTGCGGAGGCGTAAGAACACTTAAGTATTAATTACAAAGAAAGTGATAGATCGGTGAAATGACAATAGATGGATATAAAGAAAGAATAATAATTTGAGGTTGCAACGAACTAGTTAACATTAAGTTCAAAAGCAAAGTCGTGATGAAATAACAATATGTTTATTTTGGTGACAAGTGAATGGGAAACATCTTATGTAAGTAACGATGTAAAGTGTAATAAGAACGTTGAAATAAGAAAGAAAAAGGTAATTTTTTATATAACCATACGTGTGACAAATGATGGGGAGATGACAATTGTTTTGTGCCTTTTAGTGAATAAAAAAGAAGTTAGTAGGAGAATGCTTTTAGACTTGGTGGGGTACAGATGATGTTGCCTGGTTGAAGTGAATTTTGATAGTGCTTATAGATGGAAATTAATGGGTGTCACAGTGCAGACGGCTAAACAATTACGGAGTTTCAACAGCCGGCTGTATCAAGACACCAAAAAGGGAGTGATTCCATTTTGATTTTTCGTTTTTCATCACAACATTTATGAGAAGGCCAAGCCATGTTTGGTAAAGGAGAGGAAGACGAGGCGAAGAAGAAGAAATTAAACAGTAATTTATTTGTTCATTTTAAGATAAAATGGTAGGCCCCATCCCGTCAATGTTAAAAAAAAGCAAATTCGTGACCCTTTTTCTCAGGAACTTCTAAATAAATTTCAATGAATTTTGCACTACTTATCAAGTGATGCATGAAGAGATTACTGATCCTCAGTTAAATTGTTACCTCTTTTCTGAAGCAATTCATATTTTTGTTTCCAAAAAATTATAACTTTTTCTAAAATAATTAAAAGAAAAAAAGTAAAGAAAAAATAAAAAAAAAATGCAAAAAAATGCAAAAAAAAAAAGCAAAAAAAAAGCAAAAAAAAAAAAAAATTAACGCATGCATGAGATGTTATAATCAAGATTGAGGATCCACATTCTTAATATAACTTGGTTTATCACTGCAAATTTCATGCAGATATCTTAAATAGTTTTCGACATAAAGGGGCAAACGTTTAAAAATGTTATCTTCTGAGAAAACGGCACTCAAAATTTCAGAGAAGCATATGTGAGGAAAACTAAGTTGCCGCCTTTGACATTTGCTGATCATCATATTCTGCCTTTGCAATGTGTAATCTGTCAAGTTCTTTACAAATATCAGCATGAGTTTTCCCAGGTGACATGCTAATATTTTCAGAACTTCCCATATGATACAATTTCTATCATTCTACACTACAACAGCTCCAGACACTGCCAACTGTAAGGTTCTGAGACTGTTCTTTTCGGTATTCTTGGAAAATTGGTGTTCTTGAATGCCTCACATTTTGTATTTTGCCATGTATATATCTTCTGACAAGTCATGTCTTCACTTAGTATTCAAATAATTCAAAACTTCTGTATTTACACTACGTTTCTTCCTTTTAGACTCACTAGGAAGAGTTTCCCATGCATTCGGACTCATATTATCATCATTTTCGTGATGCAAAGGATTTGATCTGATATGCTGATTTTCTTTGAAAATGTGTCTTTTAAAGATTCTTTACATTTAGCCATTACAGAACGTATGAAACTATTTCTTTTAATTTTATAGCCTTTATTACACAATAATTGATAACACATTGAACTTTACTGTACAACAAACACATCACGCTTCTATAGTGCCAAGGAATATTAACAAAACAAATGCATTAACAAAAATTGGACTATCGCAAAGACAGTTTTATGAGCACTTGCAAACAAATTCTGTTATAAAAGAAAACAAAAACTAGCTTTCTGACAAAATTACAACCAGAGATATTGGAAGTTGTACAGGAGGGAGTGCAGTAATATCGTAGACTGATATCACTGGAACCGTCAAAATAAATTTCACACTTAGAGATGGAATAAGTCAATGAATCTGGTCTAGAAATATTCATAAAAGAACATATTTAATTGTGCAAAAAAAGAAAATTCCATTTTTTTAAAAAAATCAGCCTACTGTCTCACCTTCAGTAATCAGTAGTTTACTTGTTCATTTTAATCTTCCTATTACAATCTAGAAATCAAACATATCTTCAACATACCTATTTTCCTCAATAAATTTAAGGGCTGCTGCACAGGATGACCGCAAATCCCATAATGGATATGGTTTGCAAGCAAAACATTTCCAGTCATCTTCTTGAACATCTTTTAAAATAGACCTTTGTAGATTTCGTTTTATGCAAGCCTGAAATTGGAATTGCAAACACTATTTTAGATATCTTACTCATCTTTCATATAAAATCAAATTTAAGAAACTGACTTACACGACAAAATCCAAAGTTGCATTCAGAACATAAGTAAAGTGTTCCACCCTGACCACACCAACGGCAGTATTTATCAGTTCCATCTTCATCCACTGAAAATTCTCCTTCACCGTAGAATTCGGCACAGGACTGTAATTAATTTTACTCAATTAAGTTGATGATTCTAGAATTTAGCTTAATACAGTAAAACCTGTCTAAGACAGACCCAGAGGTTCCTTAAAAAAATATCCATCTTGCCAAAAATTCACCACATTTCTTAAATACTGTTTTTCGATATAATTTTGTTAGTGAAAAGAACTAAAGAAAATGAAACATGAATTATCAATAAAATATTGTAGTAAATAAAAAGAATCAACAGCAAAACACTGGGAAAATATTTGAAAAGCATTTACTTTGCATTTTGCAAATAAACTTAGCACATGTACAATTTACAATTTTGACATTAAACCTTTTTTAATTTCCATAGTTGCAGCAAGGTAAGCTGTCAAATTTTATTGACATTATTGTCCAGTAATGATTTTTCACCATCTGCACTATTTCCATCAACATAGGATCATCTTGAGAAGCACCAAATTGTTCTGGTCAATTACATGCCATAATGCAGTTTTGTCACTTGATATTTCCATCTCTCGAGGCATGTCTCTTTGACACACTAGCACACATTTTTCCTACATTATACTGCCAGCACAGAATTGTGTGGTCTACATCACGTCAACGCTGTACTACTACAAATCTGCTAAGATAGTATAACAAGGTAGCCTTACTGGAATTCCACTGTCGACTGAAGGAAGCATGTGATGCTATTGAGAACTGAATGGGGTTCAGACAATCAATATAAAGGACTAGGAAAACCCAGTAGAAATTGTTCTGCCCTTCATCTCCCTCTTTCCCCTCCTGTCACCCTTTCTCACTGTCTGTCCCTCCCTCCCTCACACTGTCCCTGTCTCTGTGTCTGCCGCTCTCTGTCCCTCTCATTCACATTTACTTGCAGATTCTGCACATCTCTGAGCAGGTCACGTAATATCGGGAAGGGCCGAACCAACAAAATTGTAATAGAATGTTGAAGAAGAGCTTATCCTGTGGATTACAGCATGAGAAGCGTTCCTTTGAGAATTAACAGCACATAAACCTTCTGGGCGACAAAAACACGTAGAAGTGCCAACTTTCATGAAAATCAGTCCAATGATGTTGGAATTTAGCTCATATATATACATATATACGCCCACGCCCCTACCACACACATACCCGCATCCCCCCCACACACACATACACGCACAACACCCCCACCCCCACCAAAATTGTTCCATTCTGAGACTTTTTGTCAGAAATGGCTGGTTTCAATCTTACAGAGGTTCGATCTCAAAATGGTTTTACTTAAAAAATCTTATGATTTATATAAAACATAAAACACATGGATTAATCACATGCATAAGGTAAACTTAAACAATAAAAATAGTTCTTATCATAAAAATATTTTTAAAACTAACACAAGCAAAGTGTCTACATTTCTGATTTCCATTGTACACAGAAATTTAAAGAAAACTATCCAGCCTCTGGCCATGCGTTCGGTGTCTATGGTTGTCAAATATTGAGGAAGATAGAAAAAAATTAAAAAAACAATGAAACGATTTTAATTTTGCATGAAGAATGCAAATATTTGCTTGTGCTAATACACCTATTCTCATACTGCACATGCCAAATGAATTCGTATACTCCGTAAATGTGACACTGCTTACAATACAGCTGACTGCATTTGACAGTAAGGTTCCACAAAAGATGCTACTTGCCATTAAATATTTGGTACGCAAGTAATGGGTTGTGGAACAACAATTATTTTTGGTATTCTTGAAGTGTAAAGAACTGTTTAACCGTGCCTTCTAATACACTACATTATCAGAGTATTTGTAGTGTCTTTTTTTTGTTAATTGTTAAATTTGTTAACATGACTCATACCAAACAAGAATATTTTATTTGTTGTTCTTGAGCAGTGTGCTAACTAATTTTTGGAAAAACATTTTATGTGGTATTGTTCAACAGCAGGCCACTAGTTAACTACTATTCAACTATACCATACAACCAAGAGGGCATAAATTAAAACTGAGGAAAACCAGGTTTCATAAAACCTATTAAAAGACTACCTTCTTTAAAGTATCAGCGGATACTTGGAATTCTCTTCCAGAAAATTTAGTCAATGAGTCACTACCTGCAAAGTATGTTATTTCTAGGCAAGTCTCATAGCATCGCTGCAAAGTCACAAGTGTCTGTCCTCAACATATTCAAGTTTCATTTTCACAAAATGGAATCACACTATGGAAGCTGTGTGTTCTAGGGTACAATTTTTAGACTTACAGATCCATTGGTATTTTAACATTTTGGCTTCATGTTCTTCCTTTCACTTCATGGCTTCCTGTTCTTTTACTTGTAAACGAAAACAATTCCTGGAATGTTACCTGAGCCCATTCAGAGTCGAAGAGTTTTCTGACATTTGGAAACCCATAATGAAAACCTTTTAATTGTTCCGTCTACTCTGTCCCAGGGGTCTAGAGTCTTGCCATGACCTGTGGTGAAGAAATGCCTCACAAATATTTCAATATCTTCTTGTACCAAATTGATGATTTTATTTTTGTATTATCCTGCTGCTTTGAAAATGAAGTAATAAATTTTTTAAAAATGAGAAAATTTCCCACAGAACATGTTTCTTTCATTATTATTATTATTGACATACTGTTAGCACATTTTTCTCGGCGCGGTTAAAGTTGCTGTGACTTCCGCCCACCTGCGCAATCTTTGTGGTATTCCCGCCAAATTATGGGAGTTCCATGCTGCACCAGTGTGTTGAAATTAATTAATCATTGTTCCCCCGAGCCTCTACGCATGGAACGTCCTCTTCCGCCATGCGGCTTCAGCCACGCCGCCGCCGCCGACGACGTCGGGCATCATCATCATCATCATCATCATCATCGTCTTCGCCACCGCCCCGCCGCCGCCGCCGGGGCCGGGGCCGGCGCTGCTGCCGCCACCAACACCACCACTGTCGCCGCCCTCATCTCCCCCCACCTCCGTCCGTCCGCCCCCCCCCGCCGGCCAGCCGACCCTTTCACGCGCCCAGTGACATTCTCGGGGCGGTGGACAGAGCAGGCGTGGCCGGCGGTGAGTGCGCGGCGAGGACGGATCGGGGAGTGCAGAGGGCAGCTTATCGCTCGACACGGGTCTGCTCAAAAACTTTGCCGTGAGGCATTCCCGTCAGCGAAGGGTATTTTTTCTGTGTGCATTGAGACCCTCTACTAGACAGCTGTGTAAAAAGGAGGAGCTGTGATACTATGAGAGTAGTCTGGTTTGAAAAATCTAGGCATGTGTGCCTCGTAGGCTTCAATACATTCTGCAATGTTTACACTAATTACATTTTCTTACTGTATCAGTCAGGTAGCCTCGCCTAGTCAGTGTACCTTTCATTTTGTGTTATCATAGCAATACAAGAGTTTTGTGAAATTGTTAAAGTTTTTTGGATTCTTTGACACATACAAATAATAAATTATAAATGAATGATCAGTTGTTGGGAAGTGTTCTTACGAATCCTTGAAGAAATAAATAATCCTTGAATAATATCCTGGATAAAAAAGGTGTAATTGTTGGAACAACCTCCAATAACTATAAATTCTCACTTTCAATATTTTTTATGAGTATTAAATATGAGAGAACCTAACGTTTGCCATAAATCATAGGCTTTGTGTGTTTCCGTACATACATAGTTATCAACAAAATTGGCTTCCACTGTACTAATAGATACATTTGTTCTAGATCTAGTTGTTTTCCAGTTTATAAGCCCTGTCTCTCGTTACTTTCCGTCTGTGACAGAAGTATGCTCCATGTGTCATTTTCAAAATCTGAAATCTGCAGTGATGGCGTAGTATTGCCTGATGTTGAATTAGGCAATTTCTTACATATATCATTAGTCACTTTCCTTTAACTTACACTCTTGCTACACTTTTGAAGGACAAAAATGGACTGCAACACACGAACATTAAACTTCTTCACAAATTTAGGCATTGTGAGGAAACTCAGGTCGCCCCGATAGTTATCAGAGCTCTGGGATTTGTTCTGCATCTGCCCCATTTATTTATTTATTACGACTTTACAACAGACTCACTGGCCCAATACAGTAAATAGAACTTAGTAATTTGATAATTACAGTCCTGAGTTCCTCCTGAATACAGGGTGACCACTGGTAACCCAAATTTATTTTCCCTGTGCTTTCCATGAGTTACATGTACCATTGCATTACTTTTATAATTACACTATTTATTTTATTTTAATTATAATTTCAAATAAATAGATAATTCTCGTTTGTACTTCACGTTTTATGCATATATTTATATAATAAAATATAATATATATTGTGTAATCTTTCATAAACAAAATAAATTATAATTTTCTTTGATCACAGTTGAAAATCACAAAACCACTGATCTTTATTACACATGTTTTTGATCATGTTTCCTTTAGTGTTTTAATTTTCATTTCGAGTTGAGCTTGCTTAATAGACAATTCTTTTACTTTCTCACTACCGCTCACACAGAAAGAAAATTATGTAATGGGGAAAACGGGGAATTTTCAACAGAAGAACTCTTGTCGGACCCTGATTATAAGAAAGTGGATAAATCCAGTTGCTAAATTTAGAAACTAGTGGAGCTAAAACAGCACATACCTTCTCGCCTTTAGTAATAGTTATATAATACTATTTATACCAAATTTCTGTCCAAATTAACAAGATTTGGTGCAATAACTATACATTTCAAACAAATATCAACATAAATTTGATAATGGTAACTGCTTTTCATACAGGTAAATCATTGCCCAACAATAAGATGTATTTCACAGAAATTTGCTTCCGAGTCATTGCTGTCCAGCCATTGTTGCATTCCATTCTGATACTCCCTGGCTAGCAATTTTTTTCCATAAATTTCAAATAGGTTTTAAATAATTTCTAAAAGATTAATGTGTAAATGAATAACAAAAGCTCAAATGTCCGAGACAAACAATGAAATAATATATAAATTCTATGTTACAAAGCATCCAACTGTCTGGAATTAAGTTCACAAAGCACAGTAAATTTGGAGCGGGCAACTATGTTTGCTGCCAAATTACACAAAAATACTCAATTTTCAAAAAATTCAAAATGACGTTATTTGAACATCTGTTTTTAACAAACACATTTCATTAAGGAAAAAAATTGTACCGTCACAATTCTAGTTTAAGGTTATGTTTGAAACAAAATTTTGCAAACAATACCCATGTTTTTGAAAATTTATACATGACATTATTTTTAGATGTTTTTTCATCAACACATTTCATAAAGAAAAAAATGTTTATCTTCATAATTATAGTTGCAGGATGACATCGAAATTTTTTTTCTTCGAATTTTCAAAAAATCAGTTTTTTCCCCCAACACGAGATTTGTACCATTCTCTTAAACATCCTTCAGACTATCCAACAGCAAAATTTAATCAAAAACAATAGAGTCCTTTTAGAGAAAAAATGCTCATACACAAGTAAAAGTAAAATAATGCCTATATTTCACGCAAAATTATGCTAAAAGTACTCAAAATTTCAATAAATTGTACACGACTTTATTTCAAAATATGTCCTTAAGGAACAGATTTCATTAAGGGATAAAGACACAATCTCAGGACACAGACACAATCTGTGTCCTGCAACTAATTGCTGCATCAGACAGTAAAACTTTCCTACAGCCTATTGTAATGATACTAATGCATGGCCCATAGACACACCATTACATCAATTTGGATCGATTTTTCAACATAAAGGACCCACAAAACATTTATTCTGACGACACAAAGTGTTATAGGAAGTAATGTACTATATATGGGAAGAATATTTATCAACTTTTTCATTATCAGGACCTGGCAATAAGTTTGTCTATTGAAAATTTGCCGTTTTCCTCCACAGCAATACAATATTTTCTCTATGCTATGTAAGCAGTAGCAAGAAAATAAAAATCTGGCCCTACTAATCACTCAATCAAATGTTATTTTCACATAAATTGAAACACTCCCCTACCCCTATGTAGTACAGTGAAACAGTACCTCAAAACCTTCAATCTTAAGTAATTTATGAGCGACTCCTTAATAAGAAAATACTTTCTTACCAAACTAGTATATTTTCTTGAAACAAAAAGACATTATAGGCATACCTTGCACAAAAGCACCCCCAAAACAGGATGTGATAATATACAAGATGAATTATTTGTACTCAAGTGAATCTTCAGATCTTTTCCACAAGTGGTACAGGTTAATGGTTCCTTTTCAAGCACATCTGAAAAGGAAACAACAAAAGTTTGAGAGAAATAATGTCACTGGATGATGTTGCTGTTAATTGAAAGGTTACATTTTGCTCGAAACATATTAGGGAATGGCAAACATCATAGGGAATATCCCATAAACAAACAAATGAATAAATATATTCCAAAAGCTTCAGCACTTTGGGGGCTGTGGGCCCTTATTGCATTAATTTGAACAATACTTGTCTACCCGTGTGCAGATCACTACTGTAGGTAATATTACATCTCAGCTGATTGATGTACATTCAGGAGTTCCCCAAGGTTCCCACCTTGGACCATTGCTATTTAATATTTTTATTAATTTTTACACATACGCACCCACCCACCCACGCATGCACAGACACACAAATACACACCCATATATTCCCCATCCCCCACCACATTCTATGAACAGAATCATAATTACAACAACTTATTAAATTCAATATTTGCACTAACTGTACAAGCTGTTATTGAAAGTGTTCAGCTGGCCAGATTCCAATTAATATTATAGTAATTTTCGCTGTATCTGAACAAAAATGTCAATACATTAATGAATGGTATGAAATAAAATTAACATCAAAGTGATCGATCTTGGTTAGAGTGGTTTTATGAAGTGCTTGACATCCATGATCCACACATTCTATTTTCAATTGTTAAATGTTCATGCATTGTATGTAAACAATTTTATGTATGTCATTGTATTGTAAACAATTTTATGTATGTCCAAATTTTTAATATTTTATTATATTTATAATATTAATTTTTTTTTATATATATATTTGTTTGCCCAAAGGGTATAGCCGAATTAGGTGGTGAGAATTACCCCCAAACCAAATCGATATTTGCGACACTCATATGAAAGAGAATACAAAATGTAGCAGATTCACAAAAAATCAGCATCCTACGGCAATCTGTTGCAGTGATAGAACAAGAAATGTGTTTTTCATGTTTTATTTTTTCTCAGTTTCTATTGCATGTATCAGGTTGAAAAAAATTGGAGAGATTGAGAAAAGTAGTTGAATTTGAAGGTATTTTTGACAACAGAGCGCCAGACGGACAGCACTCATACTTTTAAAGGCCCATTCGCAATGCAAACAAACATACGCATGGCGTTAACATAAAAGTAAGGACTTCATCCATAAGCGGACTAATTCACAATGCCTTCGCATAAGCATAACACATTAGACGTTAACTTAAAAGCTTGCAAGCTTCAATTGTCTGTGCTTATGCTTATGTAAGAAATTAGAAATGAACCAATCACAGCATGTTTAACTCAAAATCGAGTAGCGAAATAGGATCGAAGTTGATAGATCGAACATAAGGCTGGTTTTCCAAATTGCTTGGTTGATTTTCGATGGTTTTCTGCACTGTTTTGTAGCGTACGATCTTTTTGTAGTTTTGTAGTATTCATAATATTATCATTTAGTTTTAATTTTAATTGAAATTAAAATACCTAATTAACCCATGGCTGCAAGACCGCGACACCGTTGGTAGACCTTGGCTTATTGTGCCACAGTAGCTACAATAGTTACAATAGCGGTTGTGCCACAGTATATACGTACATGTTTATGTATATAATACGTGAATATATATAAAATATAGATTCTCACGTACAACCAATAGTAACTAGAATGACCCACAGAAAATCAAAAATCTTTGCTTACGCTTATGTTGGACATTGTGAATACTTCAGTCTATCACTTATGTTAAAGTTTGTCCATGTGTTATGCTTATGTTTATGTCTGCATTGTGAATAGGCCATAAATGTTTTACCTTCCTCGGCACATGTCACAAGGAGGAAACGAGGCTTCTTTGGTCGATCTTCTTTCGAAAAGAAACTATTTAAATCGATAGTTCTTTCTGCACGTCTCCTCTTCCTTGCAGATGAGGGCGGGGGAAAAGGTGAAGTATCCACAGAAGGATATCAGATTCATCCCCATGGTCCCCACCCACCACGGAGCCCAACAGGGGGACAACTCCATCCAAGTGCTAGGGTTGCCACGGAGATATAGTGGGGGAATGTCACAGCGCTGCCCCGCCGTGGATCCCCCGCTCACCCTGGAGTTCAGTACAAGACCTAGTCCGATCCGATTGATCGGGAGTGGGTTAGCTCCTGACCACCCATCTAGAAGAGTCTGAAGCCAAAGCAAGTGTGTTGGAACCTGGAGTGTGTTGGAACCAAAATACAAAAACAACATACCACTTAGTGCAAGGCAAACAGCAGCACTAGGACTAGATAAGGAAACAAACAGGTCCCTCAACTGCCAGAACACACATTCCCTCCGACATGGGTCACCATGCACGGCAAACACATGGGTGGGCGTTCAGCATACAGGGAAGGCCAATGAGGAAGAAAAGGAGTGACAAGAATGTACGTGAGAATGTATGAAATGAGAAGCAAGAAGATGAAAAAATGGAGAAAGGAACACTTGAGAGCCGTCTCTGCATCCTCCCGTCAGGACTTGCACCAACCCACCTCGATGGGTGGGCTACTGGAGGAGCAGCAAGTGAAGTCTGGCACCTTGCTGTTGCTTTCACTGCCTTGGTTATTGAAGTATGAATGAGTGAGATCTACTGTTTTCTTCACTAGGTATCAGCGTTTTGCCTCAGCAAAGGTCACTTTCTCCATAACTCTGATCTTCTGGATTTTCCTCTCCCTCAGAAAGGGCCTATTTGATCTTGAAGACAAGACCCCACATGCCAAGAAATAAAGACTTAAGTGTAACCATGCCTACTTGCCAAGAAGATTCCACTCATGTAATTTGGTTTATTTGATTATTAACTTAAAAATTTTGTAACGTGACAGTTCACATGTACTTTAAATAAAAATTACATTTATAAATATAATTTCCATAAATGGAAATCATAGCATTGTTGTAGTGAGAAGAAACGGCGCAGTGGTGAAGGAACTTTGTGTTATTACGCGAATATCGCATGATTTCGCAAAAAGTCCAACCCAGCAAACATAAATAAAGTCTTGTTATAACGGAGTGCAGATCTACAGAAGCTGCAAAGAAGGATGCAACCGTGATTGCTGGCGGCCAACTCAACATTGCCGAACTTCGAAAGGAATGTGAGATGTTTTTTGATTTCGAATGACTGGCGGAACAAATTTATGACAAGTTTGTTGTTTATTTTTAAGAACTATAAAAGCAATTGATAACCATTAAAGTAATGGTGTGTGTCCGTGTGTGCGTGCATGTGCGAGTGCATGTGAGAGAGAGAGAGAGAGAGAGAGAGAAATACTTTGTTTTGTATTAAGTGCTTTTGTGTGTAAAGACGTTTAATTTGATATGTTGCTAACCGTGTTATTCAGCAAAGGCGAATGATTCCATAAGCGATAAATAAATAAATCCACATGCCAATGATGGTACAGTGATGCAGATAATCACCATATCCTGTACAGGGGGCTTCGCACCCCATGATCCTATAAATTTTCTGCAACGGTTCAGGGTGGTTGGTGGCATGCTTGTGCATTTGGAATAATTAATATTCAATTTATAATATTATTTATTATATATTTTTTATATATTTATATATATATTATTTATAATATATTATATATTAATATTATTTATTATATTTATTATAATATTATTTATTAATATTTAATATTCAATTTAGTATTGAAATGGTAGGAGCTATATTGTTTATCTTTGTGGTATGATAGTGTTGAAGAAAAGCAAAAGTAAAGCAGGTCTTTTTGACAATTACATACAACTACGTAATTATAATCTGATCTAGTATGTCAACACGCAATTGCGTTGCCTCATACCTATTGCAAATGACCAAAATTGGCCAATGTGCAAGCATTTCCCCATTTGTTAAAGTGGCCCAAATGCTTTGCAAATGGTAAATGACTAGATTGTGAAAGCCTGTTTTCTGGCTCCTTTAAGCATTGGAAAAGTCTTGCAAGTTTTAGGCACACTAAGGCAAGTTTTAGGCACACTATGAAACTACCTACCTGTTTTCTTTTCACGATATTTCAATTCTTCCTTGGGTGTGTCGATCACTCGCATTTTAGGTTTTGGCTTCTTCTTAAAATCTTTGTATGTGTTCTCACTCTCTGAAATAAAATAAAATATTTTATAATTACAAAACTTGCCTTTGTCAATAAATAAATAAATACACATTATCATCATATTCAAATTACTGACATTACTGAACATTTCTGTAAATTCTAGAATTTAATAGTTTTTATAATGTTATATACTGCAATTTGTTTTAAAAGTCTGAGTTGAATGTGTAAACAAGCTTTTACAATAAATGATTCCTATCTCAAGAACATGCTGACATTAATTTGAAGAACAAAAGGTGGAGCATAAATCAAATGTATCCATTTTGAGTTACCTATTTCTTTCATTATGACCTTTTTAAAGGATTAGGATATATTGAAAGATAGCAGGAAACCACAATAAAAAAAAAAGGAAAGATCAACAATAATAAGATAGAAAATCTCACTATTTCTTAACTTTCTCCTACTCTAAAGAACTTTTTTCTTCTCATTCTAATCTTGAGTATATTGAGCAGAAAGAATTTAAGGATTAATAGGAATTATAATTTGAAATCTTGGGAATATGAAGAATCTTACCTCTATTCAAAACTGGCTGAACTTAATTATATTAATACTTGAATTTGTCTTTCCTCTTAATAAATAAACATACTGTTATCTGTGTAACCCTTTTTATTAGTTAAAATTTAAAGAATTTAATAAAGAAGTATTCTAGCACAAATTTGGCTATATGCAGTCACTATTCACTTTAAAGAACTATGATAGTGCAGGGAGTCTAACTTTCCTATACTGTCTTGCTATCTTTGAGTACAGACTGTTTTCTTTATTTCTGACTGCGTCCTTATTGTGGTTTTGGGTGGAAATTAACCCTTATTGTTGTGAATCAACTCTGATATTACGAAATCAATTAATGAATACAACAAGCAGCAGGAATAAGGACATTCTGATTTGTTCAAATGAGAATGACCCATTTGAATTCATCAAAAACATTATTTTTGGAGTATAATATTTTGGAAATTATGCATTAGACTGTCACAAGAATGTTTTATGTTAATAGCGGACACTAATGAATGGAACATCTTCACAAAATGGGGCACGCACAAAAAAGTCTCAAATCATATTATACGTTTGTGGATATATGGTCATCATTATAATGTTACTTTGCTCATGGGTACATGTTGTTTGCCACATTTTCCCAGAAGGATTTCATGTTCCTTACAATAAGCGAGAATATGTTAATCCCACGTTTGGTATTTTTTACACTAAGGTTGGTGCACCTTGGGAGCGTTTGGCCCTGAGCGCAAGGAGAGCTCACTTTTTTATTTTACTAGATATTTGCTAACATATACACTTGGTAAAATAAGTAGTGTATGATTGAGCCTGTTTAAATATAAGTTAATACTCACATGGTGGCCAGCACTATGGATTTTTGGTATTCACAGTATTTTCTCGATTTTCCAAGTTTGAGAATATAAATTTTCCAAGTTTGAAAAAATTGTTTTGCATATTACATTTTTCTGATCATTACTGAACTGTACTATGTTACTCAAGAACTTTTTTCTTGCAATAGTACAGGAGTGTAGAATTTTGTAAAAAAATTAGCTTTACAGTAAAAACCAGTTTGTTTTCATTTTTAAGGAAACATTTGTTTCTCACTAATATTGAAATGAACTGAATTGAATTGATGCCTCATTTTACATGGCAAGATTCAGGCCATGAGGTCTGCTCTTAGGTCTGACCATGCAAATTTCGTTACGCTCCTTTCACCAACTAGGGGTGAAAGAAGGTATTACTTGGAAGACAAAGCAGGCAATTTGAAGTTGGCTCAGAGGCTTCATTTAGGCTTGAGGATTTTTACATGCAATAAATCTACTAACAAGGTACAGCCGGCTTTACTTCCCATCTAAAGGATTTTTTTTGCCCTAAAAATCCACAGCTTCAATCAGGTTTGAACCCATGAAATTGGGTTTAACAGTCCGGCAAGCTAACTGTTGCACCATCAATGCTGCCATATTCAGACTTCACTTAACATGTTGAAGAAAGTATTTTTTTCACCCATCTTAGGACTGATGCCAACATATTTGAGGTACTATATTCCTTACACTGGTTTTCGAAAAATGTTGGTCCTACCGTGAAAAACATGTTTCAAGATACAAGTAGGAATATTTTGTTGAAATAGGCAATCTTCCGTGGTGGTAGCTGTTATTTTGTGGTAATCCATAATGGTAATTGGAGGTAAGAGATAATCAACCACGATGTTAAGAGACCCACTGAAGATGGGAAATTTTTATCCCGAAAGTGACTTTGGGCATATGTTATATTTAATAAATATTATAAACTTAAAAATTGTGGTTGATTATCCCTTACCTCCAATTACCAAATAGGCGTTCCACTATCAGCATGACTTAACAGACCTCACGAATTTACAGTAGATTATCTGACATCCGTATTCCATTTTCAAGATAAAAATGTATCTTATTTCAATTACCGTATTTACCCGATTGTAAGCCGACCTTTTTTCCCCTTTTTTGTAGTTCAAAAATTGACCCTCGGCTTAGAATCGGTATCATCGTGTTGCTATAATGTAGCTGACACGACATCCGGAAAGATGTCTATTTTTCGTCGGCCACGTAGCAGACACGGTAGAAAGTACGGATAAAACCCGTATGAAACCCACATATATTAATTTGAAATTTATAATTGATTAAAATTTCTTAGTGACAGTTGGGGATAAAGCGGTGTTGCCTTACTCGCGACACGCACGTGGTTCCGGCCACCAAGCCCGGGACCAACCCCAGCAGTCATTCTTTTTCACTGATCTCAGGTAGTGACGTCATCAAAAATTAAGAGCTTGCGATTGGATAACGGACACCCTCTCCTTCCTAACTGTAGCTGTCAATCAATCAGATCTTTTATCTCTACAACAGTTCTGCGGCTGTCTGTTTGTAGCAGAGGGTAATTAGTGAATGTGCTATTGGGGTTAGCGAGACCAAAATCTTATAATGAAGCGCTTTCATTATACTGCCGATTTCAAAAGAAAAGTCATCCTGTTTGCTGAGGAGACGTCAAATCTTTCTGCGCAGCGGCGTTATGGAGTTGATGAAAGTAATATTAGACGGTGGAGAAAGCAGAAAGACGAATTGTGGGCGTGTTCCAGCAAAAGACAAACATTCGGAGGGCCAAAACGTGGTCGGCACCATGCAGTGGAAATAGTTTTGAATGATTTCGTGAGGGAGCAGCGTAAGAAATGTTTACCTGTAAATGCTGAAATGATTCAACTTAAGGCTCACGAAATTGCGCGAGAGCAGAAAATCGCCGGTTTCAAGGGTAGTCGACACTGGGTGCAACTCTTTATGAAGCGTTGGGGTTTTTCACTCCAAAGGCGTACGTCAATTGCACAGAAGTTGCCAGAAAATTATGAAGAGAAATTGATAGAGTTCAAGCGCTTCATAATAAGCAGCGCACTGAAAAGAACTACCTTCTCGGTCAGATAGGAAATGCAGACCAAACTCCAGTATATTTTGATATGCCAGCAAATTATACAGTGGAAGAAAAGGGGAAGAAAGACGTAAAGTTCCTGTCAACAGGAAATGAAAAACAGCGCATGTCTGTGATGCTTGCATGTACCGCTGATGGACATAAGCTACCTCCGTTTGTTGTGTTCAAATGCAAGACACTTCCAAATCGGAGTCCTTTCCTAAGAGCGTTATTGTACGCGCAAATGAAAAAGGGTGGTTTACGGAAGACATGATGTTACAATGGGTTCAGTTGGTGTGGCAACGTCGCCCTGGCGCTTTGTTCAAGTTACGTAGCCTCCTGGTATTGGACTCTTACGCGGCCCACACCACCGAGGCGGTGAAGAAGAAGTTGAAAGATCAGGGAACCGACTTGGCAATTATTCCAGGGGGACTAACGTCAATACTTCAACCCTTGGATGGGTGCATCAACAAACCATTCAAGGACAGGTTGAAGAAAATGTACTCGGACTGGCTCTCCAAAGAAGACAGAATGCTCACGCCCACGGGGCGCGTGAAACAGGCTAGTCTATCGCAAGTGTGTGCTTGGATAGATGATGCCTGGAAGAGTATTCCTAGAGAAGTTGTCGCAAGGGCTTTTAAAAAATGTTCAATCTCAAATGCCCTTGACGGCAGTGAAGATGACTTCCTTTTCATGGACAAAAGTGACAAAGAGTCAAGTGAGGAAACGGAATCGTCTGATGACAGCATGAGTCAATGATCTCTAAAAAGTATGGAAATCAATGGGCTGAGTGCATCAAGCATCAAATGTATTTTTTACATTTAAATAAATAATTTTTTTTTTCGTCATTTCGTTCATTATTTCTAGGGGTCGGCTTACAATCGGTGTCGGCTTATAATCGAGTAAATACGGTAATTATATGGGTGTAGGGAAAAGTATGCTTAATAACAATGTAAGATTTCTATTTTCAATACAACTGAATTTGCAGAATTAACAAATGTTTATATTTGCTTGACACTTCCCAGATTGTTATTTGTTATATAATGACCTTGATAAAACCAACATGATAATTGGTTGGTTGACTGTTATACATATCTTAAAATTTCGACCCTGTTTTGGATCTTTTTCAAAATCTAAAAATGAAAATTCAAATCAGATAATGGCGAATTAACAATAAAATTATATCACGTATCTAATAAAATGATGATAATTAAAAAGGATGAACATAAATAAAATGCAAAATTGCAACATACTCAGTGTTCGGAATTTATTGACATCGTAGATAAAAAGGTAGCATTTTAATAAAAAATTGTCACTATGGTATAAAAAAAAATTGTCACTTCGTTAACATTTACATGGAAACATGATTTTTATAACGCAAAGAGAAACACAGGTCTCAGAGACCACCATTTGTTATTGGGTGTTGAATGTGGGATGTAAAGGTAAAATAAATTATAGATCTGTTTCCATCAATTTCTTTGGAGTACTCTAAAATATATTTTATGTTATAAAATATGAAAAAAATTGAAAAATATTGAAATTGTTGAAAAAGATCGAAATTGTTGAAACATATTGATATTGTTTATCTTAATAAAACTTTTTAATTGTTGTAAAACATTGAAATTGCATCTAAATCCGTACAGCCTCCTCCGTTTTCTAAATCTTTACACCGTTGATTCCAACTGGTCTTCATGGGCTAGCAAGGAATTCCTCAGGAATCATTTTTGTCCTTTTTTACTGTCCCAACAAGTTCATTTTCTCTTCAGTTCAACAATAACTTCTGCAGAATTAAATCAATTGTCTAAAGTGACATTCCTATTAGACCCTTCAATAGGTTTGCATACATGAAGCATAGCTTGAGTAGGGTATTAAATTTTTCTCTTCTTCAGCTGGAATGGTCTGAGCGAATTGGGCAATCCATTACAATATTTTGAAAGTAAAAACAAATAAATATTTGAGAAAGTTGCTCACGAGCGTTTTATAGAAACACCCGCCTGACAGATCACTTGCACACTAAGAGAAACAAAGTCTTACATACCACTATGAAAACCACGAAAAGAGAAACTACCAGTGTCACGCCATGATATCCAAAAATGCCCCTAAAATGCTGATCACTTCAGCAGAACTAAACAAAACTCTTCCGAGTAATAGAAGAGGATCAGGAAGGAAGCTACTAGGACTGTCAACGACTACGCCCACTCATATCGGCCATTATTGCACAAACCAATTTCACTCGGTGCCTGTCAGATCGATGTTTCCATTTAAGTGTTAAAATTCATCTGGACAACTGGGATGACACAAGTCACTACGATTAAGAGTTTCACAACAAAGCTATTAAACTTTCCAACCCTACATTTCACTCTAACATTGGGCTTATGGGCCTCGTATCAAATTCTAGTTAAGCCACGGGCTACGCCGTGATGTAAGATGGTTTTCACCCAACTATGCAGATTTTATTGAAACAAATATGTATTTGATAGACTTTCATTTACATACTTAATGATTGATGTACATACAAGAAAATTATTATGTCATTAAACAAAAATAAGATGAAGTGTGCAATAGTAATGTAATTGGTTGTGTGATATACCAATTATTTAGGCAAGAAATAATTACAAAAAAGATGGCATATTAGGTTTTTAAAGGCAAAGAGTAGATGATAGCATGTGGTTGCAAGGGAGCCGATAAACATGAGCGAGGTTCATCTTACAATCATAGGGGCATTGAAACCAGTGGAGGTGTACAATGCCGGGGCCATTCGTCGATTATAATTAAAAATGACTGGACATGAGAGGGGCTTTGGAAAAAGAATTGAAGTCTGTTACTTGGGAAGTAGAAAGTTTTGACTCGCCCATTCTGTTACGAGACAGCAAACCGAACAGGTCAGTGCTAGAGATTATTGCGTGTGAGGTCGGGAATTTGTAAGGAGTTTGGACTTTGATTTTTGTTCATGAAAGAATAATAGGACTGTGGATTATTATAGCTAGTACGATCGATGTTTTAATTTAATAAGGGTTAATAAGGAGTGTTAAATTTTCATGAGTCAAGGACGTGATAGTAAGATTTTTGTCAGAAACTGTAAAATTAAGCAGGGAATAAATTGTAGATAGGTTAGCGAAGTTCGAATCATTAAGTTCGCGGCTAGGTGCACACCTGATGCACGAGATAGCAGTGTTCGTGACAGGTTAGAAGAGTATCGGCGATAGGTAATGAAGATCGCGGTAGAGGAGAGCAGAGTGGACATCACGACGCCCAGGAATTCGTCGTTCACAGATCTTCGTGGTGCCGTCTGAGAAAAGAGCTCTGGTATTGTGACAACTGATCAGACCTTTTCTAAAGGGTCATGACCGAACTGAACATTTATTAAAATGGCAATAGTTGCATTAGTAAGAGGTATTGCAATCATCACTGATTTTAAAAAAAATTTAAATTGAATAAACCAGTTTGTTAATGTTTGAACGAACACAAGATTTAATGATTATTATGCGATTCTGTATAATTAGTAGCTAGCAATCAATAGCCAAATAGAAAAAAAAAACTTTCAGATGCTTCTCGTCCCCAGTAAGGCAGGCGGATCGTGTTGCCCAGGCAGGAAATGGTAAGCAAATGGTAGATATTGGCAATCAAATTTTAAGATTTGACAATTCAGTAAAAGAGAGATTCGTTACAGTTGATATAATAAAAATTTTCAAATCAGTCGCAGGCCACTCAAAAACATCCGGCATGCTACATGTGGCCTACGGGCCACCTGTTCTAACAACTGAAACAGTTTTTTCAATCCTACTGGCCAATTATTATCCTCCTAAATTTATTAACAAATTTATCCACATTCGCCTCCATTCTATCAACACCGCAGGTAACAGTAATGTTAGTACTGCCCCTGGTAATACATCTGAACCTATTAGATTCATCCTTCAACATTTACCTTCAGTCTCCAACTCCATTAGAAAATCACTCTCTAAACATATAATCACCAATTTTAAGACTATTGGAACTTTCAGTCAGTACATTAAGAAAGGAAAAGATCCAATTCCTATTAACAGGCTACAGAATGTTGTTTACCAAATTTCATGCCAGGATTGTCCTGCCAAATACATAGGTACAACCAAAAGAACTCTTGAAACTCATGTCAAAGAGCATGTAAATAATATTAAAATGGTTATATTCAAACATGTCATTACACCACACAAAATAGAACACAATCATAATATTCTCTGTGATAACATGAAAATACTTGATATTGAAAAGAACTACCATAAAAGACCTCTCTGAAATCCTTTTTATCAAGAGTACTAACCATACTCTTAACTTCCATATAGATACAGGACAAATGAATGATATTTATCATCCCATTTTACAAACAATAAAAATTGCCATTGTTTTAAGATTCTTAATCTCATTGTCACTGCACTGAATTTCTTCTATTATTATTTTAGAAATTCCTCAGATGAAATTGTCATGTATTGAATACTCTTTTACTATGAGCCACATCGTAATTTTTCCCATGTCCCTATTATGAAAACTTCACTTTGAAGTCTGTTATGAAATTATATTGGAAGGACATTAAGAAACAACTCAAAGTCATCATCCACTACTCGTCAGAACCACAATTGCAAAATTATGGGGAGAAGGCAAAAAAACAGATATTGGAACATTTTCGTTCATTAACTGGACAAAAAAACTGGAATGAATTACCTGCAATACTGCTAGAGACTTTACCTCAGTGTGCGAAAATTCAAAAATAAATTAAAAACATTCATTAAAAATAGTTATAATCATACATATGTTCGACTAGACATTCAAATTTTGTATACATTTAATTTTAGTCATAATCTGCTGTAATGTAAACTTGTACATAATTTATAACTTGTATGTAAATGTATTACTTGATGTATCTATCAAGAGCTGCCACCGGAATCTTTCCCAAAACAGTTAATATATTATTATTATTGTTATTGTTATTATATAATTATTATTGTTATTGTTATTATATTATTGTTATTATATTATTGTTATTGTTATTATATTATTGTTATTGTTATATTATTATTGTTATTGTTTTTATTATTGTTATTATTATTATTATTATTATTATTATATATTCACCTACCTTCTACCATTACACTTTGACATATTCCTGTCATTTTATCACTTCAGATTCATAACTATTCAAATATTTTCTAATTTTTTATCTCAACATGTTGGTTCACTTCCCATAGCTTTGCATACTCTGATTTCTCTATGAATATGTAAACTTTGATGCACTTTGGCTTATTTTATTCAATGATCTGTACAGTCCTTACAGATGTAAACTCTGGTAACTTGTAATAAATTTTAAACTAGTGGTAAACTAATGGCACAGACTTTCCCGTATTAGTTTTCTTTTTCCTTCGGTCTCGGCTAGCTATTCGGAATTGACATATACTCTTGCCAGCTGCCATCTATCGCTGCACAAACTACTTTTTTTGACACATTTCATTTTTCGGTTTCCTAATGGTAGAACTGAAATATTTATTTTAGAATATTTAAGAACATAAAAACCCAGTCCTAAATGGCAATTTTCTCTTAAAAATGTTGTGCCGTTTTAAAGAAAATGGTGTTTTAGCGCTACTAAAAAAACGACATTTGAAACTTGTTTTAAACAGAAAATTTTTGAGATTTCAAAATACTTCATTTGACGTCATTTGAAGCACATACACTCACAAATATAATAATGCTTACAAACTGCTGGTAATGTGCATATTGAAGATGTGAGAGATCTTTAAAAAAAAAATTTGTGTAATTTTAGAAAAAACAAAAAAAAAACCTCAAAATAAACCTTACGTCATATCAAAGAGTGCATTTAGCACTTATCCAATCGAAAAGTTTGAAGAAATATTTTGTAGCCATTTATGAGAAAATGGCATTTAAGCGTTTCTGAAAATGCGGAAATTTGAGCTACTTTAGACAGAAAACTGTCTAGTTTTCGAGACACTTTACTTGATATTATTTAAAGCAAATGTACTCATAAATATAATAATGTGAACAAAGCGCTGCTAATGTAAATATTATCAATGTAAGAGACAAGTCAAAAAAATTATATTTTTTCAATTATTGAAAAAACAAAAGAATACAGCAATATGGCTTTTATATCATCTGATAGAGTACATTTACCACTATCCCTACCAAAAGTTCAACGAAAAAATTTGGAGCCAGTTTTGAGAAAATCAGTTTTCTGTAATTTTTTAAAATTTCAAATATTGCGTACAATATTGCACAAAAACTACTAAAATTACCAAAAAAATGCACATGACCTTAATGAAAGAACAGACATAGGACAACAAATTTTATTGAAAAGAAAAATCTTTATCTTCAATTTTATAGTTCCAGAAAGACGCCAAAAAAATTTTAAACTTCCAATTTTCGAAAATTCAGAGTTATCCGTGAAAATAGGACGTATGCCATCTTGATAAGTGTATTTTACTCTACTCTTACAAGAAATTTAAATAAGAAATTTGGAGCCTTTTTTGAGAAACTTTTGAAAATGACTGAGGGGCTTCATGTAAAGTACCCCCAAATTTTACAGAATCTTTTTCAAAACCTCAAAGCTTCGACTCGAACCAAAGCGACCGGGGAATATCAATTTTGGAAGAAATCGTACGTATGGTTTAGGCGCTAGCAGTGTTCACAGATGGACGGACAGGCGGACATTTTCCTTTCAACTCTTTTTTCAATGACCCAATCAAGGGCCCACAAAAGAGGGGTTCTGTCTACACCACGTGTTAGGGGATTTTTTTTTCTTTCTTTAGCAACTGGTTTTATCCACTTTTACGTTATCAGCGCCCGGCAATAAATTTGTTTTCTGGCGAAAATTGGCCATTTTTTTGCGCAGCATTACATAACATTCCCTATACTACGTATATCACTCTCGCGCCTCGATTGGACGCAGATCGACCAGGGAATACCCATTTTGGAAGAAATCGCACGTATGGTTAACGCTAGCGTTGATGTCAGACGGACAGACAGACGGACTGACCGATGGACAGACGTTTCGAAAAGACCCACTCTCTCGGTATCAAGGAAACGTGTATTTCCTTTCAAATCTCGAAATCGATTTTCCGCAACATTACATAACTTTCTCTATACTACATATATTACTACATATATACGTATATGGGAAAGTAAAAATGTCCTAAATAAATTTTAAAATTAATACAGGCGTTTTAAAAATATTGAGGAGAGCACAAGTTGATTCACACTTCGCATCATACAACTTTATCGTCAGTAGGACGGACGGACGTTTTCCTTTCAGTTGATTTTTCGGTATCAAGGACCCACAAAAGAGGGTTTCTGATTACACCACGTGTTAGGGGATTTTTTTTTCTAAACGTAGCAACTGGTTTTATCCAGTTTTTCGTTATCAGGTCCTGGTAATGATTTTTTTCCACCGAAAATTCGCCATTTTTCGCGCAGCATTACAGAACTTTCCCTATACTACTTATATCACTCCGTGAATACGTACGTATACGGGAAAGGAAAATGCGACTTGTCTCATACCAGTTGTTCGGATGAATTTTACAAAGCGACAAGTTTTTTTTCATACCATAGTGACAATTTTTTATTCAAATGCTACCATTTTATCTACGATGTCAACAAATTCTGGACACTAGGTTTGTCACAATGTTGCATTTTATTAATGTACATCCTTTTTCATTTTCATCATTTTATTTGATATGCGGTATAATCTTATTGTTAATTCACCATTATCTGATTTGAATGTTCACTTTTAGATTTTGAAAACGACCCCAAAGAGGGCAAAACAGTAACATATGTATAACAATCAATAAATTGTTATAAAATTACCATGTCTGTTTTATCAAGATCATTAAACTATAATCAATTATAAGCTACAACACAGACGTATATATTCATCAAAATACTTCCCAGACTAATTTTGCAATGCAATTTTAAAAAGATTCAGTAATAGCATTTAAGACCATGATAACTTTCGCTTCAATTAAATTACAAGAATTCCAGATTTTTTTCAAAGCAAGGATTTTGTTTTTTTCATACTTAAAAAACACTATATGGATGGGGAACATTTCTGTGGCTATTAGGTAAAACTCATTACCTCCATTTTTGAAAAAAAAAATGAGTTTTCACCATATTTTGTACTGGTTTTTCATTTTCTTTCATTATATACAGCAATATCAGTGAAAAACGTTCACCCAATCAACATAATAGTTGATAAAAATCACTAAAATAACAGTAATTTCAGGTAAAACGCATTAACTCCAACATTACCAGGAAAAAATCATTAACCCCAACACTACCAAGAAAAACGCATTAACTCCATCAAATCTGTTATAACCAGTGGTGTTACAGAATGGCACAGACTTCCCTGTATTAGTTTTCTATTTTCTTCAGTCTGGGTTTCCTATTTTCTTCGGTCTATTCGGAATTGCCACATACTTGTGCCAGCTGCCATCTATCGCTGCCCAAAGTACATTTTTTCGACATTTTCTTAAGTTTTCGGTTTCATAACAGTAGAATGGAAATATTAATTTTAGAATATTAAAGAACACAAAAACCTCGTCCTAAATAGCAATTTTCTTTTAAAAATTTGTAGCTGTTTTTAAGAAAATGGTGATTAAGCACTACTAAAAGTGTGAAATTTGAAGCTCATTTTCACAGAAAATTTTTGAAAATTGTGAAAAACATTTACATGACCCTAAAGAAAAATCTCACTATGAAAGACAATTTTTATTGAAAGGGAAAATCTCTATCTGCAATTTTGTTGTTGGAGGAAGACGCCCAATAAAATTCAAAGTTTTGCAACTTTCGAAAATTCAGAGTTAACCGTGAAAATCGGACCAATGCCATCTTAATAAGTGTATTTTACTTTGTTCTTACAAGAAATTTAAAGAAAAAGTTTGGAGCTGTTTTTCAGAAAACTGTGTAAAAGTCCGGGAAGCTTCGTGTAAAGTACCCCCAAATTTATAGTATTTTTTTCAAAATCTCAAAGCTTCGACTCTAACCAGATCGACCAGGGAATATCCATTTTGGAAGAAATCGTATGTATGATTTAGGCACTAGCAAAGTTCACAGACGGGCGGACAAACAGACGAATGTTTTCCTTTCAATTGGTTTTTTCGGTACTAAGGACCCACAAAAGATGGGTTCTTGCTACACCACGTGTTGGGGAATTTTTTTTTCTCTAAATTTAACAACTGGGTTTATCCACTTTTTCGTTATTACGGGCTGGGAACGAATTGTTTTCTGGCGTAGTATAGAAAGTAATTGTTTTCTGGCGTAGTATATTCGCCATTTTTTCGCGCATTACATAACTTTCCCTATACTACGTGTATTACTCCATATATACATATGTATACGGGAAAGTAAAAATGAATTAACAAATCGAATAGGTCAAAAATTGATCTAATGCAACTGAAATACAGCAAATTGACATTAATTGACATATTTCAGTAATACAATAAGTAATTGACATTACTTATTAAATGTTCATAAATACTATTTGTGTGTTTCATGTTGGAACAAATTATGAACTTATGTCAAATTATTAAAATTAACAAATTGAAAAAAATGACATATTATATCGATGAATTTGACAACATCAACTCAAAAGAAATAAATTTTCATATGCCGAATATATCAAAATGTGTCTATTATATGTAAATATGTTTAATATATATCGAAAGAAATCAACACACATCCAAATAAAACTACCCTACTGAATATATCGAAATATAGGGAGATATATTGAAATATATCAAATTTCGTCGACATATATCGAAAAATGGTTAAATAAGTCAATAAAAGTGAAGCAGAACAGGAAAAACTAATTAACTCCACCCGTGTACCAGGAAAAACTCATTAACTCCAACCCAATACAGTCAATTTACACTTTTACCACGGGCGGATGGGATGGGCAAATATTGCTAGTTTTTGTGACAATAACACTAGTTTTTGTCAGATATTCCTTAACCCTTAAAAAAAGAATCGCACAACGAAGCATTATTTCTATATCCCTAATCAGTATTATCAAATTTAAAACCTGATTTTCTTGAATAACGTAAAAGTGGAGTTAATGAGTTTTACCTAATAGCCACAGATTTAACCATGTCATTGTAACAGGTTTAATTACATTTTGACCTTAATGAAAGAACTTTGGACAAAAATTTTATTTGAAGGAAAAATCTCTATCTTCAAATTCAGAGTTAACGGTGAAAATGGGACCTATGCCACCTTAATAAGTATATTTTACTCTATTCTTAAAAGTAATTTAAAGAAAAAAATTTGAGCAGTTTTTGAGAAAATTTTGAAAATGACCGGGGGGCTTCATGTAAAGTACCCCTAAATTTTAAAGGAAGAAAAGAAAAGAAAAAAAGAAGAAGAGAAAGAAAAGAAAAAAACTAACAAACACACAAACAACAACAACTTTCGGTATCAGGGGACCCCAAAACATGTATTTCCGTTAAAATATCGAAATCGATTTTCCACAGCATTATATAACTTTCCCTATACTATGTATATTACTCTGTATACACGTACGTATATGGGAAAGTAAAAATTAGTAGAAAATAAGGTGGCAATTTCTGAGTAAACACGGCAGGGGTTCATACCCAAATGCATAACACCAGGTAACAGAGTGCGCCTAGTAGACGTATTGATAAACTTCCAAAAGATTTAGGGTCAATAGAAGCAGACAGTTCAATTTTATGTACATAAGAATAGTAAAGGACACCTGTAAATGAGACACACTGGATTGCAGGGCAGAAAATTTAACGTAATAATCTGATCTATTAGTTTGTTTATAGTTTGTGAAACTTCTTTTTTTTCTCTGATACAGCCACTTAGCTGAGAGGAGTACCAACACAGATAAAGACTGACAAAAACTTATCTTCAGAGAAAGTGATCAATTAAAGTGTATAAACAGTCATAAAAAATGATACATTAAAATCAATGTCATGTTTGTTGAAATAAAATGTTTCAGTCAATGCTATTAACCCTTCTCCGAGCAAGGTACTTTTGTAACGTATCCGGGCAAGCAGTGTCCATCAGACACTGTTGTGCAATCATTGTTTTCCACGATTCTCTTCTTCAACTTTCCCACACCTGTTGTTTTAATTGTTTTAGAATTTCATTATAATGACTGAAAATGAATAATTAATGAAAATAATTCCTTTATTATCCCAAAAACTTACAAGAAGTGATGGAGTGTAAGGTTTTTCGTATATATTGAGAATATAAGGCACATTGAACAAGTTTAAATTTTTCTTCTCTATAAATTCAGATATTTTGATTAAAGTAGTTCATTATTTACAATTCTTGCAAAGATGGGTTTCATCACTCTGCTCATTGCAGACTGACTGGTGATGTTTGCTGCAACATTGAGTGCGATCTTGCGCGTAGCCACGCAAGTGACATCTTCTTTTCTTCCCTGATGAGCACGGTGCACTATACTAGTCTGGTTTAGTTGGTATGTACTGTTTGAATGGGCGTCTGTCCTTTATTGGAATTAGCATTTTGTTGACAGTTGTTTGAAGTCTGTTCCAGGATGGTAAGGCTTTTTCAAATATTCATTGAATTTTTTCCCACACGTCCCTCAAAGCGGTACATCAATCATTCCGATGTCTTGTGGACCTCCTGGATTTGTCATCAAATCGTAGAAAAATAATCACTTGAAACGTGTGAGCCATGTTGTTGCTCCCTACACAGGTGGGCCATAAAAACTGTTCCACAATACTGTTCGCACATACCCCGACCATGCCTCCAACATCGGAGCTGAGTCTCCTTCCTAGAGACCTCGCGATTGTGACAAAATAGAAATCGCCAAAGCTTCCTTCTTACCGAAAGAATATATTTGTCGTTTATCAATACAAAGTGTCCAGTTTATGAAAACCGACAGACTTAATAAACAAAAGAATAAAGTTATTTCGACTGTTGTGTCAAAATGTAAATCAGAAACCATTGCCTCTTACCGAAACAACACAGTGTCTTTTGGACACTGCTAGCCCGGTTACGTTACTTTAAAACAAAATAATTATTTTCACTTCTGTTTATTGACCAAAATTTGTGAAATTTCATACAAAGACGCTACAATAGATTAGAGACAAAGTCACGAAACCGTTATCACAGAAAAAATTTAGTTTACATTATATGACAGTAAATATAACCCACAGTGTCCAACAGACACTGGTTGCCCGGATAAGGGTTAATATAATAAATGATAGAATCATTTATTCATAATCACAATGTTTAAAGTCATAGAATATACTTGATAATTTTGCAATGTTGTCAAGATGATTGAAAATCAATGAATATTTAAAATAAAGAGCAGGATGGTATGTCACAGAGTAATAATGGATCAATAGATTTAAAAATCTTGATACAATCAAAATCAGAAAAAATGAGATCTCGTAGCAAATTGTGAACACTGTATAGAACATTTAGTTGGTTGAAATTTAGAGTAGCAACAGCAATAGACAGCACCAATGCAGATAAATTAACTGATAGCCTTGACGATAAAAAGGTGTACACAAACGGGCTCCATATTGGAAGTCGTTCCTACCTATGTTTGGAAGGTTGTAGTCAGGTTGTAGTCGCCAGTAAGAAGGAAGATGGAGGAAGGATATTTGTCATGGATAATGGATAGATCATGAACATCATCATGGTAAAGAGATATCAGAGTTCAGCGGAAAGTAAACTGTACTTAGGATGAGTACATTGTTAGCAAAAGTTAGACATGAAGTTACTCAATATGTTGGTGAATGTTCGAAATAACAGAGCACTGGATTGAGTCCTTGACAACAATCAAAACTCATCCTCCTCTTGTAGATGGACTAGAGCGGCAGTCACGATCTCTTCTATAAATCCTCTAGTTGTTCAAAAAGAATTCACCAACATATAATCCTCAATTACCCAAGTCTCAACCAAAAAAATTACATTGTAATCGATAGCAGATGTAGCAGTTGCTTGTTGAAGATCAATAAATCATGGTGCGTAGGCCTCCCACGTTTTGGTAGTAGATGTGTAATTGTTGCAGAGAATGTCCAGAATTCAGCATATTTTTCAGAGATACTATTTTTTGGATTGCCTTGTACGTATTTGATTGTTAAGAGCTGTCCACCATTAGAAGTTCTATGTTTGAGTTCAACTTGGAGATTTTTAAGTTGAGATTGTTGCTGCAGAGTCAAATAACTTTTTTCATTTTCTAGTCAATTAAACAATTTGCCATTTAATTTTGACTAAATAGTAAAAGTTAAGGTAACAGCAACAAATGTGGGCAGGTCACCTAAAGATTATATGCAAGGATAAATGTTTATAAAAAGCATTCTAGTAGTTAGGATGGTTCACAAAGAGGTGGTAGTAATAGTTCAAATCTTAGATTGAGGTGACAACTGATTTCAACTAGTGATATATCTCTAGTTTGATGGACATATGATTTGGCATGTGTGCTTGAGTAGGTAATCCATGGAAATCATTAGGAAAGTTAGTTAAAAGGAAAGAAAGGAAGAAGAGTTCTTTCTATATCTCTTACTTGAGTATAGATCAATATTAGGGGGATTATTAAATTTAGGTAGCCTACTCGAAAATTTGATAGCACCTAAGGATGACAGTGGGGCCAACTTTAGGTTCTGATTATAATTTTATATTCTTATTTTGTGTTAACTTGCAGAAAATGACATAAATAGGGGGGTCTTAAGTTTAATGCTCTAATTGGCCCATAACCTAACGTAGACAAGTTGTGTCAACCTTAGATTCTCAGTATGTCAGCTTCAGGAAACATTTTAATTAATGTGCCCTTTCTGCCTAGGTAATATGGCACATAAAAAAAATTCTCAAGTACAGTTAAGGACTATCTGGTGAAAGCAAAAGATAATGAAAACAGGGGAAGAAGTTTTTCTGCAGCAGCGAAGGTGTTTGGTCAGATATTTAGTAAAGAACTTGATGTAAAAGAAGTAACTAATTTGCAATATCCAAACCAATTTGTATGCCTGAACTGATCTCATGTTCTGTTTAACATTACATTTAATCATAATTATTAAAAATAATCCTTTACTACAATGAATTTACTATTTGTTCATGATATCTTAAGGCTCCTTACACATCAGCTTTAGGAACCAGTAACTTGTCAGGTATTGACTTGTCAGGCTTGGATGACTCAGCACAAAATTAGTTCCTCTTTTCTAAAAAGAAAAGTCTTGAAAAATTAAATTATTTATTATACTGGAAGGTATTTAAACTCAAAAACAATCCAATTATATCTGAAGAGGGGGGGGAATTAAGATAGTTGAAAGTAACGTTTCCCTTAACCCGTCAGCTACCAATACCTTAGTTAAAAATTTACAGAATTCACGTGAGGCCTCTGGAAAAATCAGAGGATTGCCTTACATTGGGGTTAATATAATTTTTATAACAGATTAACATCAACACAAATAGTTGAAATAGGCCTCTACGTTTAGTAGCATGGTTGAAAAAAAGCAGTTAAAAAATAAAGAAAATTACTCGTGGGATCTAATGGTGTCTTATGGGATTGGGTTGTTATGGGGTTTACTCAATTTTGTGGGGGAATGTTAATTATTAAATTTAGTTTGTGTAAATTACTGATTTACATCATTTGAACAGTCTAACTGAAATACATTCAATACGGCCAAAACAGTCCACCCCAAGGATTAACCTCCTCCCCAGTTTGAAGATTTCAATCTTGAATAATCATTATTAGGGCCCGGATAATTATGTACTAAAAATTGGGAAAATATGTACATATATATGTATTATAATATACAGAAATATGTACTCAAAAGTACGAAATATGTAACATTAAGTATCCTTAAATCAATTATTTTATTAAAATACCTTCATATTAGTATATATTGTTCTGTGTACTTAATATGAAGACCAGAATTAAACATTATAGTTCTCATAATCCTATTATTTACAACGATTCCGTATCAATATGAAACATATATCGTCTCCGATATTATTTCAGTAGTATACCTTCCCTTTGCGCCTCTACCACGCAACCAATCTTTATAAATGAGGTCTCTAAAGAAAGAGAATTTCAAGGAGACGTGACGAATTGCATTTTGAGTTAAAAATATGAAGGATTTGTTTAAAAACGCATCTAAATATTCATGTCAAATACACTTTCTAGTCTTCTCCGTGTTTTCTGGATCCAGTGTGACGGAATTGTCCCCTCATAGTACTGCACTAATAGCACAAATTGTTTGGAATTCTGGGTTTTTCTCCAGAACGGAAGACCCCTTTTTCTTCACTCGCTCCCCCTATTGACCCTCGAATGATAAATGAACAGTTTTTAAAGAAGCGTCTGCTGATTGCGTAATTTCAAAGCCACCAGAATGTTCCAGGGAAGATGTTTACAAAAATGTAATTGTAGTGCTTACTGAAAAAGGGGGCAATATAGTTGTTCAGCTTTTAAATATCAAACAATTGCTTCGATGTGCCTATAGATGCTGCAGCTTCAGAATCAAATTGATGTATAACTTGTATTTCAAAACCAAAATTTTGAGTATTGTAGCTCATAGCGTCAATTCAGGTGCCCCATCTCGTTAATCCATTTTGTATTGGAAATCAATGCGTCAACTTTATCAAACTGAGATCTAATCAGTTCTGCAAACGAAACGCATGCACAAGATAGGTTAGAAGTAGTAATTTTAGAAAAATACCTGCAGTGCTTTTGCTGCCTTGCACATGTACGGCGCTGCACTAGTACCGGAAGGAAGACATGTTTAACTTCATTAGGCCACAAAAATTCCGTTGTGTCGTTAAAACGTTTTGTAATAGTTTGATGGTAGCATTTGGGTAATACTTCTCAAGTTAACAAAATAAGACGTACACTTTTAAACGTTCATTAGACCTATCACAACCTTGCCAATATGATTTCCTTGTACATCAGTTCCACGGTGAGATTTTACTTCAGATTTTCGGTCGAAAGACATAATTTACGAACATTGGTAGAGGGACGCATGTAAAAATCAGGGAAAGAAAAAATGTCAACGGCCTTTCTTGAGCTAGTGCGTGTAGTTTCTGGTGAAGAGTATCAAGGTCAAAGGAGACCTCTAAATTATGCGAAGTGGGTGCGCGATGTCGCCTGCTAAAGATATCATTTTCACAAATCAAACTTCCTTTCTGTTCTCCGCGATACTCGTGCTGAAAACTAACAGAACAGAAGCTGTGGATTGCATCGTTGCCTTCCCCTTTTACTTCCAATACCGTTGGCATTTATGGATACACTCATTTCAGCGCGTAATGCTAGCTTCATTTTAGAGAGGAGGCTACAGAAAAAATGTTTGACAATGCTGAATTGTTTGTTTGGATGATTCTTTATCAAAAACAGATCGGAAAAATGATGAATTAAATTTTTTCAATGTAGGATAATGGAAAAATTCAGTAATATGTAAAAATATGTTCATTTGTGTAAAATATGTAAATATATGTAATTTCGGGCAAAATATGTAAATATATGTACTAAAAACTCAACGTTTATGGTCACTAAACGATGTGAAACGTGAATATTTCGTTGATTGGAGTTGCTGGAGTTACCTTAGGAAAATATGTAATTACATAATTATCCGGGCCCTAATCATATACCAGGCTGTCTGGGAGACACCACTTCCTAGGCACACATGCAAACATTTCGGCCGCCATTCGGCAATCTTCCTCAGGGAGAAATTGCATTGCAAGTTTGCATTTAATTATAGCATTATTGCATTTAATTATGCTTAACTACATAATTTGCACATTCATACACTATGTGCATACATCTAGTCATTACATCCATCTTCAAATGTTCATGTACACATTTGAAAAATTTACATCATTTACATCAGTGTCTTCCGATTGTAAGGTCTGCTTTGAGGCTCATGTCCAAAGCGAACAAATTAATTTTCTATCAAGTATACTGGGTGATCAGTTTAAAATGCAACTCTGCAGTTCAAAACACAGAGAGAAAAGTGAAAGTATTGCAACTGGAAGGCATTAGGGGAGAGGGGATTAAGCGTACTTCCAAATAGTTTACCTGCTTGAAATGGCCAGCCACTATCAGCTGCTCAAACATGGTTGCTAGTGCAATTCGCTCTCCCTGCTGTGGGTTGCATTTTAAACTGATCACCCAGTAGCTTAAAGAACTCCCTAAACTCAAATGTTTAATGTTCAAAAATTATTTGGTTAAAAAATAGTTATACAGCACATCACAAATATTCATCACAATGCACATATTATTCAAAATTATAAGTTTAAAACAGACTGATTTCCAATTGTGACTTCAAAATTACATACCAACAGCAGTTTGTAATTCTTCATCTGATGGTAATGTAATTACAGGTGAGGAATCCATTTCTTATCTAAGACATGAGACCAGCCTGCAAACATAAAACATAGTTAAATTAGTCCAGAACAAACTATAGTCCAGCACTAATTGATCAAGTCAACAATTATCTACACATACTTCTTTTCACCAACACAATTAATGCATGACAGTTTAAACACATTAATACTGGAAGTTTAGAAAACTATAATAACATATTTACGGGTCAAAGAGAATACAGTAAAACCCCTTTATAAGAGACACCTGGGGGAATGGAATTTTGTCTCTTATAAGCGGGAACTCTTATAAGTGGGAAATGCGTTTTTGACGTGTTTAATGAGGTGTTACCATATTTTTAGTGGATTAGTATGATTTGTACACTTATTTTAAACTTGAGGAAACATAAATTAGTTGACTCCAGAGCCCATTTAACCAGATCTATTGATCTATTGAACTTTATGACATTTAAAGCACATGTGCTCATAAACGGATTATGTGAACAAATTGCCTCTAATATTGACACGAGAGTTATAAAAAAATTACATTTGTGTAATTTTTGAAAAGACGAATGAATAGAGCAAAATGATGTTAAGAGTCTTATAAAGTACCTTCATAACATCATACCAAAAGTTTACAGAAAAAATTTGGAGCCGTTTTTGGGAAAATCTTGTTTTGTAAATGTTTATTATTTCACTCGATATTAAGTGAAAACTTTTTTTTTTAGTATATAATGTTAATGAAAGACGTAATTATAGAGAAAAATTGTTATTGTAAGAAAAAATATCTATCTTTAGTGTTGTAGCTATAGAAAAACACTGAAAAAACTGCAAACTTTTTCAATTTTCGAAAATTTAGAGTTAACAGTGAAAATCCTAACAATGGCACCTCTATAAGTGAATTTCACTCTATTCATACAAGAAAAATAAAGAAAAAATTGGAGCTATTTTTGGGGAAATTTTGAAAATGCCTCACGGGCTTCATGTACAGTACCCACAAAAATTTGTTTTTCAAAACCGCAGTTCCGAGCGGAAACAGATTGATTGCGGAATATTCATTTTGGAAAAAAATGTACGAATAGTTTTGGCGCTAGTGTTATTCGTGGATGGACGAAGGGAAGTTTTGAAAGAAAAAAAACAAACCTTTTTCGGTATCCCAAAACATGCATTCTGTTAAAATCTCGAAGTCGATTTTCTGCAGCATTATATTACTTTCTCTATATTACGTATATATGTACATATACGAGAAAGTAACAATTGGAAACACTGGTCAAAACACTAAAAGCAAAGTACTGTGATTTATTCAATTCTGCCTCTGGCAGGTATCAGCTGCTGACGGTTTCATCCAATCGGGAGCTTAAAAGTCACCATCGTGACGTCACTAGCGTCACAGAAGCTTCCTATTGGAGGAAACCGTAACAGTTGATACCTTCTAGAGGCACGGTTACAATAGTCGCACTATATGCGTCTTCCTTATTGCCAAAAGACACAAAGCTTACTGAATGAGCTTTCTTCACGACAACTTCGCACACCTCCTCCTCCCCCCCGCCGGTGGCACTGGTGTTGCGAACCCCTGCTGCAGCCTATTTTAAGCACGTGTCCCAACCCTTACCACGCTGAGGAAATTCCTGAGTCACCTGGAGGAAAATTCCATGCTTTGTCTCTTACAAACGAGAAGAAACGCATGGCAGGGAATAAAATCTTGTCCACTATACACGGGAATCTCTTATAACGGGGTCTCTTAAAAGCGGGAAATAAATGCATTGTTTATATACAATTGACCTCGGGACTGTGAAATTTGTCTCCTATAAGCGGGATTCTCTTATAACGGGGTCTCTTATAGCGGGGTTTTACTGTAGTTTTCGCTAAAAAAAATGAGAAATTTCAAGACCTTTTTCTAGGTCACTTACAAATGTGTACAAACTTCAATCTCATAATATCAAAAGTTAGAAAGAAATAAAACTGCTTGAATGTTTGCTTTGAAAATACTGGATTCAATAAGGCTTTCTTCAGGTGATGTTAAAATAAAACCGGTTTAATCCACGCAAACATTCTGCACTTTGTAAATCAGTTGGCTCTTCCCAGTCACTGTGAATGTATCTCCACGTGAAAGGGCTTTTGCAGATGTCTTCAATAACACTTTCTTTTAGATAATGGTTGGCGAAACTATGAGATACGGAGGAACCCAACACCTGACAATTGTAGATCTTATCCTGAAAAATTATCACACTGTCTTTACAGACTCGAAACTCACTGCCCCATTTGGTAACAGTGACAAGGTGAAAATACTGGAGTTACAGATGTCTTCCAGCATCTAACTTGAACAAAGACTCCTGGCATCTAACTTGGTGCACTGTCTATGCGGCTATTAAAAACTAACAATAGATGATCCTAAATGCAAATTCTGAATTTGAAACAAATATAGAAGATTAGATAAATTAGGAACAACTTAACTAAGTTGTTAGACGAATGGTTCCCAAGGAAATGAATATAAACACTAAGCTAAAACCATGGATAACTAATGACACGGGTGAGACAAACACAAAAATAAACTCTGGTATAAATTTAAAAGAACAAACCTGGATATCCACTGCAAAGTCTCAAATTATAAGTGTAACACTATAAACAATGAAATGAAAACAAAAAGGCATGAATATGAACTAGCCATTGCAAAGTCAAGAAGAAAGCAATTATACTCTTATATTCAACAACAAATATCTTTGAAAGATGACATACTAATATTATTGAAAGGCAAATAGAATGAAATTATCACCAATACAAAAAGACCTAGCAGAAAGTTTTGCAGACGAATTACAAGAAACTTACTCCCTTGAATCGGCAGGCATTCTGTTAACCTTGAGGAGCTGCAGCAAGATCTCAATGAGATATATGAATGGAGTACACTATGAATAACTCTGATGAATGAGAAAAGATGCAATGTAATGAACATGGGGAAGAATAATCCCCAGTGCCTATATACGATAAGGCAACGCAATGACACCAACAAAATCTACAAAGGACCTGAGTATCAGGGTGACAAAAGACCTGAAATAGGAATGCCACATTAACTACATCATAAGGAAAGCAAATAAGGCACCATTCCTGATGAGGAAGGCACATTGAATAAAATCATCTTAAAAGCAAATTTCAACTCACTCGTAATACTGATACTGGAATACAGAAGCCCAGAATGGAACCCATAACTGTCAAAGGATATAGACCTCTTGGAGAGAGTACTTAAAGGCAACAAGCATTCCATTTGCCCTGGGAAGCATTCCCTATGAATGCAGAGTGCAACTACTACAAATGCAACTGAAGGCCTTTATAATGTCTCTGAGATACAGCATTATTTACAATCCCCAACAATACACGACTGATGGGGCACCATTTAAAACTATGCCAAAATTCAAAATGCTGCAGAACAAGAAATTTATAACCAACAGAGTAGTTGATCTCTAGGACCATCTGTCACACACAATTATAAAAATCAAGAACGACTAAGGAATTCAAGCAAAGATATGTCTTAATAAACACACTCTGAGAACCTGTTGGGCAGTGACAAATGCAGGCTGCGACGGTGAACTGGGCTGGGCCTAGCCTGTGTGGACCAAGTAGCTCAGGATGGGCCCACCTAGAAATACCAGATCAACTTTGCTTAGATGACTCGGATAGAGAACGATGATGATGATGAGGACATGATGTTTGGCTACTGATATTTACTATTACACTACTAATTTTCACTATTACATTACTCATGTTACTATTTTATACTACTGATATTAACTGTTATATCTCTAAACAATATATTTATTACACCAATTTATGCATAATCAGTGTACTGCTGCCAGTAATGCAAGTTGTCACGAATCATGAACACAACTAAAATCAAAACATACGTAATTTTACTTTTGAGTGCTGAAGATTACTTTCAGGGGGAGAAGGTTTTATAGCCAAGTAGTTCCACGAAGTAAAAGCTGGCAGAAGTAGACTTCAAAAAGTTATCATTCCGTACCATTCCAAGTTATCAAATCATCCCATGAAACTATATTTTGCAGTTGTCAGGCCTGTCTTGTTTTCTTTATATTCTCAGCTCATGGGCAGACAGCAGGCAGAAGTTCATGTGGTTTTGTCAGTGCAACAGCCGAGTTATCCTACTTATTGCAGTGTAATTATTAACGTTGCGTTAATTTTCGAGAACAATGGATCACTCAGACGAGAAGAAAAAAGTGCCATTTTTAAATACAGAAAAAATTAAATAATACAGAAACATTACTAGATTTAACCGAGATAAGACTGATGATCTACATGTAGGTCACAGCGCATCTGTAGTTCAAACTTTTATTGTTTCATTTAATTTTACATTGAGAAGTTGGTACTATTACGTGATACTCTTTATACATTTTACTTTTGGGATCAAGTAGTGGTGGTCACGTCTGCATGCATTTGTGCGAGAAAAACTGTTTCTGTGTGCAAGATCATGGAAAAATATTAGCGCATCATGTTTGAAAAGTAGGTAAAATTCAGAAAGCAGTGTTGCAATGGTATCATACCAACAACTTTGGTGGGAGATGTTTAAAAGTTTAATCGTAAACAGTGAATACATTGTTGATAATTATTAAATTTATTCAATGAATAAAATAGACTTCATGTAGGACATTTGTCATAAAGGGAGTCAGTGCATATCATATAGTAATTTATTGCTGTATTTTTACAGAGGTTTTAGTCCCAATGAGGTTTTTGCAATGGCCGAGAACGAAGACAATGTTGCCATTGTCAATGCTAGTAACGAGATTACGCTTACAGACTTTCCTCCAACAAATACTTGCAGCGATCTTACTGATGAAGATTCAGAGGATGAAAATACTGCACATTCAGAAAATTTACTTGGAAGTCAACTGAGAGCGGAAACAAAAATAGATTTGTTGGTTAACAGTGAGAATTTCCAGAAAATTTCCACCAGACTGAAAATAGAGGGGACATGATGGGAAAGTGGCAATGGATGGCATGAAGAACCAAAGTGGTGACACGATTCCTAAAGAAATGAGGAAGAAGATATACCATTGGAGCAAGCATGACCTCTTGGGGGAAAGCATGCTTGGCTGAAGAACCCTACTGTCAGCAACAGTAGACACCTGTCAGAAATCATCATCTCTTTTCTTCTTCCTGATGATATTTTAATATAATAGTCAAATCTACATATTTGCAACAAAGACAAATCAGGCAGATACGCAAAAAATAAGACCGCTTTTTGAAATGTTGAAATACAATTTCAAGAAAATACATTGCATGAAGAGTATCATACAATGGATGAATGAACAATACCTTACTTTTTTAGGAAGCATGGATGCAAGCAGTTCATCTGGGGAACCGATAAACCGATACAGAATATGGATAGGAGCTATAAGAAATGGTAATGTTCTTTGGATGAATCCATACAAAGGTTCTAGTACATCTTTACTTTCTGTCTGAAAGCTCACTGCATTATTGTGGATAAGAAGAATGAGTGACTATTGCATCGATTTGAGGGAAATAAAAAATTGAACTATTTGGAATTTTGTCAATGAATTTGTTCATCAATGTTAGATGAAAGAAATGCAAGAATGTTGAAATCTAAAGGGAGACCAAAATCACAGCACAAAGACTCAAGATTTGACAGAATAGATCATTGGAACAAGACAAGCTCATTGCAGAGAATGTCAAGACGAACAGCAACAACGCCATCTCGATATTCTCTGGCATGACGACAAGATGCCAAAAATGTTATGTTCGTTTGTATATGAAGTGCTTAACGCATATCACACAAAGAAAATGCCTCATATTTAAAATGGTTGCTGCTTTTATTTTTAAAAATGTATACGCGTTTTCAGCATTTCAAGTCTCCTTGTAACAACTAGCATGCATCATAAAAGGTAGTCACTGTGTATGTAACTGACATCCTATATGTGGGTCACCAATTTTTTCGAAATAAAAATATTTTGCAAATACAAAAACTGATTTTACTCCTTCCATGTATCGTAATTATGTTTTAGTTCAAGAAACTCAAATTAAACAACTTTTTTTTCTCAGACTTATCTGGGTTTATAAAAGAACAGAAATATTGGAGAGAGAGAAAAAAAGAAGAGACAGACAATGTTTCAATAAAACAAAATCAAAGCATAGAAGAAATTAGCAAATAATTTTGTTATGTACGAAATACAAGCAAATGAACAGGAGATGAATTGAAAAAATGCTGGATCATCATTTAATTTCAGATGAAACAAAGAAAAATGTAGGAAAGGAATGAATGTTCACTGGAAGTGGTCAGTCTTCCAAAAAAGATAGAGAAAATAATTTTCTAATGTTGGTGGAAAGTGTTGTGCCTCTCCAAATCATGGCTCAGAAGGGAGTTTGACAGTGAAGAGTTTGTGGCTGAAGTCAACAGTGAAATGGAGATGCTGTTATGAATGCACAGAAGCAGGGCAATGTTTCACTGAAGCAGAAAGTAGGCAAGCAGAATCTTCAGCATCATCACAATTACAACCAGCAACATCACTGCAAGCAGAATACTTTCCTATAAATAACTTGCAGGGAAAAACTTGCCTTGAGAACCTGAAGTGCAAAATCATGGCGAAACCATGGGCTACAGCTTTTAAGTTCCTCAAAGCTAGAAATGATGCGGATACAGAAACTATGAAGATCCATCTGAAGATGTAGCAGGAGAAATAATTTCATTCTGTAAGAATACTAAAATGATAGGAAAGTTCATGAATAAAAATTAAAACACATGCAAGAACAATACAAAATTAAGAAATTAAATTTGAAAATATACTGTGTAAATATTTCGTTTGCAGACAATTCATACAGTTCATGTTCTTTCATTGTTCCTATACAAGAGTACAATACTTACATTTGATTTAAAAATATAAGCATGATTTTTATTAATTCATTTAGTAATTCAATGTTAACTGTGGTTTCATAGCGTGTCAAATCATCCCAAAAAGGTTAAATTTTCAACCTTGCCATCCAAATTCTTTGTAAATTGGTATATTACTGATAAACAGCAAGTCTGTAATACAAAGTTTCATATTTCTATGCTGAGTATTTTCTGAGAAATAGGAAAATATGAGATGGGTACTTTCCCACTTGAAGCCTCAAAACTCAAAAAATCAGATATGTACATTGCACTCCAAAAATAGTATCTCTGAAGAAGAAACTGAATATGGGACATTCTCTGCAACAATTATAAATCTACTACCAAAACATGAGAGGCAGAAGAGGAAACAATATTATTGATTTTCAACAAGCCACAGGTACTAATTATGACATTTTATTGGTTTATAGGTACGTGTTTAGGTGCAAAAAAAAAGTGCATTATCCATGGATAGTCCAAATACAATTATTGCAACGATGGGTCCCCGAAAATGTTATAAATAATTTTACTTTTGCATTGTAGAAACAAAATTTACACAATAAAGCAATATAGTAAAAAAGTGTAAAAGCATAAGGATAACACAAAATGTCATCAAGCACACCTTATTAAAGTTTCTTTTGTAGCCATCTCAAAAACAGCATTGGTTTACAATATCTTTACAACTGACTTCGGTAGAATTATTAAGAATGTCTGGCAGTGTGCCCTTCAAACTAGAACGAGACCAATGGATTTGGCCTTTGTCATCAGTCATGAAAGAACAAATGCACTAGAAATCTGCCATTTGATACATAACACAGAACATTCCTGGAGCTCCTGAGGCAATTGTCACCCAAATCTTCTGTGGGACACACAGAGATCACAGAAGATCTTGGTGCAAAGCACATTGAAAAAACTATTTCTAATTCTCAATAACACTTCAAAATTTGGATATGTGGACTTTTGGCTTAGTGTTATATCAGCTGGTGAAATTTTATGTGTATCTGAGTATCCAGCATGGTGAGCGTTGAGTGATAGTTAACGCATCTGTTGAGAAAACATCAGATTTGCTATCAGAAGCGTGGAAAAGTTAGACATAGCATCTACATCAGAATTCAACAGTGTTAGTTTTGAAGTATCTTTGGTATCAGCAAGATATCCAGGAAAAAAAGACAGCTCTGTTGCTATAACTGGTAATGGGTCACCTTTGCTTTTGTTCTTCTGAGGTTAAAAATAGAGGCAAGTTAATTTAGAGAATAGTGTAACAAAATAAAGTGCATAACTTGCACAAATATTGCCCAATGTATTTTTAAACAGTATGCCCGTGTAATGCATGTGTGCACAAAGATTGGGAAAGAAGGAAGAAATATGGGCAATGGTTAATTAAGATGCGAATGAGGTGGTAGGCACGATAATTATTAAATTCTCTTAAAAAAATTAAATTAAATTATAGAATATTAATTTTCTTCTATAAAACACTACATTGTCTCATTAATTGCCCTGAACTTCTTTCTCACATCTCTCTTCACATCCCTCAGATGAGAATGAAAAATCCTACCTGCTTCTGGGTGAATGCATGTACCACTAACTACAGCTATTGTATCTTTAAGACACAACCCAGAACCGTCAATGGCTATGCTGATAGGACTGATTTTTTCAATCATGACTTTAAAAATTTTTTTAGTTCTATTAAACTACTTTTATTCACTGACCCAGTTACCGTGCTTTAATTTTTGTTATTTTGCATCAGTATATAATTTTCTTATGTGCTTTACATGCTTTATTTTTTTTTACTTTGCATCAGTATATAATTTTCTTATGTGCTTTACATGCTTTATTTTTTTGCTATTATGTATCTGAATGTTTTTGTCTTTATGTGCTTTACGTGCTTGTATATGCTTTAATTTAACTGTATGTTTTTGTCTTTATATGTGCATTTTCTTTTTGTTGAGGGTTCAGCCTGTTTATAATAAATAAATATTATATATAATCACAATTTGCTTCATGATCTAAATTTTTCTGATTTTGATAACAGAGATTTTTAAAATAAGATAAGAGTGGAAGCCAGTATGCTGTTGTTAATGACCATATGTCCAAGCCTTTTACAGTTAGTTCCAGTGTACTTAAAGACTCTCATTTGGGTCCGATTTTGTTTCATATTTTCATTAATGATCTGCTGATTAAATTGATTAAAACCTTATTGTTTGCAGACTATACAAAGATTTATGCCCGGATTATCGATTTTAATGCCTACAATTACAACCACCAATTACAGCGCTGATAGGATCGATATTTTCATTCATAACTTTAAAAAATTTTTTAGTGGCCCTTAACTTCTTTTTTTGAATACCAGCATTATAAACCTTTCCTGTTTCAAGAAAATGTACATAATTGGGCATTTTACAGCACAAACGATTGCATAGCCAATTTTACAGCACGTATTCAGCTAATCACAGCATGAGAATCGCGGGGAGGTAAAGGTAAATCAAACCATTATCTTGCGCAAATGTCAAATACCCGAGGCGTCACAAGTAAGTTGTTTCACAAAATGAAGTTTGATTCTCTTATAAATTTATAATGCTGTTATACAAAAAATAGTGTATGCACTTGGTTTATAATAATACTTTATAGCTTTTGTACAAATTTGCAAACTCGTGCCTAACGTTGCTCATTTTCAAAACATGTTCTCATGTAATAAAGCTGAAGATTACAAATTAATTGCATGAACTACTATTACTCTGATCCAAAGCATATCAACCATCGTTAACTCTATGATGTATTTTAATTCTGTATTTACTGCTTTTGTATGTAATTTTCTGATACTTGCTATGAGGCAGTTATTTGTTTTGCTGTGAGTTTTATATTATTTATGTAATTAACTTTTTATCTTTATCTATTCTTTAAGTAATTTGTATTTTTAATATATGCATTCTTGACATATATCCTATGTGATGTGTTTATGTTGCAATAATTACTTGTATTTCTAGGGGTATGTCCCATTAATAAATAAAATAATATAAACATAATAGAAAAACAATATTTATTAGAACATAAATATTTACTTTACTGATACAGTACAAAGTAAATAAAATCATAAAATGGAAAAAAAAAGAAGAAAAAGAAAAAAAGAAAAAGAAGAAGAAAAGAAGAAGAAGAAGAAGAAGAAAGAAGAAGAAGAAGAAGAAAGAAGAAGAAAAAAGAAGAAGGAAGAAGAGGAAGAGGAGGAAGAAGAAGAAAGAAGGAAGAAGAGGAAGAAGAAGAGGAAGAAGAAGAAGAAGAAGAAGAAGAAGAGGAAGAGGAAGAGGAAGAGGAAGAGGAAGAGGAGGAAGAAGAGGAGGAAGAAGAAGAAGAAGAAGAAGAAGAAAACCAGTTGTTTTAACTAAAATGTGTTTCAATGAGCTGGCGTCTGACAAAGCTCCAAACACTTGTGCTGCAGGTCATCATTATAGTAATTTATTTAATCAGGATCTTTTACAGAAACCTCTATCTGCTCCACAGTTATGGAACACCACTGTGGCCACTACAACAGCTGCTGTAATATTCACTTTCAGAGTAAAGTTCCCTGACAAACACTGGAAACTTTTCTTGCAGCTTCTGTATGATATCTCTAGTGAAGACATGTGAAACGCTGCCTCGGCTGGAGTTTGAGGGTTAAGAAGTTGCTACCTATTAGTGTGAAAACAATTTTTTTTATATTTTCTCCATTTTTTGGTCACCTAAAAAAATTCAAATGCCGTATGTCTTTAAAAATACTATAAAGAGTAAAACAAATCTGTATGCAAATTTTCGCTGAAAAATTTGGACACATTCTTGATAAAATGTTATTTGAACATTTCTTAAAATGTGCAATTTTCACCTCATTTTCACAAAGAAGTTATGGGTTTTCAAGATACTTCATCAGAAATAATTTGAAGCAATTGTGTTCACAAATGCAATAATGTAAATTAAATATGTAAATTGTAATATTATAATCCACGATGTCAATATTAACAGAGTAAGATATAAAAAAGGGGAACTTTAAAAAAATCAAAAGAATAAATCAAAATGGAAAGTAATTTTTATTCACAGCATTTGGCACTAACCGTACAAAAGTTTAAAGACAACTAGTAGCACTTCAACAGCACTTACTTTCTTGTGATATTGTTAATGACTATGTAATATTATAATACAATTCCTGTCCTACACTTCAACTATCATTTGAAAAATTCATATACAAACGAAGCATGAAAAATACATACCTTTTTTTAAATTCAAACATTTACTCGAAAACAGCTTTCTGCCATTGAATTCAGTGTATTCACAATCTACATAAATATACCAATGATGCACAAGGCATATTTCAGCTTTAAATAAAATGATTAGTTCATATTAATGCAAACGAATGGTGGCCATCAATATCATCATCTTTTACGAGTATATGAGCAGCATTGCAACATGTTGCAACAAGCAACAATGACCACTAATTTTTAAGGGGGTACACATTTTGCAAATTAGCATTCTTGATACCACTAGCAAGCAAATGAAAATGGATAGAAAAATGTAATAATTGAATTAACAAAAACTACAAAAATAGTAATAAAAATGCTAGAGTCGTTAACAAAAACGGTAGAGTGAAAACCATCAAATACATCAATGGAGAGCCAAAAATTGTTGACCTAGTCACTCCGAGAGGATCAAATTCAAAGATAAAAAACATTTAACTCAGGACAATTTACAAATTTACTACCAGAACGTTAAGAGGATTGAGAACCACAATTAGAGATATTGAAAAATTTAGCTATATACTAGATGATTATGACGTAATTGTGTTTAACGAGATGTGGTTGGTACCAAGATCAAAATTGTATTAATAGCATGTTTAGTAGAGGTGGTGGTTTTCTCATTGGAGTGAAAAGCATGCATTACAGTGTGCTGATTGAAGGTTCCAATGATGAACATGTAGCAAGTAGAACACCTTTTTGTTCATTGTCGTATCAAAGATGTTGATGTTATAGTTTCAAATATTTATTTCCTATCTTTATCTACAGATGAAACATTTTTGTCTAATTTTTCTAGAATAGAGACCTCAGTCATGGCCACCTTTAGTACTGAAGGTGGTCGTGCCTTGGCTCTGGCGTACCCAGAGTCTAAATGTATGATTTTTGGCTATTTTAACCTCCCACACCTGAGATGGGAGTGTAATACTGTTGTTATCCTATTTTGTTTGTTAAAGCTACTTTACACGAAAGAATTTGTGCGACAATCCTGGCTGACACAATCTGTTTCTTAAATCTTTTCAGAATAATTGAGAAGATGAGGAACAAAAGGTGACATTTACACTTTTTAGTTTTTTCAGTAAATTGAGAAAAACAAGTTTCTTTTGTATGCAAATACATTTACTGTCCATTATGCCATCAACTTTTCTAAAATATTTTATCAAGGCTTTTACTACCGAAGTATTTCCAATCTTTACCTAAAAAGTGTACTTTACCATGCTGGGATATTATTTCTTGATAATGTTCTTTACTGGTAATCACTGTGATTTTTCTGAGGTCCTTTTCTATACAGCCAAATACACGATCGGCAGGTAGGAAACTATAACCACATACAGGATATACTATCATAATTTCTTTTAAAGATGCAGGAGACGCCTTTGTTAACCAGAACATAAGTGTGTCAATGAACACACATGGAATCGATAAAATTTGTAAGCAAATGTACCCATTTTGATCAGACTTCAATACTTTCGTATGTATTTACCAAGTAAACGACACTTTTTGATCCAATCACTACTGTGGTTGGATGGAAAAGTTACTTTTTGATCCGGAAGCGGCTTTTCAGATTGATTTTTTTAATGAAATTAATCACTTTTAGAACATAATATTTGCAGATATCGATGAAATTCAACCTTTTGAGTTGGATAGAGAAAAAAAAAAAAAAAAAAACGAGTCGAGCCAAAAATGGAAATGTCACTTTTTATTCCTGACCTCCTCAATTTGACTACAAATAACAAAAATGTAACCCATTGCATAGTTCATGGGTATTGGTCCAATAATTGAAATTTATGTCAGTTAGCTGACATTTCAGTTTTATTTCTCCATCCTCAGGGCTGGATACATTTACAACATGGTTACATTATAAACACTAATTACACAATGTCACACTAATTACATAATACACAATGTATAAACACAACTACACCAAGTATAAAAACTAACTGCATGCAAGTGACCTTGAAGCACACATTACCAATCACAAATTGTTTGATTTAGGAATATAAATACAATTCCACAATTAATTTTTTTTCTTTAATTAAATTAAAATGCATACAACACATACCTAATGCATAATTCGGTATGTGAGATCAGTGAGGTTAGGTTATGAAGTCAGTGATGTTGGGTTATCGAGTTGACATGTATCAATAACAGCTTCCGTGTTTAATGTGATTTTATTCAGTTTTAATAAAGTTTTCACTTTAATTTGATATTTTGATATATTCTTTTCAGTTCAATTTCGATCATTTATTGGTAGACTGAGTAGCTGATTTTTGATTGAATTTACTACCATGTTGCAGCAACATACTAATTGCGATATTAACAATTTGGCTGTTAATGTTGCCAAGCGGAAACCTGCAATTTGTGATAGTTATAGCTGTTATGTTCACTATGATTGTGGAGATATTTCTACTACTGAACAATAAGCTTTGAAACTTAAAACCAACAGAGCTTTGAAATAATTATGTCCTGATTGTGTGGGTGGTCTGCATAAGGCTCTCAAGTCTGTTGAATCAAATGAGAAACAAGTGGACAACTTCACTGATTTTAAAAATTCTATGGAAAAATTTCATCAAGATATTGATAATGAATTGAAGTTAATTAATTCAAAGATAAATAGTTTTGAATCTCAAGGTCACTTGTCACATGCTTCTAATGCTACAACAATATTTTATGAAATTAATGAGAGGAATTATAGAGCTAATAATACTAGTGTGTATAATATTGAAGAATCTACAAGTAATAATTTGGCTGAGCGAGTGAATCATGACAAATCATTTGTTGATACCATCCTTAGTGATTTACAGTTAAAACACATTGCCTGGCTCTAAGGTTTTGAGAATCCCCTCTGGGAACAAGGAGCATCCTCGCCCTTTGAGGATTGTCTTAGATGATGACTCTGTTGTGAAGATTATTTTAAAAATGAAATAGAAATTTCATGGTAACTTTCAGGCCAACTTCACAAAATTGCAGAGGGAACATTTTAAGTCTGTGAAAGAAAAACTCAATACACCGGAGAATCATGGGTTACATTATTACATTATAATTCATAAAGTTTGTAAGAGGCTCACTAAGGTTACTTGACATTCACAAATCTAGAGCTACTGGTGATGTTCCCCACTCTTCAAAAAACTGAATTGGAATTTGACAATTTATTATCAGAATGTCAAGAGTATCAGAGGAAGACAATTCACTGAAGCATGTAAAACGGCTCTCTATTCAACCTAACGTCATTGTGCTTACTTAGACCTGGCTGCATGATGGGATCCTTCATGCAGAATTGGATTGAGATGATTAGTGTCTACAGGAGTGATTGTCTTTAGGATTATTTACGATGAGGTGGTGGCGTTCTCATCGCTATTTATAGGAGCATTGGGAGTAACTTCTCCAAGCATCTAATGTAGGTTCTGAACAATTTTTTTTAAAATTTCTATTGGGTGATAGAAGACACTAATGGCACAATTTATATTTCACCAAATTCTTCTTCTGACGTCTATGTTACTCATTGTAATTTTATAGATTTATTTGCTTCACGTAATCCCTACAATTCTTGGCGATGATAATTTACCAAAATTAAACTGGTAAAATGTTGATAATGGCATGAATGCTATCCCTCTACCTAACTTTCTTAAAGCTAAAATAGAAAGGGCTCAAATATTTTCTTCCTGTTACAATATGAACAATCTTCATCCGATTAATGATATTGTTAATGATAATAATGTGATTATTGAGTTATGTTTTTCAACTAATAAAAGTTACAATGTTTCCAAACATTTCGATCCTTTGATTGAATGTGATTCAGATCATCATTGTTTCAATATTAACTTAGATTTTACACATAACGCTCGAGCAGTTATTCCTGATAATACACCTATTTTTACCTATACCTATCACCTTTCCTCCAAAACTCTTAATCAGTACCAAATGACACTACAGGCTCTGGTCACAGAAGCCTGCATATGTACAGTGCCACTACATATATATATGGACAAAATGAAAGAGTCTGAGGCAGATGCATGTGCATCAGGGTGCCAAAAAGTAGTGATAGAACAAAGGGTGAGGACATCATTATATCCTAACGGATGACATTATGTCAAATAATGATGAAACGATTATTTTTGGATTTTATATCTTGGATACAGCACATTTTTCAGTCAGTTTGACCCTAGTCCTATTCCTAAATAGACACTCATCCATAAATTGCATTTTTTCATAATAATTCTGTGGTCACAGGGTGAAAGTTCAAGTCAAAACCATAGTTTGGAGAAAACAAGGATTAGATTATTGAGCCAACACTTTTCCCTAAGCTCAACACTATTTCCCAATGCTTTTCACTTGTTGAGGAGGCAACATTTGAATTCTGTCATTTTCCAAAATAAAATTTAGATACTTACCTTGGAGTTTCAGTACTTAACCCAATTTCACCAAAAACTGACTTAAGAACATTACCCCGTGATCACAGAATTTATGTTAGTACTAATAATAATAATGCATGAAAATGCAAGAAAATTCTGATCAAACAATGAACAGCTATTGAATGAGCTACGAATGTTCTCAGGATTAACAACAATCATGAAATCCAAAGGGCACAACACAGGGAAGCCGAATCTTTAGACACCCCCAGGTTGCTTTCTTGAATAATTTTTACTGTTTTTATTTTACATTTCAAAACGAGTTAAAAATTATCTGGTTATGTTTATTTAAGAAAGGAACAATGACAAAATGGACCACAAATCTATCCTATTATTGGTAAATAAATTGTCAAATATTGTCTAGGAAAATAAAGTTCACACCGACTTGCAACAATTGCCAGCAGAAGAAACTTCAACAAAGAAAATGACCATCATTAGAAGTTCAAGAAGTTGTTAGAAGAATTGTCAATTCGAGTGGTGAAAGTTCAACTATAGTTTTGTATTTACTATTCAGAGCAAACAAGCAATGGATTAGATTAGAAACGTTCAGAATGTACCTACCTAAGAGTTAAGTAGATTTCTTTTAGTTTGGAACAATACCCGCAATTGTCACCACGTTATTCACATGTTGATTATCTGGTGGCATAGGATCATACACGCGAGTCAATATCCAATGTTATTGGTTTCCGATAGTTCTATCAATTTTTCACTAGTCTCCACCAATGGCTGTGAACAGACAGGAAAGAAATAATTACTTTGGTAGTATAACAATGCTAAATACACTTCAATTACACCACATTCAACTGAGAACAGAGAAACGTATTCATTACACGATATTACATCCAGATTTAAACATGACACTGAGGAAAAAATATTCCTGGAAAATTATGTTGGACAGTTCAGAAAATTAGCATGCAGTCAAAAAATAGATCTTATTGAAAGTCCTACAAATCTTATACAATACAGTCAATTATCAACCTTATTTATAAGCAAAATCTTAACTGAACCTCATAGTTCATCTTTGCCATTTTCTAGTTGTCAACCCGAAAACCAACGTAAATCTACTAGCCTCCATCAGGGTTCAAACCTACTTTAACATGTTGAAAATTAAATGTAATTCTCTTCAACCATTCATTGCTGTGTACTTAATTCTCCAATAAATATATTCGGAGTAATTGGCCGGGCAACTAATTTCAATGAACACTTGTAACGTGGTTCTTGACCCTTACTTCACTCTGGTAATTCGCTTCTCAAAACAGTCTTTCCAACTTTCCGACCAATCAGCATTCAATGGCGGGAAATACTGAAGTATACATCACAGAATAAACAAGAAATAAATTTTCATGGAATAATTCAATAATACATTTTTTCACTTGACGGTATTCATTCTACACTTTGCGTCTGGAAAGCAATTTCTTCGCACAAAGAAGTTGCAAAATATTACAAATGGCGGCCCATAGTGAAAAAATAGAATCACACGCACATTTAAGCTTCATGTTTATTAGCTCTGTTCGGCTCTGTTGAAGCAATCATCTTTGTCTGCGCATGCGCAACCAAAATTATTGTATCAGTCCGCAATATTTACGTTAGGGATTGCAAGCAATATACTGCGATTTTCTTAACTCTACCCCTGGCAGAATTCAGCTGTAGACGGTTTTATCAAATCGGGAGCTTGTATGTCATTACCGTGACGTCACTATGTTGACGCTTACGCTCGCGATTAGATATAATCATCAACAGCTGATTCCTGTCAGAAGCAGAGTTACGAAAATCGCGATTTATATCCGTATTTGTTCGCAGAGGGTATATAACGTTTGTTCGTCCCCCGGTGGGAGAAATCTTACACCTTACACCAAGGAGGTTATAATACATGGAGGCGGCATGGCCGACCTTTTCCATCGCGGAAAATGAAGCCAGCCCCTTGCAAGCTCGGTTAGGCTACCCTCTTTGCAATTAGCCCAAAAAGCCTGAAGTCTACCATTCCACCCATGTATTTTATTTATTCATATTTTAATATTTCCGTAAGAAAGATGTTATAATTATTTGCAATTAACAGACAGAAATACTCAGATAATGAAGCAAAATTGACCTGGAAAATATATTAAACCTCCCCAAAATTCATTGTCAGAAGAAATATTTTTGAAAATGGTTTCATTAATTGTGTAAAGCTGATAAGAATTTAATTTATGTACATCTTAAAAAAAGCGGGGTAACACAGTCAGAGTACAACAGCTTTTAGAAGGTTCAACAGGCAAGGAGTTGAAACTAATGTCACATAAATTGATGTGAAAACTGCTAATCATGTTCCAAATTTGACATAAAGTAATGAAAATTGTAAATTTGGATGGAGCCTAAATATTTAAAAATTCTGGATCGAAACGGTAACAAATTGCCTGAACAAACCCAATAATAAATTTACATTCCAAATGCCTTGCACAGAAGTATTTAAGGCTTTAATAATGGAACTGAGGAGAAATCTATGGACAAGAACAACTTTTAAAATATGCTTAAATTTAGTTTTCCTGAAGCCAAATCAATTTGAACATGTTTTCAAAACAAATATTTTTCAAATGCAAATTCAATATTGTATTCAGAAAAACAAATATGTATAATTAATATAACCTTTCTTACAGGAACTCAAGGGGATTCAAGGAATTCAAAGAGGGAACACATTTAATTTTTTTTGTAATGAACCTTTTTTGTAAAAGGTAATCAGATAATACAAAATATTTTTTCAGATGTACAATTTTACTTATTTTAATGTTTACAATTGTGACATTACTATTAAATAACGCAAAATAATTTTACAATGTAGGGGCGAGAATGTAAACAGTTTTAACACAAAAACTCTCATTGCCAGGCCAGGTAAAAAAGTGGGTAAATCTTGTTCATATTTATAGTGAATGACTTCCTTGGATAGTATAAAGGATGCTTGAAAGAACAGTGCAGGTCTCATTTTTGTTGAAATCCCTGATTTTTTGAAAATTTCATTAGATCCGAATTGTTTCTGAAGTCTTCCTACAATTCCAATATTGAAGATAGTTTTTTTGTTTGTTTGTTTTTTTAATGAAATATGATATTTAAAGACAGATCTTGAAATAAGGTCATGTACAATTTTATGAAAATATGAGTAGTCTGCAAAATTTTGCATGAAATATACAATATTTAAAAATTACTGCACATTTTTCTTAAAATTTTCATGTTTATGAAAAGACTGCAAAAAACTAGAACAAAAAGCAAACAAAAATAATGCTAGTCTCCTTTCCAGCTCGCTTTCTGTATATATTTTAAAAATTGCCAATTTAGAAATAACGCGAGAACATAAATTCCGTTGTAGCACAACTAGCTTGTATTTATACTTGTCAGAGTAGATCAAAATCTTCACATTTAATTAGAACTTATTTTAGTTGGTATAATTAATGTTTTCAATACAACTGATGACAGACTTATAGAAAGAAAAAGCAAAATCAAGTCGCTAATCAACAAAATAGTTACAGTGTGAAATTATTGATTTTTATTAACATTGATTCTCAATAATACTGCAGTATTTAATTTTCAAATTTTGTCAAGCATTGGTGGTGACTGCAGAGTCTACTGAGCATGCAACGTGTATGAGTAGGGCCCAGATGTTTATGACCTAAAAATGTCGGAAATATGTAAGCATTTATGACCCAAAAAAATGTGAAAATATAACCGTAAATATGACTTAGAACATTTTTTAGGCATTTTTAAAACCTTCAAAATATTGCCGCTGTTTATATGAAATATACCTCCAAACAATTTATTTCACTGAGAAAAAATGTCCATTAAATGTTTTCTCCCAAGAATAAAAATAAATACCTCGCGGTACAGAGGAACGCAAAGCAATAAACAAAAAGAATGTAGCTAGCAAGCCGAGACACACTCCAATGTTTTGGGCTACAAAACATGGCGGACACACCAGCGATTGGCTTCACTTTTGGGAGCCGATGTCGCCTCCATGTATTATAACCTCCTTGCCTTACACCGTGGTACTCTCGCCATCTCTGTAGCCATAGACAAACTAAGTCCCTCTGTATGAGCGAGTATAGTTGAGACCGGATAGAGACAACCAAGACAAACACTTCGCAGGAATGGAAAAGTTCGTAGAGATGTCCAGAACATGTGACTTTACAGCTTCAGAGGGAAAAGGATGAAACGAGAAAGGGAAGCATTCAATGGCCGGGCCTACACCGTGGCACGGCCAGAAAAAATATATTGTAAGTCCTCATTCACAATGCAAACTTAAAAAGTAACGTAATGCTGTAAACTTATAGCCGCAAAATTTACACGTAAAAACAAGCGTTCACAATGACGAACGTAAGTTTCGCCTGAACCAATGTACTGAAACCTGATCGATTCGTCTCTAACATGGTGAAAAGATCTTTCCAACATGGTTTCTAGCTTTTTCTTCAAGATTTCTATCGATTTGTCTTTATATACATGCGAGTAGTAGTGCTCACATTTCCTTCATCTTATAAACAAAGATTCTCATGAACTAAATTCACGAGTAATTCGTCCAACATAATTAGTTTGTTTGCCATTTCAGGTTAAAGTCCCAATAAAAATTGTCCAAATCCCCTCACTGAATTCACTACATGCATCAAAAGCATTCGTATACAGCTAATTTTTTCTAGGGTGGCTGCTGGGATTCGCGAGTAGAAGGGGAAGCTGAAAGTGGTGGGGAGGGAGTCAGGAGGCGGCGCTTGCTCGCGCCTCGCTCGTCTGCCCATATCAAAAATATTAGTGTACATGCTAGCAACCGGTCTTCGAAATTAATTTGCGGTAGTGTCTTCGCTCGGTAATGGAGAAAGAGCAAATTCACGGCATGGGCTGGCTCTGTCCTCATCATCCATATGTTTTCCATTGTTACTGATACCCGTTTACTCACTATTATAAGTAATATCACTATCACTGTCTTTACTATCGTTCGCGTCTTTACCTATAGAAATAACGATTTTTTTTGTATGGTGCATTAAATCATTGTGCGGCAAATCACACTCCTATTGAAACTCGACAGCACATTCCACGTCTTTTCTCTTCTTTTTATTAGGAGTAGAAAATGAACACGATTCTCCCGATTTAATAGAATTAATTTCCTTATTAATTTTGCAAAAGAAAGCTTATAATACATGGCTGAGAACTAGGAACCATGAGGATAGAAAATACTATTCGCAGTGTTGTAAGGAAGTAAAGAAAGAAGTAACGAAAGCCAAAAATGAAATGTGGAATAAAAAATGTAAGACTATTGATGAGCATGTAGGATATAGAAAGGCAACTGAAGCATGGAAAACACTAAAATCTCTTAGAACAAATAGAAAGGAGACTATGCCCATAAGTCTTATTCCCTTAAAAGAGTGGAAAATTTATCACCAGAAGCTGTTAACTGAAGATCGTCCAGAATTTATTACTCAATTAGACAATGAGATAAGTTTCTCAGATCAGATTTTTACTGAAAATGACGTCATCTTAGTTAAAGAGATAAAGGAAGCTCTTAGCTCCGTGAAAAATGGACGCTCGCCTGGACCGAACGGACTCCACATAGAACTTTTTAAATATGGGATGGACTTGCTTCACGAGCTGTTAGCGTATGTTTTCAGCTGTTTCTTGAGGGATGAAATTGTGCCCCCTGAGTGGAAAACTGCCTATATCTCTAACATTTATAAGAAAGGAGAGGGACGAGTTTGCTCCAATTACAGAGGAATAAGCGTGACTAATTCTCTTTCAAGACTATATGGCAAAATTATAAAACAAAGAATTGAAAATCAGATACACGAGCTAGAAGAACAAAATGGATTTCGTGCCGGAAGATCATGTATGGATTGTGTTTTCTGTTTAAAACAACTTCTGGAGAAACGGTTAGCAAGAGACCTTGAAACCCATTTGGTCTTCATCGATTTAGAAAAGGCATATGACAGTATTCCCCTCTGCAAATTGTGGTTAGCAATGGAAGCAAATGGAGTTAGTGACCTATATATAAGAGCAGTGAAAGTACTGTATGTTAATTGTACCAGTAGGGTGAAGGTAGGTGGAAGAATATCTGAAGAATTCCCTGTCACCAAAGGTCTACGACAAGGATGTGCAATCGCTCCTACACTCTTCAAAATATATCTAACATCTGCCCTAGAGAGATGGAGGCGAACTTGCGCGAATATGGGAGTTTCAATCGGAACGGATAAACTGTTCACTTTGCTTTTGCTGACGACCAATTGATATTGGCAGAAGATGAAGATGATATACATTACATGTTGAGGAAGCTGTTTGAAGAATACCAGAAATGGGGGCTAACAATAAATATCTCTAAAACTGAATATATTGTAGCTGATAATGTAAACAGAAATTTGATGCTAGAAGGTGGTATTATTAAAGGAGTCGATAGCTTCAAGTACCTTGGAGTAATGTTTACCAAAAATGGTAAAAGTGAAGCTGAAATTATTGAAAGAATAAAAAAAGGGAAACAAGTTACCAAACAGCTGCATTATACCATATGGAGCCCACAAATAAGACCTTGCACGAAGATAAAGATATACAAGTCTATTGTAGAGAGCATTGTTACCTATGGAGCAGAAGTGTGGGCAACAACGGAACAACTAAAGAAGAAATTAAGAGCAACAGAAATGGGTTATTGGCGACGTTGTTGTCAGCTCACGATTCAGGACAAAATCAGGAATGAAGACGTGCTTGCAAGGCTAAACATAGGGACCACAATTTTAGACACTGTGGAGGCAAAGTGCCTCCGATGGTATGGGCATGTGCGTCGAATGGATGAGGGAAGGTGGCCGAAAAAAATTATCGAATGGACCCCTGCAGAAAGAAGAAGAAGAGGGAGACCGAGGACACTTTGGAAGGATGCAGTAAATAAAGCGATGGACGGAAGAAACCTGCAAGAAAAAGACTGGAAAGATCGCAGCAAATGGAAGCTAGGATGCGATAAGCGACTCTAAGTTGCAATGAACTCGCAAATAATAATAATAATAAAAAAAATTAATTTTGCAAATATATATTTTCGAAACACCCGAAGCAGCCATTACTGCCTTAAGAACTGCTTTGATATTTTCAATACCTTCTTTTGCTTCTCTTCATTAATTGATACGAGTATACGTACTTTGGCGACAACTTCACGCGTCTGAATGTGAAGGACGTCCTTTTGTAAGTTGCTCTAAATTCTAACGTCTTTTCTCTTCTTTTTATTAGGAGTAGAAAATGAACACGATTCTCCCGATTTAATAGAATTAATTTCCTTATTAATTTTGCAAATAGATATTGCGCATACATATTTTGCAAATATAAATTGCGCATTGCAATGATCACAACAAAATATTAATCACTTATACAGAACTTCATACAAATAGCTGTACTCTGTTAGGGAAATGCAACTGAAAACTAGCACTTTGCGGAGACGAATAGTCAGGGTCAATGTTTACTCAACTGGAGTAGGGCTGTCAACACGTCCTGGGAAGGGACGCGATCATTGTGCGGCCCCCTAAAACGATAAGTTTAAGGAATGGACTCTTCCAGCAGCTCTGGGCCCTGACCTTGAGCGGCCACGCTAAAATAATTTCACTGTACCTGGTGGTTCTCCTGACAATTGACAGACGAGACGAGAGCGACACAAATATAGAGCTCTCTGGAATACAGAGGGCTGATAACAAAAAGTAATAGAGGATTACTCCGCGCTCAACGCTCAACCAGGGGCTGAAGAGATACGTTGCGTAAAGATTAAGACGCAACAAACTAAAAAAATATCTTCTGTATGGTTTGATGAGAAGAGAGAAATCATAAAGCTTTTGTGGATGACCAACAAAACTCTTTAAGTTATGTTTGTAACTTGAAATAGTCAATTATAAAAATTGAATGTTTTATTCTACGGAGACTGATTTTATTCTACTGAGTAATTGTGCAGTTTCAGGATAATATTTGTGCTGGATCACAAACCGTTTCCTATTTTCCGTGTTATTAAGGCGGCTCCACACAATCGACATTCGCCTAATAGCGAGCGACCGCTCGCCCAATCCCGAGCAGCTGATGTACTCGGCGAACGTATGTCCAAAAGACCGCAACGTGATTGGTAGTGCGGGCATAGAACGTTCGTCCTTCGGCAAATAGCAAGCCAATCCATTCACACTACTCTGGATTTGGCGAGCAGTCGCTTGCTACTCGCCAAATATTGAATTTGTGATATGCTTTTATATTAGTAGAGTTCAATATCCTTTTCATCTTTCGAATATGCGCCATGTATTTTTTGTTGATGGTATAGTAAAATATAGTAATGATGCAAAAGTAAGATACACTAGCGTCCTCGTGCGAGAACTCTCGTGTATTAAACTCCACTCCCTTAGCACCATGCCACTAACATAACCCATTAAATATATAAATATACAAATTAAAGTAAATTGTTTGTACAGACCTGGGATGGACTGTGTCACAAGAGCGTGCATTGCAGGTTAAGATGTTTTTAAAGTAAAACTTACACCGTCAATACATTTTCAATAAAGGTTTTTTCAGTACTAGTTGGTACCCGGCGCGTTGCTGCCGCAGAAGAAATAATTGTGGAAATATTCCTCTCCTACTCTCTCTTTCTCCATTATCTTTTCCCTCTCTTTCCTCCGTTTCTGTCTTTCACCCCTCTCTGACGTTTCTCCCTTTCTCATTATCCTCACTCCCTCTCTCTTTTCCCCCTTTGCCTCTCTTTTCTCCTCTGTCTCTCTTTTTTCTCTCTGTCTCTCCTTTTCCCACTCTGTCTCTCCTTATCCCCTGTCTCTCCTTTCCCCCAGTCTTTCTTTTCCCTCTGTCTCACTTTTTCCCTCTGTCTCTCTTTCACCCTCTGTCTGTCCTTTGCCCATCGTGTCTCTTTTCCCTTCTGAGTGTCCTTTTCCCTCTGTCTATCTTTTAGCATCTCTCTTTTCCCTTTCTCTCTTTTTTGCTCTAATCAACTTGCGCCGCCCGCTCCTTCTACACTCCTCGACCTCCCCCCACGTCACTCGGCAACGCCCAGCAACAATGAAGCTCAGGTGGACTGGGAATTGTATTTAACTGACGTGTCATCTTGTGCTGCAGCGCCATCTAGTGATGTTACAATAATTGTACTATGCCTTTGTTCTTCCCGCAATTGCAAGAAATAAGTTGACATTGTTTTATCGCAATCAGACGAAGGCTAGGGAAGCGCGTTAAGCATGAACCAACAAACAAACATTGATTTTTACTTTCCCGTATACGTATGTATATAAGGCGTAATAAAGGTAGTATAGGGAAAGTTATGTAATGCTGCGCGAAAAAAAACGGCGAATTTTCGGCAGAAAAAATTCATTGCCGGGCCGTGATAACGAAACTAGTGGTGCTACAGAATGGCACAGACTTTCCCGTATTAGTTTTCTATTTCTTTTGGTCTCGGCTAGCTATTCAGACGTGACCATATGCTCTTGCCAGCTGCCTTCAATCGCCGCCTAAATTTCTTTTTTTAACATTTTCTTAATTTTTCCGTTTCTTAGTAGTAGTAGAACGGAAATATTATTTTAAGAGTATTAAAGAACAGTGAAACTTCGTCTTAAATGGCAATTTTCTTTACAAAATTTTGGAGTAATTTTTAAGAGAATGCGGTTTAAGCGCCACTGTAAGTACGAAATTTGAAGCTCTTTTTCACAGGATTCTTTTGTGTTTTCGAAAAACCTTATTTGAAGTCATTGAAAGCATTTTAACTAAAAAAAATAGTGTTTACAAATTGTGGGAAATGTGAATATTAAGGGTGTAAGAGATCTTTCAAAAAATTACATTCGTGTAAATTTTGAAAAAAAAATTAAAAAACAATATGAACTTCACGTCATATTAAAGACTGCAATTAGCGCTATCCGTTCAAAAAGTTTGAAAAACAAATTGGAGCCATTTATGAGAAAATGGAGTTTCAGGGTTTCTGAAAATGAGGAATTTTGAGCTAGTTTTCACAGAAAACGGTTGAGTTTCCGAGAAACTTTACTTAATATTATTTAAAGCACATGTACTCATTAATATAATAATGTAAATAAATTGTCACTAATGTAAATATTAACAGAGAGACAAGTCAAAAAAGTAATTTTTGTAATTTTTGAAAAAAACAAAAAAACACAGCAACATGACGTTTATGTCATCTCATGGCACTATCTCTTCCAAACGTTTACAGAAAAAATCTGGATCCATTTTTGAGAAAATCTTGTTTTCGAATTTTTTTAAATAGCATGCTATTCCGTACAATATATGCATATATTGTACGGAATATTAAGCGAAAACTATTATAACATTTTCAAAAAAAGTAAATGGCCTTGAGAAAAATTACTTTGGAGAACAAATTTTCTTTAAAGGAAAAACCTCTATCTTCAATTTTGTAGTTGGAGGAAGATGTCGAAAAATTTCAAATATCTGCAATTTTTGAAAAATCACAGTTAACTGTGAAAATCGGACCAAAGCTACCTTGATAAGCGTATTTTTCTCTATTCCCACAAGAAATTTACAGAAAAAATTTGGACTCGTTTTTGAGTAAATTTTGAAAATGTCCGGGGGGGTCCTGTAAAGTACCCCCAAATTTTGAAGAAAATGTTTCGAAATCTCAAAACTTAGACTCGAGCAAGATGGGCAAGAGTTTCTTCAATTCGGAAAAAATCCTACGAGTGGTTTAGGCGCTAGTAGGGTTCACAGACGGACGTTTTGCTTTCAATTAGTTTTTCGGTACCAAGAACCCACAAAATAGGGATTCTGGTTACACCACGTGTTAGGGGATTTTTTGTCCTTAATTTAGCAACTGGTTTAATCCACTTTTTCATTACCAGGGCCCTGTAATAAGAATTTCTCTGTCGAAAATCCGCCGTTTTTTCGCGCAGCATTGCATAACTTACTATACTACGTTTTCTACTACTAACTACCTATACTACGTATTCAAGTACAAAGGTTTGAAGAAAATCAGCCATATTCATAGACATCGCTTTGGTCCGGTGGTAGTCGGTACTAAGATAGTACGGACTATCCACAGACCAAACCACGTTAGTCTCGGCCGTATTCATAGACGCTCTTATCCGTCGGACTATGTTAGTCCTGCGAACTTGCGGAGTACAGCGTTGTCAAGCATTGCAATGTGTAGAGCGCATGCGCGAAATGAAATTTTCTCCGAATTTAATAATTTTCTATGGTGACTATGGACGTTCTTTGACCGCTGAACATGTGTTTACTGCAGGGAGTGTCCGTATACAGTGCGAGTGCATTTTAAACTGTGGTCGTGGGCACGTTGGTTCTCTGTTCTGGAGTCCCTGGCTGTTTATTTGCTCGACAATGTGTGATAAACGCCAACGACAAGGAAATTGGTCGGCGGAGAACGAAAGCATTTTCGAACTAATCAAAGCTCGGAAAGGCATTGTTGAGGCGAAGAGAGGCACCCACCAAGAAAATCTTAAAAAAGATCGTGCGTGGGAAGAAATTTTTCAAGAATTTTCTTCCAAACACGGCCACGCACGAAGTGAACATTATTAATTAACATTAATAACAATTATTAATTAACATTAATAACAATTATTAATTAACATTAATAATTAATAATTATGGTTACCTGTGAAAATGCTGCAATTTCATGGAATTGCTGCACCATTTTCAATCGCTCTTCCCTTAATGGGAATTTAATTATTTCCTGAGCAAATGAGCAAATTGCCCTTGCCACTTCAGCCACAATTCGGCTTGCAGTCGTTGACTGACATTGTGCAGGTCAGCCAGATCGTCCTGGAATCCGCCTCTCGCAAAAAAACGTAAAGCAAGCAACACTCGCGTTTCCACTGAAATCGGGAGACCACGCTGATTAGCGTTCTCCCAAAGTGAAGGCCGTATCAAATCTTTCAAGTTTCTGGCACTTTCTTTACTGAGTCGATATTTCATTTTAAATGAATGCTCATCATATTTATTCATTATCGTAATCCTCTGAAGGTAGAGTTTCCTTCTCCTTCTAATAACTCCCACATCTAACACTTCACGCACTATGTTAACTTCACGCACACCAAAATCATCCATCTCACACGTAACACTTCACAATGTACAATTTTGAGGTTAGTTCGACGTTAAACCTTCCCTTGGTACGGACTAACATTTAGTCCGGACTAACGACGGATTTTCTTCCGACTACTTCCGAAACACGTCCATGAATACAGACTTTCTTAGTCCGCCTCTAGTCCGATGTTAGTCCGGACTAAAAAGAACTATGAATACGGCCGAATATGTTTAGCCATTTATGAAAAAATGGAGTTAAATCGTTTCTGAAAATGCGGAATTTTGAGTTAGTTTTTACAGAAAACGGTTGAGTTTTCGAGTAACTCTACTTGACATTATTTAAAGCACACGTACTCATTAATATAATAATGTGAACAAATCGCCGCTGATGTAAATATTAACGATTTGAGAGACAAGATTACATATTTGTAATTTTTGAAAAAGCAAAAGAATACAGCAATATGACGTTTATGTCATCTCATAGACTACATTTACCACTATCCCTACCAAAAGTTTAAAGACAAAATTTGGACAGGTTTTTGAGGAAATCTTGTTTTTAATTCTTTTAAAATTGCAAATATTTCGCGCAGTATTGCCAGAAAACTACTAAAATTTTCAAAAACATGAACATGACCTTAATGGAATAACTCAATGCGAAGAACAAATTTTATTTGAAGGAAAAATCTTTATTTGCAATTTTGTAGTTGTGGGAAGGTGGCGAAAAAATTCAAACTGATGATTTCGGTGTAATCAATGAGAACTAGTATTCAACACAAAAAGAAAGTAAAGTGCGGGCACCGAAGTCAATCTAATATATATTAGTTATTGCCAACTTAAGAAAATGAAAAATGATAAGAGAGATTAAATTTAATAGTAAACATTGTTTTTATAGAGCAATAATTCCATACTTATCCTTTTAACTATTTACAAATATTTTTTAAATGCTCCATTTACAATTAACAGCAGCTATTGTGAATCTGTATATGTAATGAAAGGTTGAGTGTTTGACTAGCGACTGGCATGACTATATTAATAATTCATTCTAGTTTTAATAATATTTATTTATCTAACCTCCAAATCAGTTAAAGAAGACCTCCCGGTCCGCGGGTCATCTATCGGATGCGTGTTGACACAGACGTGTTATCAAGTAATTAGAAATTAGTAATTTCACATACAGATGCAGATTCTACAGGCTCTGAACAGGTGGGGTAGAATCGAGAAATGTCGAAGCAAAAATGTAATAGAATGGTCAAGATCTCAACCAGAATTTTACGGTGTGAAGAACATTTCTTTGAGGCGTTTGGCCTCAAAGTTTTAGTTTTCCAGGCCCTAGAACGGTTCGTTTGGGATTTATTTAACGATATAGATTCAGAAATTCTGATGTGCGTTGTCGGTTGCATTTTACATGAATATTTAGGTGCATTTTTTAACCAATCCTTCATATTTTTAAAGTCAAAGTGCAATTGGTCACGTCTCCGTGAAATTCTCTTTCTTTAGAGATCTCATTTATAAATATTGGTTGCGTGCGACGGCAAGGGGAAGGTATACTACTGCAATAATATAGGAGACGATGATGCTACATTTTATCTTAAAACATTATTACGGAACTTATTTGATGTTATATTTGGCTGATTTTAAGAACAGGGTTCGGCTCACTAAAACAACGGCGCACGGTTCACTTGCGCATGCTTCACTCGCGCGGACCACGAGAACGGATCACTCAGGGAGCGGGAAGATGCCTTTGTATTGCTTTGTGCTTGTGTTGTGCATTGTGCGGTGTGGTGCGAATGTGTAATGGAGAATTACAATGGTTTATTTTTCGCGGATTTGCGTAAACTATATTGCGAATGTGTAATGGAGAATTACCATGGTTTATTTTTCGCGGATTTGCGTAAACTATATTGCGAATGTGTAATGGAAAATTACAATGGTTTATTTTTCGCGGATTTGCGTAAACATTTAAGGTGAGTATTTGCATAAAATGCGTTGGTAATTATGCGTTGGACAGACTCAAGGATGTTTTATGTTAACGCGAGGGCCGAAGGCCCGAGCCTCGTCCTCAACTTGGACACGGGTAGCGAAGCGTCACGATTCCACACGAAAGTGCGTTGGCCACGTGGCCGTGTGGCCGGGCACACTGTGGCGGCGCCGCGAGTGACTCGTTCGGAACCGAATCGTGCGCGTCAATAGGAGCCGAACCCTGTCCTTGAAATTTACCTTATATTTTTGTTCCACATCTAAAAGTTCCCTATTAGTTTAATTGTGTCTTTTACATCATAATTTGGCACATCACATATTGTTGGTAAAATAATGTATTAACATATTTCATTCTACACAATGATATGTCTTTTCTTTTTTCTCTTGTTTCTATTATGACTGGCCGATGATTCCAGTCACGTCAACGGCCTTTAGTCCCGCTTGCGAGTTGAATGTATTATCGCAGGAGCTGGAGGTATTCCTCCTCCTGCTGGATGGTGAGGTCTGGCGCAGACCTACACGTCTTTCTACCCAGGGAATATTCTTATACAGGTATCTCCAGCTGTGGGGTACTGTCCCTGCCGGGACAAGCTCTAAACTCTTGACATGTTTCCCGACATGTATGATAGAGTAGTACACGTCCAGGGGCGTAGCGTCCATAGACGCGCTGGAAGCGCCGCTTCCCTTACGAATTTCCATCACAAATTTTTACATTTTAAATATATTAGTATCCGCTTATCAAACTCGATGAAATGTTGGAATATCTATAGTTTCTACTTTGCCGGGCTTTCATGGTCTCTAGTTTTTCACGCACTTCGTTTTTCCCTCGCCCTGATGATTGTCAGAGGAGGCTATTATAGTTCGAATAAGGCGGGCGGCGCGTGAAATATTGTGTACCCTGTGCGAGGCTACGAGAAGCGCAGCCCTCAGGAGACCTCCGTGGTTCAGATGCATTCAGATGAGTTTGTGAGTTTGCTTGTATAAGGACCGTGATTGAAACGTGACTACTGAACTGTGAATAAAGCGTGAACCGGGCATCAATGGACGTGTAAGTATCAGCGTTCAAAGACAACTCCTTTTTTAAAAATTTTGGAGATTCCTTCGTAACTGTTCGAACGTGTTCCTTGCCAGAGTCGGGCAGTATCGAAAATACTTGTATTTAAAATACGTATTTTCGATACTTTTGTTATTTGTATTTTGTATCGAAAATGCATATTTAAACTTGTATTTTGTATTTGTATCGAAAATACTTTCTGATAGTATTTTGTATTTTCAAAATACAAAAGTACTTTTTATTAGTCCGTCACAAACATTCATTGCACCAGTAAATGCAGAGGATCCCGCCACGTGGACGAGTGCAGCCGGACCTCCGGTTTCTCCGATTACGTTTTGCCCCCGTCGTCAGTTCAACCGGAGATAACCGGAGGAGCGCTGTCATCACGGTGTAAGATATATTTCTTACACCGTGTCTGTAATCGCGAGCTCTGATTCAATTTCTCGGAGAGAAGGCTCCGCGTGCCAGAACGAGTGCTGCCCCTGTGTGTGCCTGGTGGCCCTGGGGTTGTGTGCAGTGATTAAAAACTAAAACTTGTGCTTGCGGTGTTTTTAAGAGCTGATATTTCGTGATGGTATATTTAGGTAAAAATCTATTTTTTCCTGGGTACCTTGTACTAAATAAAGCTTTGTATGTACATTTTTGGTTTATTTGAACTAAAACCGTCAATTTTATAACGCCTAAAAGAGCCTATTTTAATATTAATGTCTATTTGTGCCTATTCTACATTTAAAAACCTAAAATGAGACCAATTTGCCTAATTTCTTTTGTCTATGGCTCCTTTTACCCTTTTCTTCTTTGTCGGCACAACAGACAAGGATGATATTAATTTTAAGTTACTTTTAACAACCAAAATTGCATTCGTCCTCTTTATCCCCTTATCTCTACCTTTTTATCCCCTTGTCTCATTTTGTCGCCTTTAAGAGAGCGAGAAGGAATATATCGGACAAGGATCTAGCGATAAAAGTCTCCCCGCCACTACTTCCTGACTTCGTGGAGAAGCTGCCTCCATTTCTAAGATAAAGCGATTGAATTTCCCCGAAAGCAAAGTGATCTTGACCGATAAGAAACGTTCATTTTCTCTTGAAAACGTGGAGAATGTATTAGTAATTTATTGTGAGGCAAAATACGATAGGAATAATTCTAACTACTAAACTTGTTAAATAGTATTATCGCAAAATTTTCAATACTGATTCTACGCAATATTGATTTATGTTCTTATCTTTGAGAAATATAATAAATGGTCAAAAAGTGAGTTTCTTGTATGTTACGAGTTTCATTAATGCCTATTCTACCATTTAAAAAGCCATTAGTTAATTGCCTATAACCTGCAATATTTGTCCCAAACTATCACCTCCCAAGAACTCATGGTGATATCTTTACACTCCAAGAATTCCTTCGCCTATTTTCATGGACAAGATGCCTTTCAGACTTAAAATATAAACATACATCACAAATGATAGGAGCCGTCCATAAATTACGTAACGCAAATTTCGAGTATTTTCAATACCCCTGCCCCCTTGTAACGCCTCCTATCTCTATGTAAAGCAGTGTAACGCTACCTCAGACCCCCTCCCTCCCCCTTTAGCGTTACGTAATTAATGGATGACCCCCATACTGATACCTGAAATGGGTTGAAAATTTCATTTGAAACATTTTTGTATAAAGAATGTTATGTATTTTTAATAATAAAATTTTAAATGTGATGTGATTTTAAATGTGAATTTTGAACGTGAATGATTGTTTAAAAGAGAAAAAATAGGATGGATGTTATTATGTGTAAAACACCGTTGGTTGTATTTTGTATTTTCAAAAGTATTTTAAAATACTATTTTGTATTTTGTATCTAAAATACTTTTGTGAAAGTATTTTGTATTTGGTATCTAAAATACTTTCGGCGAAGTAGTTTGTAATTTGTATCCGAAATACATTTTCAAGTATTTTGCCCAACCCTGTTCCTTGCATAGGTTATTGTAGGGAGACGGACGCGCTAAGGACCGGCGCTTCCAGAGCATTATGGAAGGGGCTGCGGCTGCAACACCGTGCCGGGCGTTCGAACGGTGATGGAGTATCGCCGTCTTTATATGGATGTGCAATTGAACATTTAAAACAAAATACATTTTCAAGCCTTTCTTTTGAGGAAAAATCAAAAATTATTGCAACTGGAAAACCTACACCAGAACTTCATATTGAGTGTCATTCGAAAGGGAAGAAGAATTTCATACGACATTTTCGTGCACAAATCTTCGAGAATGTTCCGTGGATAAGTGGGTGCAGAAACACAAATAAATTATTCTGTTGGCAATGTTTATTGTTTTCTAAAGAGAAATCCGTGTGGACGCAAGGAGGATTTGATGATCTTCACAATATTCACAAAGCACAGGCTCGCCATGAAACTTCAGTTTCTCACATCCCATCCCTAAAAAATTTCAAACTGTTTGGAAAACAAAGAATTGAATGCAGTATCAGTGAGCAGTTTCGGTTGTCTGTACAACGTCACAACGTAGAAGTTTCAAAGAACAGAGATATGTTGACTCATAATCAGAGTTGTTTGTCTTTTAGGAAAACTAGGATTGGCGTTTCGCGGACACAATGAAATTGTCGAGTCTCATAATCCAGGCAACTACATTGAAATTCTTAAATTTTTGGGTAATTATAATACGGAACTTTTAGCTGTTATTGAAAGCAACAATGTGTTTCGTGGAACATCTCCTGACGTCCAGAATGATATTATTGCGGAAGTTGTGCACTGAGAAATTGAAAAGGAGATTTCTGAGGCTCAATTTGTGGCATTAATATTTGATGAAACGACTGATGTGACCATGAAATCGCAACTCACAAGCGTGTTGCGGTATGTTTCAAAGAATGGCGTACAAGAAAGATTCTTGCATTTCACTGACTGCAGCAAAGACAGATCCGCATCTGGATTATTAGAACATGCAAAAGGAGTTAATAGCACGTACAAGTGCGACACAAAAGTAATAGCGCAAACGTATGACGGCGCAGCAGTTATGGCAGGGGAACATGCTGGACTTCAGGCCAAATTAAAGATGATTTGTAAAGAAGCAATATTTGTGCATTGTTATGCTCACAAATTAAATTTAGTCTTAGGACAATCTGCTAGCTGTATTAAAGAAGTGCGAATATTTTTCGCCTCTTTATCAGGATTAGGGGCATTCTTTTCTAAATCTACTAGGCGGATTGAAGCTTTAGACACTAGTGAAAAAGCGATTGCCATCAGCTGCACCAACACGTTGGAATTTCACCAGCAGGCTTGTACTGACTGTGAAAAATCATACGAGTGATCTGCAGGAATTATTTGCTTCAGTAACAGAAAATTCACGTGGCTGGGACGCTGAAACTCTGTGCTCTGCTCGTGGCTATTTTAATCTTATGAAAGACTTTGACTTTAATTTTTTCTTAACTTTGTTTTCGTGTATTTTTCCTCATTCTGACTCATTATTTAAAATTTTACAAAATAAGTCCAATGATATTATGTACTGCATGAAAAAAATTGAAGATTTTGGGATATATCTGAAGCAGTTTCGAGACACCTTTGAATGCTTTTGGGAAGGTTGCAACAGAGAAAGAAGCGAATTTCATTGCATCAAGCGAGCCAGAGTAGAAAAAACAGAGAATGAAAAGAATGTGCACAAGAGATTGTTTATAGAAGTTATAGACAACGTAATATGTCATGTATCTGATAGATTTTCTGATACTTCTAAACTGAAATTCCTAAGCCTTCTTAACCCAGATCTCTATTTAAGTTATCAGTCGTCATTCCCCAGTGAAGCTTTCAATTGTCTAATGGATGTTTATGGAAGGCATTTTGACTCTGCGCGATTGAAAAGTGAGCTCACGGCCATTTATTTTGATAATGAGTTCCACAAGAGTGTCAGTAAATTAAATTATTATATCAAGCACCATGAACTCGCAGATGTCTTTCCCCAAATATACATACTGACCGCTTTGATTCTCATTATACCTGCTAAAAGTGCGTCGGCGGAGAGGTCATTTTCTGCTCTCCGGAGAGTAAAAAACTATCTTCGAAATTCACAAAGCGATGAAAGACTTTCTCGTTTGTCCTTACTGAATATCGAAAGTCAGCTTGTAGATTTGATGATGACAAAGCCGTCGTTTTTTAATGATGTCATTGATGTATATGCCCGTAAACCAAGAAGAATTGCACTAAATTTTAAAATGTAATTGTTAAAAATAAAAGTTAATACATTATAATATCACTTTGATTTTTCCTTATGAAACCTTCCAATATGACTCCTTTAAATTTAGAAACGTGAAAAAAGGTATATAAAGGAGCAAAATGCTCCTGCGTCATTATTTAGGGATATTTTGTTGAGTCGATTAAATTTGAGATTTATACAGTATGCTTGGACTTTCTCATTTAATATAAAGACGTTGAGGGAAAGTGTATCAAGTAATAAGGAATAGTAAAGCACGTACTCTTTAGTGAGAAAATTAGCATTGAGGTTTCCAGATTGTCCTGTTAGTACGACTGATTGCAGTGTGATGGCTATGTACCAGTCGAATTTTACTAGCGCAACACATAAGGGAAGATCTATGTTTATTTGATAAACATTTTTTTACCAAAACAGATCATTCTAGATTCCGGCTGAAACATCTCTCCAGAATGTAATTTCGTTCTATTCTCTTGATAGAGAAATATTTCTGTGTATTTCTTGTTTCGCTTATCGATGAGTAAAACTAACTAAAACATTTTCAAGTACTGAAAGAAAGATATTTACTTTCTGATAACAATACTGAGAATAAAAATACTTTTATCAAGAAATGTCCCTTTAAAAGTTCCATTAACAAGGTACTTTTAATTACATAGTTCCTCGAACCATCCGTAAACGTAGGTTGAATACAGAATATGCCGCTTCCCCTCTTAAAAAATCCACGCTACGCCCCTGTACACGTCAGCAAAGAGTTTAAGTAAAGAGACAGGATAGGACCGTGGTACGCGCGGTTCGTGGCTCGTTTGTTACGGTAGTTCCGGCGTTCGACTGGTAATTATTGAAAAATCACGGAATATTACCGATCAGAGCAGGCGGCCACTTCTCCTCAAAAAAGCGGCTGAATTCAATCCAGCTAACTAGCTAGTTTCGAAAATCCGCGACCGTCGGATTTCGAACCATGGAATCTCCTGACCAATCACTACAGAGACCGCGGCTAAATTCAACGTTCGTTTCCGTCAAATTTTGGTAGCCTTGGCAGGGGTGTGCGAATACCCCACGCCAATAAACGCATTTCTACTGATTCCGCCAGAAACTGCTAGTAAATGAATCAAAGCAAATAATCCATTCGTCTTAGTAGTTTTCAAGCATGTTGTGAAACTATACTTGGATTTATTTAGAACTGCACTTGACGTAAATCAGCTGTTACGCTGTCATCCAATCGCGAGCTTACACGTCACTACAGTGACGTCACTACGGTGACGATCAACCTCCCGATTGGATGACACCATAACAGTTCATTTGGGACAAGTGCAGTCGTGTTTAAATCCAACGGGAGAAAACGGGCTTTTCTCCCGTTTTAGCCAGAGAGGGCCGGACAGTCGCTGTTCTTCAGTGCGCACTAGCGCCTAAATCAATTGTCGAAAATTAAAGTTAAAACACGAATTTTGTAGAGGATGTTTTAACTTTCATTTTTTCTATTTCATTTAATTCAATTCGATAAAACTCGTAGTTGTCGAGCAAAAATGTATTCACTCATAACTAAAAACGAAGAACTAAAAAAAACTGCGAAATGTTTATGTTTTCTGCAATTTTGTTTGTGAAGCTAAATTTCTTGATATAATGAACCTCAAATTCGAATTACCTCCGAACAGGCGAGAAAAATCTTCCGGATTTTTTTTCTAGAATGTAGCGACTTCAGTTAATATCAAAGTATATTGGAATTATCTCAAGGACTGATCCAGAGACGAATGAGGGGGGGAGAGAATTTGTATTTGGGGGAATATGGGAGGAATATATTTAGGCGAGATATCAAAGGAAATACTTAAGTCTGCGCCATTCCGTAGCAGCACCCACAGCTAGCCCAGACCAAAGACATTAGAAAACTAATTACTACGAGAAAGTCCGTGCCAAGAATTAGTGTCAGCACCACTAGTTCTTACGTCTGCTTTCAGTTCAGATTGCGTGTTCTTGCTTCCTCATTGGGGTTTTGGACGGAGTATTTAGGGGCCTCACACCTTATCGAAACGAATCGTCTCCGACGTCCTGCGATCGGTGAACGAAAGCTGTGAACTTGTGGTGCCATTGAGGATATTGCCCTTCGCAGGCGCAGCTCGTCATTAAAGGCTGTAAGGCGGAGCCTCTCCTAGAGAAATCGCCGTCCAAAAGAAATTTAAAAATATGTTTTCTAATGTATTTATTAATTAATAATGGAATTCTGAGTTGTATTATGTTACAATCATATCAACATTTTTCTTTATCGTTTCGTTAACGGCCGTCCGTAACGCATTTAAAGCTGTTGACAGGGAAGAGAGAAGCGTTTGGCTCCCACTTTATTCTCCCATAAGGCCTATACAAAACGAGGAGGCGTGACGTCATGCATTCACTGCAGACGCTTATAAGTGCTATGTGCAGTGCTATGTGCTCTTCTGTAAAAATGTATTTCTTTCATACACATTATATGGAATTTACTTTTTGTGTGATAAGTATTATGTTTATTTTAAAACCGAGTCTTGAATGTAAGGTGCGTACTGGTGCACGTGTTTCTGAACAGCTGCCGCGGCGGAGGGATACTTCTCTGAATTACATGTGATGTTCACTTGTTTAGCGAACTGTCACTTTTGCTTTTTCTTACGTGAATTCTTCTACACCAGCGGACGAAGGCTGCAGCGAGACAGCCTTCGGTGGAGCCTAGGGTCTGAAGAACGGCGGGCTGCGTTTCAACTAGTTTTCCCAGTATGCGGTAGGAGCGCTTGGGTTTTTCTTTCTTGGCGCCTGAGGTCTTGTCTTCTGCGACCCGGCAAAATCGTTGTGAAACAGAACTTACGAGTACTTGTGATTACTAGTACTAGTAACTTGTAACTTGTAACCTTTGTGAAATGAGCCTCAGGCTGCAATATCTCACGGTATTTCGCGTCGTTCTCAATCGTCTGTATCAAACTTATTATTAATAGAAATACAATGAAGGCAATGCAATGCACTGTAATGTAATGCAATTCGATGCAATGCAATGCATTTGCAGCCTTCCCCATTTATAATACCACGAGCCGCGACTGCTCCGTCGTAGTTTAAATAATAATGGTGCGTTGCAATTGATTAAAAAACGTATTTTGGAGTAAATACGTCGGACAGTTCAGATGTTTTCTGTTCATCGTGTAGGACGGAGCCTCGTTATTGACTTGGATACGAAGCGACAATTCGCCTTAAAGTTTAATGTAATAATTTACGCCTTTCCGTCCGGGGGCGCGAGTTGTGATCGCCGAGTTCTCGCGGTTGATCGCAGATTTCTTCGCGCTCGAAACGACTAAGGAGAATGTGTTAATTCTGTTTTTCGTGTTTTGGGTGTGAGCTGGGCCGCATGAGTGCAAGCAAAACTCGAGATGATGTCAGGGAAGAAATGAACATCACACTCAGCTCATAACCAGATCTGCGCCAGAATCCCGTACGTTTTGATGCAACTATTCCACATTTGCATCAATAATTTTCGTTCTCAACAAATATTTTCTTATCAAACTATTTAGAGCTGATATTGAATATTGTACCGGTACATGTATTTCACAACTTTGTAACGATTTTCAGAGTGGAATCACATGATTTTCTTTCTTAACTCGGTCACGCAATGGTCACCAGCAGCCGTTTCTTTTGAAATGGTCATGCCGTGACGCTTCTGTCGATTTTTACTATTTACAAAATACACGAAATTTCAACACCAAGAAAATAAGGAAGAGGTACACTCAATGTATTATTATTATTATTATTATTATTATTATTATTATTTGAAACATACTAAAATCATGAATTTGTTAGGTATTCGTAATTACTTCCGAATATTTTTACTTTCCCGTATACGTACGTATACACGGAGTGATACACGTAGTATAGGGAAAGTTATGTAATGCTCCGCGAAAAAATTGCCAATTTTCGGCGGAAAAAAATTAATTGCCGGGCCGTGAACACGAATAAGTGGATAAAACCTGTTGCTAAATTAAGAAAAAAAATCCTCTATCTCGTGGTGTGGTCAAAATCCAAGATTTGTTGCTTCTTTATACTTAAAAATCGATTGACGGCATTCCGTCCGTCTGTCCGTCTGTGGTCAACGCTAGCGCCTAAACCGTTCGGTCGATTTTCTTCAAAATTGATATTCCCCAGTCGATCTGATTCTAGTCGAAGCTTTGTGATTTTAAACAAGATTCTTTAAAATTTGGGGGTACTTTATATGAAGCCCCCCGGGGATTTTCAACATTTTCTCAAAAACGGCTCCAAATTTTTTCTTTAAATTTCTTGTATGAATAGAGGAAAATACACTTTTTAACATGGCATAGGTCCGATTTTCACGTACAGCTCTGAATTTTCGAAAATTGTGAAAGTTTGAATTTCTTTCGGCGTCTTTCTCCAACTACAAAATTGAAGATAGAGATTTTTTCTTCAAATAAAATTTGTTCTGCATATTGAGTTCTTTAATAAAGGTCATGTAAATGTTTTTCACAATTTTGGTAGTTTTCGTGCAATATTGTGTGCAATATGTGCAATTTTAAAAAATTACAAAAACAAAATTTTCTCAAAAACGGCTCCAAATTTTTTCTTTAAACTTTTGGTAGGGATAGTGGTAAATGTACTCTATCAATGACATAAAAGCCATTTTGGTCTATCGGTTGGTTTTTTCAAAAATTACCAAAATGTAAATTTTTTTACTTGTCTCTCACGTCGTTAATATTTACATTATCGGCGATTTTTTTACATTATTATATTTACGAGTATATATGCTTTAAATAATGTCAAGTAAAGTTTCTCGAAAACACTACCGTTTTCTGTGAAAAGTAGCTCAAATTTCGGCATTTTCAGAAATGCTCAAACGTCATTTTCTCGTATATGGCTGCAATTTTTTTCTTGAAACTTTTGTAACGGATAGTGCTAATTACACTCATTAGTATAGCGTGAAGTTTATTTTGAGTTTTTTTTTGTTTTTTTCAAAAATTATATAAATGTAAATTTTTTGAAAGATCTCTCACATCTTTAATATGCACATTATCCGCAATTTGTAAAGATGATTATATTTGTGAGTGTAAGTGCTTCAAATAACTTCAAGTAAAGTATTTTGAAAACTCAAAAATTTTCTGTGAAAATGAGCTTCAAATTTCGCATTTTTAGTAGTGCTAAAACGCCATTTTCTCTTAAACGGCACATAATTTTTAAAAGAAAATTGCCATTTACGGCTAGGTTTTTGTGTTCTTTAATATTCTAAAATTAATGTTTCTGTTCTACCAATAGGAAACCGAAAAATTAAGAAAATGACAAAAAAATGTACTTTTGGCGATGATAGATTGTAGCTGGCAAGAAAGAGTATGTGGCAATTCGGAATAGCTAGCGAAGACCCAGGAAAATAGAAAACTAATACGGGAAAGTCTGTGCCAATCTGTTTCTGTTATTTGACAAATAAATAAATAAAATAAATACGGTCATGCTTAATTTTTTCAAAATACGAGTAGTTTTTCTTTAATTTTGTGACAAACGTAATAGGCCGCTGTAAATTTACTGCGCTTCGGACAGCTGGATGCGTCGTAAATTAGAATGTGCAATTTTGTATATTATTTCTTTCTTCGTTTCTTACATTCGAACTTTGTTATAGACTTACACATTAATATTGTTTAGAAATTGTTTATTTTGAAATATTTGAAATAAGTAAAAAGAATTAATAGCTCTCAGAATAGCGACAATGCAGGGTCTGCAACAATGGAATTCACTTTGCGCTCGCGAATATCTGTGAATCCGTGTCATTGTTGTGACCTAATGGAGCTGTATGAAAAGGAGTTATAATTGTCTAATTTATGTTGATATTTGCAGGCAAATATTTAGTTTTGCACCAAATGCTGTACCATTTGTAGTGAGTAGAGAATTTGTTGCATGGTTTTAAAATACTCTTCCCTAATCATGGCCTAATGGAAGGCATTTCTATATTTCCAGGGTATCAGGCTTCTTTTTCCAATACAGGGTTACAAAACTTTTGCATTCTATTTTTGTGAAGTTGTAGAATTCACATAGTTCTGACAACACTGCAATGGAAATAGTGAGTTCCAAGCGAAGATGTTAGTAGCGCATAAGTGCAATATTACAGTACTACTTAGCTGTTTCCTCTAATACGGGAAAGTAAGTGCTGTTGTAGCACCACTAGTTTATTATCTGTTTCTGGTAATTTGGGCGCCAGGAAATAATTACGAATATGATTGTTCCTTCTTGTCTGCAAATTCACCTTATCAGGCTTCACTACGCCATACTTGCTCAGTCGGTCGGGTTCGAACTTATTATATTATAAAGTATTGCTTACCTGTTCTGCATCACTTATTCAATCTGCCATCCGCACGGAATGGCAAGGAATCTGAAAATTCTGTTAAGAGAATGTCTAATTCTGGATTGCTTGTATTGTAAAATGATGAATAGCTTTCTTTGTGATTTATTATACATACCAAATGATTCAACTTTCCAGATAGCGTTAACTATCAAACACGATAGCTATGATAAAAGCTTCGAATTATTACTGGTTGTGACCACTTTTGCATTTCTAATAGTTCAACAATAAAAATAGAGACCTGTGCACCATATAATTCTTCGCGCGCATTCTTCAGTTTCCATTCGACGGCGCCTCGTAGAATCTTCTCAGCTGTCCCGCGAAGACTTCTTTCTTCCCTTGATAAATCTCCGTTCGTTCGAAATTAAATTGTATCGTCCATTAAATTAAAAATATGAATATCCCGCTAACTTCCTTAACCCTTTGCACTCGAAGGCATCTCTGAGATGACATCATGGAGAGTTCTATCCACTCGGACACCTTAGAATGGTGTCTGGTCCTACAGGTCGGAAGGCATCTCTTAGATGACACAAGGAAATGGCGCGCTGGCTCGGAGGATTGGCGCGCTGCGCACCTCCTCCAGTTCGCCCATTGTTTCGCGGTCTAGGGAGGAGACGCGTAGCTCTTCATTCCATTGGTATTTTATTTTAAACAACCTTGTATTCGTTCGTAATTTGTTTAGTAGTAGTCTCACTGTGAACTAAATATTTGAATATTTGTTTCTAAGAAAGACAGAATCTTTTTTTAAGCATGGAAAATTACGTACTAAATACGCCTACATTTGCTTTTACATTTATTGACAAAAAAATATGGAATAAACAACTCAGTACAGTGAGATAATAAGAATTATTTTATTTTTATCACAAATTATAATGCATATAGTAAATATATATATATATATATATATATATATATATATATATATATATATATATACATTTTAATTTGCTTTGAACTTTTTTTCGTGTGGAATAGATCAAAACATTCTCCAGGGTGGAAGGCCGGATTGCCAGGACAAGTCTGGTATTCAAAATTTGTTGTTTTCCTTCCGCTTTTTCTGTCGCTGCAGACTCTGCAGCTTCTACTTCCTTTTTTACAGAAAATAGCATGGAATTTGCCGTTAAGTCTGGTGATGTATATCATCTAAATTAGAAGAAAAGCGCTTCATTGCTGAGTTGTTGTGGCTCCATTTTCCTTCTAGTTGGTGTATTACCTTCTTTCTAAAGCGCCTCTCTCGTATTTCTTCTTCCGGAAAAGCCTGGTTATACAAATGGTACGCGTCATTTATTGCTACATCCAGCAGCCAAAAGAATACCTTCCTTCACCACTTTGTACCACTACTAGAAGTGCGCTCTAACTAAACAACGAAAATGAATGAGATAAAATCTGTTTGATCAGATACCGATGGCATTGTTTAAGATAGTTCATCTATTTACGGCTTCAAGCGCAGTCACATTGTTGATGCACATCAAGTCTAGAAAAATTAACATGAAACATCTGTCATCTCTGAGATCCCTCCGACTGGATCAGGGAATCGGTGATGTCATCTGAGAGATGCCGTCCGACCTGTGGGACCTGCCTCCTCTAACCAACCTCCGAGCTGAAAGCCATCTTTGGCGTGTCATCTCACAGATGCCCTCCGACCTGTGGGATGTTTATGTTACCAAGGACACCGATTACAAAGGAATGGGCTTGCGTCACAGACGGACGCCTATACTCGTATTCTTCCACAATGAACAAATTCCAAGAATTTTCTCTGAACGGCGTCTTATCCTGATCTGATATCTTGAAAATAAATTTTTAGATTAATCCCACCCACAGCTAAATCTTTGATCTGCTCGCTGCCGTGTCGTGAGCAAGAGTGAATATCCCCCGTCATCTCCAAGGTTCAAGATACCTATTATATCCCTCCTTTGTTCCCAACAAAAGAATGTTCTTCCGCCTCGATTAATGATTTCCATATGTATCTTTTTTCGTTACCAAAATGAACCCTAACGACGACTGTTTACTCTGCTCCCATAGCGACTACCGCGATCGTCTCTTGTCTCAGCTATTCTCCACTTCTGAAATACATTTCCCCGTAATGTTAATGGCTCCCATTTTGGTATATCTCATATTATTGTTGTTATTATTATTGTTATTATTATTATTATTATTATTATTATTATTATTATTATTATTATAGCTCCATATCACGACTACAGATGTTATGAATCGACTGAATATAAAATCTACTTCAGGTTGCAACCAGCTACCCAAGGAGCAGATCCGGTGACTAGGTGCCTCTACACTACTTTGCGCAAAATGTGGACTGTTCCAAATAAAGCAATTTCTTGCACTTTGTTGTTGTTATTATTATTATTATTATTATTATTATTATTATTATTATTATTATTGTTGTTGTTGTTGTTGTTGTTGTTTATGTTGTTATTCTTTTCATCTACATCACGACTGAAGATGTTATGAGTCAGCTAAATATAAAATCTACTCCGGATTGCAACCAGCTACCTAAGGAGCAGATCTTGGGAATGTCCGTCCTCTACAATACTTTGCGCAAAATGTGAGTGTTCCAAATAAAGCAATTTCTTGTACTTCCCATTCTTTTGAATTACCTGGGAGTTTAGCCAAGTTGTTACACATATTTTGCGGAACAAATCCCAGAGTTCCGATGGCTATCGGTACGACCTGTGCTTTCACGCCCCACATTCGGCTGATCTCGATTTCCAAACTCTTGTATTTAAGACGTTCCTCTGCCTCTTTGGTTTCGACCTTTTGATCTCACGGCACTGCAACATTTACAAGTAGACATGTTTTTTCTCCAAATCCCGGCTAACATTATCCGGTTTGTTTGTCTCAACCGTGCGATCAGTTTGAATTTGTTGTCGCACTGTGATCGAACACTATGGTGTACAGTACAACAGACGTCACCGTTTTTGGTGAGTGTTCGTTTCACTTGGAACACGTGTCTGGAACTTCGAGGGCGGTACAGATCTGCCAATGGAGGTAACTACACTCCGTGTCGTGCCCATCGGATGTTTACATCCGGTGGACGTGCGGTGTCAACATCCGGTGCATCAGCTGTTATGACGTCACAAGGTCTCGCGGCGGAACAGCCTTGTGACAACGTGTGCGAGAGAGAGAGAGAAGGTTGTTACTCGCCTGTGACGTCACATCAGCTGATGTCTACTCCTGCTGCTGCCTTCTGCCTTGTCCTGTCCTGCCCACCTCTATGAAAATATAATTAAAAAAATATCGGGCGACTAGTGGAGGAGTGGAGTCCCTGCTTGGCGGTGACGTAGGGGTATATAAAAATATTTGTTGGAATGCATATAATTTATTTCTTAAATTTTAAATACAATCACATAAGAATATGGAAATCGTATCATTTAAAAAAATACAGAGTAAAAATTCTTAGCAGATGTACATTCACAAATGTTCATCCTTGTCCCACTACTCTTTATTTCGCCTGACGAATGTCAATACCGTTTTGATTTTTTCATCGTTCGCAACAACTTCTCTCAGCCCATTATTATTTTTTTAGTCAGTCCGCGCCACTTATGATGAGCATCTACTCAGTTTCGTAATGTCCATTTTGAGCGGCGAGATGGAGCGGTTAATATCACTACCGTTGGGAACATCACGTGCGACACAGTCCATTTTCTTTACTTCACTGACCATGTTTTTGAACGCTGCAGTTGTTCGACCGGTGAATGAGAGTAAACTGAGTGCTGCCGTTAAACTCCCTCTCGCTTTTCTTTCCGCTGCTCCCCCTTCCTCTTTTTATCACTGCAAGATGTGGGGCTCGTTTCCGGAATTGGATTACAGTCTTCCACGTCCCCGGGAGGAGTATTGTCGATTGCAGACGGGAGACATGGGAGATCACGTTGGATGTGGACAAGGCGTTGCTCCAGTCCCTTCCTATGAGGTGGGTCTTTAATAAAACGAATGAAAATTTCTATGACGTCTCGCACTTCCGTATGCAGGAAAACGACAATGTCCCGAATAGTCTTTTCTTTTCGTCGTCATCTTCTGAGGTCTTCTTCTTTTGAAGTTCCCGCGCGGTGGAGGCAGCGCTCCATGCGTGACGGGTGATATTCCACAGTATCGTGATTTTATATATCTCATTCTTTTCCTCAGAAACGGCAACGGGGAGGTCAGACGCGGCCTTTACGGCGTTTTCCCACATCTTTGTCGCTTTGCCCTTCCATCCTCTGCCGACGTCGACGGCGTCTTCATAGGCGAGTCTCTTGGCAGTGATAATCGCTTCACATCTTGCCATGCTGACGGGAGATGTCTGAATGAAGAGTGAGAGATATGCCATTTCATCCTTCAAAGAACAGTCTTCCGCTTCATACGCGGGAGGAGTATTTTTGTTTGAGGAGAGGAGAGATTGGATAACTTGCCGGATGCAGTCAACGCGTTGCTGCCCTCTGAACCGGATCTTTGGAAGGACGACTGAGAATTTCCATGATTCTTAGTACGTCCGCATGCATTAAAAAGGACAGTCGTGAATAGCCTTTTCTTTCTCTTTGTAGTCTGTCTCATTTTGTGGTCTGCTTGTCGCGCGGTGCTGGTGATGTCAGACGCCATGTCGGAATCAGCAGTTACCTTATTTATATTCAAATCACTTATTGTCTCTATTCTCGTCTCGTTACTTTCATCAGCTTGATGATCTTCTACAGCTGCCTGAAGTTCATTACCCACTTCTCTACGTATTTATTAATTTCGATCTGGGTAAGATACTTTCGTTTCATAATTAGGTTATTGTGATCGTCTAGGTTTTGTTCAGTCAAGTTGAATTCAGGGTAGGTTTTAGAAGATTCAGGGTGGAGTTTGTGTCTACAACTCGGTAAGAGATCGTCTCTATATTCTTTTATGAGCAGATAAGTTCAAATAACTTTTTTATTCATTCTCTGCTTCATTTAATTCTATTGGTTGTTTCATTTCTTCTGGAGGCATGCCTCTTGGCATGCAATCCAGATGAAGTTGACGCATCGCATTCTCTTCACTGGTGTTGGAGTGGGCATTGCCATTTTGATCGCTTACGTTATCATCATCGGGCTAGGGACCCATGCCAGGTTCAGCCCTACTTCCTGGCACATCCGAGTCTTTATTGTATGAACTGCTCAATATCAAACAGGTAATGCATTTTATAGCCCTCTGCCAGCTGCAGGGGTAGGAATAAGTAGGAACGGTAGGAGTAAGTGCGGGTAGGAAAATAGGGTTGTTAGGAAATAAACGGAAGACGACAAGCTACTCTATCCACCTGCCGAGATCCGGGGTATAGAGGGATAAATACAGGTGTGACAGGAATGAATTACTAGGTAAAGGACAGCTTCTCCAGTTAGTCGCCTCAGGGGGAGATCCCGTGGTCCTATTCTACTAAAACCCCGACACCACACAGGGTTTATTATTATTATTATTATTATTATTATTATTATTATTTTATTATCATCATCATCATCATCATTATTCGGTGAAGCTCAGGCCATCAAACCGCGTCTTCCTCCTAACCAAGTGAAAGAAAAGCTTAGATAAAAAAAACATTCATGGACAAAAAAAGGATTTACAATTGTACAAAATATATAATTTCAGAAGACACAACAAGAGACAGAAGCATTGCGCGATTTCCTTTGAATGTGAGAATGAGATGTGCGTCATGTTTTTATGCGTATTTTGCTCTACCAGAAAAATAGTTTAATAAAAAATTGAAGTTGTTTTTTAGAAAAAAATTAAACGGTTAGGCATCGTGAACACCCAGAAATATTGATAATTGTTCCAAATTCGTAAGACCTTGAGTTCGGTCAGATCGATGGCGGAAAATCAATTTTGGAGAAAATTGTCCAAATGGCTTAGACTCTAGCGTTGAACTCGGACGGACGTTTTGCCATCTGCTCATTTTTGGGTATCAATGAACTGCCAAACGCCTAATCCAGTTGTAAGAGGAAATAATTTAATACATAGATAAACAAGATTTATCCACCTTTATAGTATAAGAGTTAGAACACGAATATTTTTCTGTCAAAAAAATCGGCGTTTTTACCACGTAAGTAGTATGCAAGAAAGTTAAAATAAAAGAAAAAATGTTTAATCCCAAGATGGGCAGTATTTTTTTATTTTCTGGCATAATGCTTTTTTCGCGCACCTTAATCGCGCAAATAAATATGGTCTAGGTAGGATTCACAATAAAAATTGAAAATTTTGGAATTTCCTTATCTTCATAAAGTGACAACAGAAGTGTGTGGTTCCTTTGCGGTAAGAAGCATTTGATTCGGTGGCTGAAAAATTAGACAGTCGTATGAAATAATTGAATGTTTGTGCTGCTGCAGGGCAAGGGGATTGAGCGGCAGAGACAAGAGGCTTGGGGCAGTAAATCCACAGATTATTTCAAACAAAATTTTACTTCCTCACCCCGCAAACTGATAAACAGTATTAATTTCTCCACGTGAAACAAACAACTTAAGCCGTTTTATGTGAACTACAAAATAAATACCCTATTTATTTTAATGAAAACATATTCGAGGCCTAGGGAAGGTGTTCCTGCTGCCCCTCGCTTTCTGAGTTCACTGTGCTGCACAATCAGTTTTTCTTCTTATTTCTCCATTTGACATAATGGAAAGACGGAGCAAGGTGAGATATTTTTCCTGCTAACTAGCGTTAGTGGAAGGTGACAACAGATGTAGTAATTTTTTGCGCAATTGTTTTTTCGCGTGAACAAACCGCTCGATTTCCATTGAGTAAGCGTATCCTTATTTTCCCCCGGCCACCTATTGGTAAAGTTCCACTCACCCGGCCAGTGAAGACGTGTAGAGTTTTGCGGGCTGTCGAGCCACTCGTCTTGGAGGGCGTTCGCGTAGCCCTAAAACCCCGGCTACGAATATTCAAAGTTCGTGTCGCGACCTGAGTGCAGGCACTAATGTCGTAATATTGTATTGATTACAGTTTGCTTTTATTCTAGAACATGTCGCGAGAATTTCATCGACAGAAGAATAAGTGAAGGATACACTTCAGAAGACAAGAGTGGTGTTTTTTAGAAAAGTTCCAAGTCTTCCTCATGAGTAATAAATACTTCTGACCATAATCACGGATATTGTCAGAAAACAGTGCCTAACCAAATCGGGTGCAGAAATAGTATTAAACATGGTTCACCATCTGGAGTTTATTTTGGTTTTCATTACGATGGTTGGTTCTCTGTACGCTGAACCACCTTCCCCAAGACCAGCCAGTGGACGATTTCTACTACTGCCCACTTTTCCGACAAAAAATAACGAAAGCTCCGAGACAAAGCACAATATGACTCATCGTCGTAGTAGTTAGGAGGAAGAAGAAGCCTTTTGGCGTGAGCCTCGACATTAACAAAGATATTATTATTATCACCGTCTTCGAGATGACTTAATAGTCACTGCGCTAGAAGTTGCATCGGAAGGCTGCAAGGCAGGAACGCGTCAGGAACGCTTTTTCAGGAACCTGTCGCCTCCGTTGGTGAAGGCGTCAAAGAGCTCGAGCAACTCGTTCCTGAAAAAAGAAACCAGTTTCCCTCATCAATCGTTCTTGCGAGTCACGAAGCTCCCGTTGATGTTGGCGTCTAAGCATCGAGCAACATATTTCTAAAAAAGCAAAAAAACAACAATTTGCCTCAACGGTCTCTCTCGCGTCAAGTCGTTTATGAAGGCGTCTAAAAACTGCAAGCAACACGTCTTGAAAAAAATCGAAAGCAATGTGGAAAGAAACTTTAGCCGTCGTGGTACCTGATCGTATTATGGACGAGAGAATGAAATTTTGACAGGACTTTTTGGAGGGATTCGACTTGGTGATGGGCGGGGTTGTTGTGGGTAATGAGGCGAAATCATGCGCCACGGAAGTCAGGCTGGTACCGATAGGCGTCCAATTGCGTAATATTTTAGTAGAGAGTAAGAATGTATGTCAATGCTGTTGGGATTCGAATTAGTGACAGGATGCATATGTGCGGTGTACAAGGCCATTACTGTAGGCAAAGGTGTTGAGGTTAATATCCGTCGGCCGTCGAAATGCCGAATATCCCTTTCAGACCCTAATGAGGAAGATAATTCTTAAGAACTAATACTTAAGAAGTAATATACCTTTAAAATACTGTTTTAAAAATTTTAAAGATTCTAATGAATTCAAACATTTCACATATTTTCAGGATCCACACAATTGTGCGGGTTGAGACTCATTTTTTTCAATCATTTCAATGTTTCGGAGAAGCGACAATTGTATACTGCGGTTTCTCTAACTTTGTCCCTCAAGGTCATTCAAATCCCATCATCGCGATGGAATATGACACGGCATTTCGCGTCTTTCTCGGTCTTGCCGGAAGAAGTCGCATGATCGCAAGCACTGCTTGATACGGTCGCGATCATGCGAAATCTAGCGGAACGACTCAGAAAGATGTGAAATACCGTGACATATCCCATAGCGAAGATGGGATTTGAGTGGCCTTGAGGGACAAAGTTAGAAAAAATGCAGTACAGGGATTAGGAAATGTACCAATAAGAGATTTTAGAAACCGTTTGTTAATATGAAAAGAAAAATGCAGTCAGTTACGCCATCTGTGTACATTTCTTAGAACTTTTTGGACCAAGAACAGGTTGGATTGATCAGTCGAGTCAGTGCGCGTTCGAGATTGCTTTGTTACGGACGTTTATGAATACCTTTACTTTGTATATTCAAGATGAGTAATAAAATAACGTTTGTACAAAGAAATTTATAGGTTATGGGCCCAGGCCAGGAGTGAATCGTATTCTCTAGTGAGTGGATCCGAAATTAAACGTCCGAAGAAAACGTGCTTTTTTTATACGTCTGAACTGGAACTTTGTGTGGAAACAACAAATATGGCTCCCCGGAGTGACTACAAAATAAAAGTAGATAAGCTTGAAGGCTGGGCAGAGTGAAAGTGGCATATTTCGATGGTGTTGCGTGCGTATGAACTTAACGAAACTGTTAACCGTTTGCGAGAGTGTCTGGTTTTCGGAGATTATGCAACTGTGGCACAAAAAGCAATTCTTCAGCAATGGAAAAAGGACGAACGCAAAAGTGGCAAGTTTGTTAGCAAGTGCACTAGGAAAAACTATTGCCGAACCCGTGTTGACTTGCACGAGTGGTGCAGAGATTTGGACAAAATTGAGTGCGCGGTTTGAACGCAGCAGTATACAACGGCTGAATATGCTGATCGAGCCATTTTTCGGTGTGACGCGTGTCGCAAAACTGCAGAAGTTGTTCGTGGATCTGAATGATGAACTTACGAAGAATGAAGAAAATATTTTGTCCGAGATAATTTTGAATGGCCGTATCTTAACTATGCTGGGAACAGAATATGACAATTTTAAAGACTTGTTGGACAAGATTTCGTCGGAAAATGAAACTGAATTTGATTGAAAGATTGTGCGCGATTGAATTGCGTGATCAAGGGAATGCCGAATTGACTGCGTTTGTTGCACGCGATCTAACAAGAAGCCGTCATAAAAGTGGCACCGGGGAAAAATCAAAAAAGAATGTTCAACGTGCAAAACAGAAGTTTCCATGCCACAAATGTAAGCAGTTGGGTCATTGGGCAGCAGAGTGACCGGAGAAGAAGACAGATGGCGCTGGTGGAAACAGAAGTCGGTCTGATGCAAGTGTAGCGTTTATGACGCATGTTATGAGTGCCTCAGTCGATAACTTTATTGAAGCCGACAAGTGGTACTGCGACAGTGGCGCCACAAATCACATGACCTCGAATAAACAGTATTTTACATCGTACGAGAAGTTTGCTGTTCCTGAAAAGATTTCGCTCGGGGAACGAGGTGTTAATATGCTGACTCATGGACAAGGAAGTATGAACATTCAAGTACATCTGAATAATGCTTGGTCGAATGCCGTACTGAAAAATGTTTTGTATGTTCCTGAAGCAAGTGCCCATTTATTTTCCGTGAAAGCAGCTGCGAGAAAAGGTTTTTCTAGGAGACTTGATGATCGAAGTGTCAGCATTGAACATTGTGTCATTGGAAAAAGGATGACAAGATATGTTAGTCAGGGTCTGTGTATTGAACATGCGCATTGTGAAGGCGACGAAACAAGTTCAAGTGAATATGGTGCCAACTCGCAGACATTGCAAGTTTACCATGAAAGGTTTGGCCATCTACATAAACAACATGGGAAGAGCGTACTGAAGCAGATGAACATCAACGTGAACTAGGACAAGGAATATTTCTGCAAATGATGTGCACTTGGGAAAATGCATTGGTTGCCATTCAATAAGTGAATGAATTGACCGACGATAACTGATGAACAAATCCACGCCGATCTAAACGGACCCGGTATGTCGACTGAATTTCTCGGAAAGGCGCGCTACTTTGTGCTTTAAAGATGACTTTAGCAAATATCGTAGAATTTTCTCTTTGAAACAGAAAAGTGAAGTATGCACCGATGTGCCCCCAAGGATTCGAAACGAAAGAACTGTTCTTTTTGCGCATGTTACGAATATTCTTTTCAATAAAGAAACCGTAAATGGTATAACATGAGATTTTCAAATTGGGTCCGTAATTACAAATTAATAGTAAATTAAAATAACAGTGTTTCAATGCAGTTTTACATTTCAAATAAAGAATTCTGAACTCCATTGAAAATTAATGGTGTGCCATTGATTGATGTTAAGGTAACACAATTTTTAGGTCACTCAATTCTGTCAAACCTCCAATGGAACGTCTATTTAAATGAATTGAACATCAAATTAGGTTTACTATGCTACTCGTTCAGAATTCTTTCAAAGTCAGTCAGCCTTCGTATTGCTCGTTTTGTATATTTCGCAAATGTTCATTTCTGCTTTAGATATGGCATAATATTTTGGAGAACTACGTCTTTTAGCACCCAGACGTTTAGATTACAAACTAGAGGTGCTGAAGCACGTACTTTCACGCCATTAGTTATGATTATGTAATACTATTTATACCAGAATTTCTCTTTATATTAACACATCTCAGTCATATTTTTTTGAAAACTCATTTGAAACCGTAGAGCATTTGGTACGAAAATTAGATTCAAGCAAAAGTTTTTTTTATTCAAAACTTTAAATGAAAAAGCGCGAGAAAGTAAAAATATATTTCTGGCATTGAATTCATTGTAAAAGGTATTCAGTGTATTCACGAATATATATTAGTAGCATATAATAGTTATTATTAACCACTATGGTATTGTAATATTCGACACACACACACACACACACACACACACACACACACACACACACACACACACACACACATATATATATATATATATATATAAGTATTAGTTTATATTACCGCGAACACATCGCGGCCTTCATCGTCTCATCAGTGCAGCGTTACAGCAATGGGTTCGAACAAAGGACATTGACCGCTCATCTATTCGTTTTCACATTTAACACAATCAAAGGACGCAATTTAAAATGAAGTCACAGAAATACAATATAAATATAATAAATAATAATAATTAATATTAATAATTATTATTAAATGAAATAAATAATGTACAAATTTTAACTTATGTAGCATCCAACTGCGTAATTTGGGAGCGAGTGAACGAAAGTTACCAATCTTTGTTTCACACTTATTTCAAATAGGTTTTAAATAATTTCTAAGAGATTAATTCGTTAACGTATAGCAAAAGCTCCATTGTAAGAAACAAATAAAGAAATAGCAAAACGATTAAATAATATGTACGAAGCATCCACGTAATTCAAATCACCTCTGAAATTACGATCAGGAAGGGAAGGATTTTCAGTACGGGCGACTAATTTTAACGCCCAATTCCTCCACAAATCCTCATATTTTCGAAAAAATTCAACATGACCTTATTTGAAGATCTGTTTTTGATGAACACATTTCATTAAGAAAAAAATACATCTTCACAATTGTAGTTGTAGGAAGAGGCCGAATTTTTTTTTTGTGCAAAATTAGGCATTTCAACGAACATGAGACCTGCACCATTCTCTTAAGCGTTCTTTATGCATTGGTCCCAATTTAATCAAAAAAATGTGCGGTTTTTAAGAAAAAATTGTTTAAAGAAAATAATAAGCATTGCCTGTTTGACACAAAAAATTCGCAAAAAAATATGCATGTTTTTGAAAAATCGGATATGACCTTATTTCAATATCTGTTTTTGACAAATACATTTCATTAAGAAAAAATTGTATCTTCATAAGTAGTTGTAGGTAGACGCCGAAAAAAGTTTTAATTTTTTCAATTTCGACTTTTTCGAAAAATCAGAGTTTTCAACCAACATGAAACCAGCGCCATTTTCTTAAACGTCCTTCAGACCATCCAACAACAAAATTTAGTCAAAATTGTTGGCGCTTTTTTTTTTAAATTTGGAATATGTCCCAGGGGCTTCATGTAAAGTACCCCCCAAAATGAAAATATCGGTTTCAAATTCAAGAAGCCATGGCATCAGCCAGATCGATTGGGGAATATCAATTTTGGAGAAAAGCGGCTGAACGGTTTAGTCGCTAGCGTTGTTCACAGACAAACGGATGGACAGACGTTTTGTCGTCAATCGATTTTTCGGTATCAAAGAGCCATACGACGTGGATTCTAGCTTCACCACGTGTCAGAGGATTTTTTCTTAATTTTACAATTATATTTAGCCCCTTTTTTTACCAGGGCCGCGTAATAAGTTTTTCCCGCAGCATTACATAACTTCTCTTCCTAAGAAGTTCCTTCTTAAGCGCGAGAAAGTAAAAAGATCTGAACTACGAATAAGGAAATCTCACTCACGTGATTATTGTAAGCCTCTCTGTATTAATTTAGGAATTTTACCATTACCTTGTCTCTTGATTATAAGAATCAGTGTTCCTTTGTCAAAAATTACTTACTCAAGTGTAAGAATATATTTTCAGCAAACGCCGATGTCTATAACTATAACACCGACGTAAGTTCATCAAGTGAGTATCAACAGCTCACTATCAAAAATTCACTTACAATACATGTACATTATGTTACAACATTTTCCAGGTGTCATTAAACAATTAAAATCGATGCGAAAGTGTAAGTCAGGAAAAAAAAATTGCTGCATAACTGTTTCTATACTATTAGAGACTATACCGAGCATCAAAAAGGCAAATAATATTAATTTTAACAATGATATTCAATGTATTATTTACCACTTGAACTGCATTATTCTAAACAAGTAATTGTATTGTAAAACAAGTAAATCAAAGTAATTGTAAACCAGAATTTGAATTGTAACAAGTATTGTAAATCAGCTTCTGAGTGAATGACACCCCTGTCAATCAGGTTTTTCGTTCAGTTTCCCTGATCCTTTGAGCGAATGCTGAGGTGGCCCCTCGTTTTACTTCAGAACATAAATGTCACTTCACTCTCTGTGCACGCTGTCCACTTTGTCGCGACAGAAAAATACACTTCCTTCCTTGAATTATGTATACGGAAGTATACGTCCCTCACGAAGAACATGAAGGGGGTTAAATCCCCAAATCTAAAGCTGATTTGTCCTTGAAAATAGATTTTATTACATCGGAACAAATATTTTCTTAATAATTCTTTTCAAAAACGCTCATGTCTTTCAGAATTCAACTTGTATATGGCTTAGGGTAGACATCCTAGAATTAAGAAAACGTGCACAGAATACACTTCCCTCATAACACGTCACAGACAGATTTTAATTGCTTTTGACATAAAATAAAAAAGAAATACATACGTTTCATAAAAGTCGTTTTATAAAAACTCTGGATACGTGCAACGGGTGTCAGCGTAAGATTTGTAACGTTACAGAAAAAAGTAGCAAATTTTCGACCGAATAACTCGTTCTGTGATTCCATATTACTTTTTTAAAGTTTAACTTTTCCATATTACTTTTCTGTGGTTCCATATTACTTTTTTTTATTTATTTGGTCAAAAACAGTAAAAACTCTATATGACTTTTGGGGAAAGAGATTAACTGCGCACATTTTCTTGAGGCACACACACACACACACACACACACAAAGCAACATTTGAATAACTAGTAAAAGGAATTTAGAAAATAATTATTATTTTAGAAAAATTAAAATTTGAAAAATGTTTGTTCCCGAGTTATAGAAAATCAATTTCAACGGTAAATGAACTGATTTGATTTTTCGGCATTACTAACAAAATAGTAACGAACATCAATTCTACTCCTACCATTACAAGCAAAAGGAGTGCTCAACAAAACGTGCGCACAGTGAAGCTACATTTACGTCCAGAAGCAAAACAAGGGGCCATCTCAGCATTTGCTCAATGGATCAGGGAAACTGGACAAAAACCTGATCGAGATGGAGGTCATTGACCCGGAAGCTGAAGTACATAACTTGTTACAGGCGTATTAAATATTTTTTTAATGTGTACAATATAAACGTAAACTAATTCATTAACTAATTCATTCGTAAACTAATTCATGTTCTGTACCATTAGTCCTGATTATAAAGTAACACATTTCGAAACGTTGACAAGGCACTAAAATGGAGTTTTATTTACCGGACCTATTCCAGTTTTAGAATATAAATGACTTACATGTTTTACTTCGTGAGCTGGTGTTGTGTTAAGCTCTTCGGTTGCAGGTTTTAAACGCAACGATCTTGAAGACGATGAGTCACATTATGCTTCGTCTCGGAGCTTTCATTCTTCTTTTTCGGAAAGATGGGCAGGAGTAGAAATCGTCCACTGGCTGGCCTTGGGAAAGTTGTTTCAGCGAACAAAGAACCAACCGTCGTAATGAAAACCAAAATAGACCCCAGATGGTGAACCATGATTAATACTGTTCCTGCACCCGATTTGGTTAGGCACTGTTTTCTGACAATATCCGTGATTATGGTCAGAAGTATTTATTACTCATGAGGAAGACTTGGAACTTTTCTAAAAAACACCACTCTTGTCTTCTGAAGTGTATCCTTCACTTATTCTTCTGTCGATGAAATTCTCGCGACATGTTCTAGAATAAAAGCAAACTGTAATCAATACAATATTACGACATTAGTGCCTGCACTCAGGTCGCGACACGAACTTTGAATATTCGTAGCCGGGGTTTTAGGGCTACGCGAACGCCCTCCAAGACGAGTGGCTCGACAGCCCGCAAAACTCTACACGTCTTCACTGGCCGGGTGAGTGGAACTTTACCAATAGGTGGCCGGGGGAAAATAAGGATACGCTTACTCAATGGAAATCGAGCGGTTTGTTCACGCGAAAAAACAATTGCTCAATAAATTTCCATCGATCGGCTGCCCCATTTCCCACCCCGACGCTAGCTAGCAGGAAAAAGCCCTTACCTCGAATTCGTCAGCCCTTCAGGCAAATTGAGAAATAAGAAAAACTAGTGTTGCTGAAACAGCACGTACACTCTCGCCCCTTAGTAATGGTAATGTAAGACTATTTATACCACAATTTCTCGCCGAATTAACACATCTCGGTCGTTATTTTTTGTTAACCTCATTACAAAATTGTAAAACATTGGTGCGAAAACTAAATATTTTCAAGCACATACCAACACAAATTTGACAAATATAATACACCTTTTCATACAGATAAATCATGTTACAAAAATGAGACTAACTCACAAAAAATCGGTAACGCTACTCGAAATGGCATTGTTGCATTCCAATCTGATATTCCCTGAAGGCTAGCAATTTTTATTTCATATATTTAAAATAGGTTTTAAAGAATTTCTAAAATGTTAATTTGTAAATGTATTTAAAAAAGCTCCAATGTAAGAAACGAACAAAGAAATATGAAATAATATATACATTCTAGCTTACGGAGCATCCAACTGCCTCAAAATACTTCTAAAATTACGTCCGCGAAGCGCAGTAAACTCGGAGCGGGCAAATTTGTTTGAAGCCAAATTACACAAAAATACACGTATTTTCAAAAATAATTTAACATGACCTTATTCAAATAAATGTTTTTCATGAACACATTTCTTTAAGCAAAAAATTGTATCTTCACAATTGTAGTTGTAGGAAGATGCTGAAAATGTTTATTTTTTTAAAAAAATTATGTAAAATCAGGCATTTTAACGAACCTGCACTATTCTCTTAAGTGACCTTTGTTCACGCGAAAAAACAATTGCTCAAAAAATTTCCATCGATCAGTTGCCCCATCTCCCACCCCCGGCGCTAACTAGCAGGAAAAAGCCATCACCTCGATTCACCTGCCCTTCAGGCAAATTGAGAAATAAGAACTACTGATGCCAAAACAGCACGTATTTTCTCACCCCTTAGTAATAGTTATGTAATACTATTTATATCACAATTTCCATCCGAATTAACACATCTCAGTCGTCATTTTTTGTCAAACTCATTACAAATGGTAGAACATTTGGTACGGAGCGTCCTAGGGTCTAAATTTAATCAAAAAATTTCGTGCCATTTTTTTAAGAAAAAATGGTCTAAATAAAATAAAAATTGTCTATTTTTGAGCCAAAAATTCGCAAAAAATACTCATAATTTTGAAAAATCAGACATGATTTAGATCTGTTTTCATGAACACATTTTATTTAGAAAAAATTGCATCATCATAATTGTAGTTGTAGAAAGACGCCAAAAACAATTAAATTTTTTTCAATTTTCCAAAAATTAGGATTTTCAACGAACACGGGACCTGCCTGCACCATTCTCTTAACCACGCTTCACACTATCCAATAACGAAGTTTAATAAAAAACTATTGACCTGTTGTTTTGAACATTTGGAAAATGTCCTAGAGGCATCATGTAAAGTACTCCAAAACTAAAATATCAAATTCAAGGAGCCGCGACACCAGTCACATTGATAGTGGAATATCAATTTTGAAGAAAATCGGCTACACGGTTTGGCCGCTAGCATTGTTCACAGTTGGACAATCGGACAGACGGACGGACAGAGTAAATAGAGTTTTCAGAAGGAAGAACCCACAAAACATCGATTCTGGCTATACCACGTGTTACAGGATTCTTTTTCTAAATTTAGCATTTGGGTTTATGCAATTTTTCGTTGCCGGGGCTCTGTAATAAGAGTTTTTCTGATGGAAATTCGCGGCTTTTTCGCACAGCATCGCATAACTTACTACCCCGGCAGCGGTAGCGAGAAAGTAAAAACTACTGCACAGTGAGCTCAGAAGGGGAGAAGCAGCTGGGAGACCTTTCCCTACGCCCCGAACATTTTTACGAAGTTCTTCGTAAAAAGAGAAAGGTATGTAATCGTGCGCCCGAAAACAGTGAATTGTCGCCAGAAAAAACTGTTATGGCCGGGCTCTGGAAACAAAAAAGTTGATAAATCCTGTTGCTAAATTTTTAAAAAAATCCTATACGCGCGGTGTAGCTAGAATCCATGATTTGTTGTTTCTTGATACCCAACTAGTGGTGCTACAGAATGGCACAGACTTTCCCGTATTAGTTTTCTATTTCCTTGGGTCTTCGATAGCTATTCGGAATTGCCACAAACTCTTTCTTGCCAGCTGTCATCTATCACCGCCAAAAGTACATTTTTTTGTCATTTTCTTAATTTTTCGGATTCCTATTGGTAGAACGGAAACACTCATTTTAGAATATTAAAGAACACAAAAAACTAGTCATAAATGGCAATTTTTTTAAAAATGTTATGTGCCGTTTAAGAGAAAATGGCGTTTTAGCGTTACTAAAATGCGAAATTTGAAGCTCATTTTCACAGAAAATTTTTGAGTTTTCAAAATACTTTATTTGAAGTTATTTGAAGCACTTACGCTCACAACTATACTAATGTTCACAAATTGCTGGTAATGTGAATTTAAAGATGTGAGAGATCTTTCAAAAAAATTGCAACTACGTAATTTTTGAAAAAACAAAAAATAATTCAAAATAAACTTTACGTCATATTAAAGAGTGTAATTATCACTTTCTGTTACAAAAGTATCAAGAAAAAATTTGCAGCCGTATATGAGAAAATGGCGTTTGAGCATTTCTGAAAATGCCGAAATTTGAGCTACTTTTCACAGAAAACGGTTATGTTTTCGATAAACTTTACTTGACATTATTTAAAGCATATATACTCGTAAATATAATAATGTAAAAAAATCGCCGATAATGTAAATATTAACGACGTGAGAGACAAGTAAAAAAATTTACATTTTGGTAATTTTTGAAAAAACCAACCGATAGACCAAAATGGCTTTTATGTCATTGATAGAGTACATTTACCACTATCCCTACCAAAAGTTTAAAGAAAAAATTTGGAGCCGTTTTTGAGAAAATTTTGTTTTTGTAATTTTTTAAAATTGCACATATTGCACGCAATATTGCACGAAAACTACTAAAATTGTAAAAAACATTTACATGACCTTTATTAAAGAACTCAATATGCAGAACAAATTTTATTTGAAGAAAAAATCTCTATCTTCAATTTTGTAGTTGGAGAAAGACGTCGAAAAAAATTCAAACTTTCACAATTTTCGAAAATTCAGAGCTGTACGTGAAAATCGGACCTATGCCACGTTAAAAAGTGTATTTTCCTCTATTCATACAAGAAATTTAAAGAAAAAATTTGGAGCCGTTTTTGAGAAAATTTTGAAAATCCCCGGGGGGCTTCATATAAAGTACCCCCAAATTTTGAAGAATCTTTTTCAAAATCTCAAAGCTTTGACTAGAATTAGATCGACCAGGGAATATCGATTTTGGAAGAAATCGTACGTATGGTTTAGGCGTTAGCAATGTTCACAGACGGACGGACAGACGGACGGACGGACGGACAGACGGACGTTTTCCTTTCAATTGGGTTTTCGGTATCAAGGACCAAGAAAACAGGGTTTCTGGCTACACCACGTGTTAGGGGATTTTTTTTCTTAATTTAGCAACTGGTTTTATCCACTTATTCGTTTTCAGGGCCCGGCAATTAATTTTTTCCGCCGAAAATTGGCCATTTTTTCGCGCAGCATTACATAATTTTCCCTATACTACGTATATCACTCCGTGTATACGTACGTATATGGGAAAGTAAAAATCGATTGATGGCAAAACGTCCGTCTGTCCGTTTGTCTCTAGTCAACGCTAGCGCCAAAATCATTCGGTTGATTTTCTTGAAATTGGTATTCCCCAATCGATCTGAATGAACTCGTGGCTTTGGAAGTTTCAAGCGCATATTTTGATTTTCGACGGTACTTCACATTAAACCTCAAAAACATTTTAAACATTTTCTCAAAAATGTCACCAAATATCAAACTTCGGATGGGTGGGAAATTTTTTCCTAAATGAAATCTGTTCCTAAACGACGTATCTTTAAATAAGTTCGTGTTTAATTTTTCGAAAATATGAGTAGTTTCCGTATAATTTTCCACAAAATGTAGACAATTTTCTTTCAAAAAACGCTGCAATTTTTTTTCATTCTCATGTGTAATAAGTAAGCTGCGGATTTATAGGCACGAATAACTGTAGAAATAAGTAAAATAGGTACTTGAAAATGTAAAATAGGCATTTAAACGATGAAAAATAGGCATTTAAAAAGGCATTATATATTTTTCTTATACTTGTTTTTAAAATTTGTTTTATTTTAAGCAGTTTTTAACATTGGTCATCAGCGACCTCAATATAGATTTACAATTACATTACTTAGATTTAAATTACAATAATAATTACATTAGTACAAGGTACAGACATTTACATTATAACACAGGATAATAATTACATGGGTACATTTGGATTGGTATATTTACGTGGTTACCAACAGACATAACCATTCAACAGTCATTAATAAGTTTACATTTAAATTATTTTTCCTTTCCATCTTATATGTAATTATATTTATTTATTAACTTTAAGAATAATATTGTTTGTGGACATCCAGCTTTGGTATTTAGACATTTACTAATACTTTTGGGCAGTTTAGATTGATTTCTTTCAGTTTCTAATTCTTGGCAATCTACAAGTTGTTTGACTGTCAAAGCATCACCACACTTTTCACATAAGTTTCTCTGTTTTTCTTGTAATTAAGTGAGTATATGTGTCAGATTTGTATGACCTATTCTTAACCTGGGCATTGTCATTGTTCCTTTCTAGATGTTGACACTGTAACAGACTTGTCAAAAATAAATTGCATTATTTCCTGTAGTTTGTAAAGTTTGATGAATAGCTATTGTTTCACAGGTGTATATAGAAAAGATGTCATGTAATCTGTATCTCTATGTTTTATTACTAGTTCCTATTGCACATCCTCTTCTCCCATTCATTACTGAGCCATCTGCGTAATGGGACTTGAAATCACTGTACTTTGTTTTCATTTCTAACAATAGACTTCTAAATATATCTTGAGGGATGTTACTCTTCTCATACTCTGCTAGATACATATTTACTTTTATTGTGATGCTGTTTCAAGGTGGTAATGTTGACATCTTTTTAGGTTTGTTAAACTGTGGTGAATAGGGACGCAGGGGTGAATAGAGACGTAATGCAGAGTTATCTCTCACTGACATGACACTAAATAATGTGTTTTTTATGCCAATGGGTGAATAAAATTTGTATGAAATTGTAGTTCTCTACAGTTGTGTGTGTTATTTTTGGAATCATTTCAGTGATTGGCAATATTTCTGAAATTGATTATTAATTATAAATTGACTAATGTAGTGTTTGTGGCAAAACTTACCCTGTACAAGCAAGACATGTTGGTGAATATTTTAAAAATATTTCAGGGTAAATAGTGGTTCTATTTCTAAGTTATATGTATGCATTTTTGTGGTAAGGTTAATTTTGAAATAACTGTTGTATATTTTATCTTGCACTACAATTTTTTTTGACATTTAGGGGCGACAACATGGTTAGAAAATAAGAGCGTAATTCCAGAGTTGCCACAAGCTCATTGCCCAAGAGGACCTAGAAAATGCACTGCAAGCTATTAGGAAAGGGATGTCACTTCGACCTGCTGCAGAAAAGTTTCAAATACCTACATCTGCATTGCAGCGGTACAGTAAAATGTCTCTTGCCCAAATTGAAAGCAGAAAAATGAAAGGAATCCCAACAGTTCTTGGAGAATCTTGTGAGAACAAGATTGTGGATAGTGTAAGTTGTGGAAGATAGGGGTAACCAATGAGTACTCTTGATTGTGGAGTTTTGTTTAATATCTTTTAGACAGGAAGGGGAAGTAATAAAGCGGTTCAAGAACAATCTCCCTTGGACAGATTGGGCTCTTTCATAAACAGGCATAAGGATAAAATTACTATTGCCTTTATGAAAATCTGACACAGATAAAAGCTAAAGTTACACTACAGGACATTGAAAATATTTTGAAGAATTGAGTCAAGTTGGTGATGGTGTTCCAATAGTAAGACAAGGAAGATATATGTTTAGTGAGGAAAATGCATTGGATGCTTTTGTTTTGATATATTTTAGGTTTATTTTAAAGTGATCTTATTTCCTATTGACCCCAGTGTCTTGTACAGTCACGGCATGTGGTTTTATTAATGGGGAAGGCTACAAATGCATTGCATTACATTACAGTGCATTGCATTGCCTGCATTGTATTTCTATTAATAATAAGTTTGACACAGACGATTGAGAACGACGCGAAATACCGTGAGATATTCCATCCTGGGGCCCATTTCACAAAGGTTACAAGTTACAAGTTACTAGTACTAGTAATCACAAGAACTCGTAAGTCCTGTTTCACAACGATTTTGCCGGGCCGCAGAAGACAAGACCTCAGGCGCCAAGAAAGAAAAACCCAAGCGCTCCTACCGCATACTGGGAAAACTAGTTGAAGCGCAATGCTACTCGAGGAGCTTTACAGTAATGCTTTCTGGTGAGCCCGCCGTTCTTCAGACCCTAGGCTCCACCAACGAGTTAGAGATACTCTAACTCGTTGGGCTCCACCGAAGGCTGTCTCGCTGCAGCCTTCGTCTGACGTGTCTCGGGAGAGCAAAGTGAGGAGCCACGAATGTCTACGAAGACACCCGAGCGGAGTCGAGCGATCGGAGAGCTTGAGCTTGCGCCACTTGTGTTGCTCTGTGCCTTCTGTTCTCTCGAGACAAGCCATTTATATTAAATTAGCCCAATTAGCAAATAAATCAATGTATCGTACTGATATTTTACGTGTTTAAATAATTATATGTTTTACTGGCAAAATATATTTATTAGTATCCGAGACAATTTTTACTTTGGTAAGTTTATTGTCTATCACTCCAAAATAAATTTAAAAAAAACAAACAGTTTTTAATTCTAAAAGTAATGACTTCAGACAAAAATACTACGATAATTATATTAATCTACAATCTCTTAACATGTTCCTACATTATTACTTTAATTGATTGAAAATTGTGAAAGTTGAAACTTTTTAGATATGGGATAATGTAAGGAAAATCAATTACCAGGAATGTGAAAAAGAAAATTTAAGATAGTGCATTTACAGTTTATTAATAAAATTTTTCTTTAAAATTGCCCAGAAGCATACATTGCATCTTCAACATCTTTTTTCTTTACTTCTTTTAATGACTTGACAAACCTTTCTTCTTTGATTGACTTGGCTTTTTTTTAAGCACTTTAAAGTCTGGTTGCAATGCCATTTCACTTTTGTGGAGACAACGTTTGTCTCTCATATGTTTATTTTCTTAGGAGATATCACTTTGATTCCTGAAGCATGCTCTTTGACTCTTTCACTGGCCTCACATCCCATATTGAACTGGGACACTGCTGATGTCAGCAATTTCAATATTTTTTCTGGAAAGAAATGTTTCTTTGGGGCACTTGCTCCAAACAAAACTATGCAAACTTTCATTTGCATTCTGTGTTTTCCCGTATCCACTTTCCAGTAATTCAATTTTTGCAAGCCTCTGATACATAGGAATTATTTTACAAATAACACTGTGAGACTACAGTTTTCATGTTGTATTTGCCATGTTTTGAAATTTCATTCCCATGAGCTTGATTGTAGAAGCACCATGAATTTTCTTCTTTAGGGCATTTAAAATGCAATGGCTTCAAGTCTGTTGGCATTGCATGGTATAAGGTGGCAAGTATTGCAGACTTCATCTTCTGCACATCTGGAATATTCTTCTAGATGGCATTGCGATAATTGGCTAAGACAAATAATTATGTCATCCTTTAAATTGACTTGCTTTTTACCAAGTGTAACACCCTTCACTTTCTATTCTTGGATTATTTTTGTAAGCCTGTTTTAAATCTTTACATCATATGTTTTATACATTCTTCTTTTCTAATAATAAAGTTGTCTCCATAGATGTTTAGTTTCAGATGGTGATTGAAAGTCTTTGCATCATCATCCGACAGTATTGTCGTATATCTAAAATGATGAGACAGGACCCTCTTCCACAATACCTCACTTGCAGCTACATCCATTGCATTTGAAGATCCATTAAAAATTACTAATTATGAATTTCTTTCCATTTTTTATACTCACAGCTTTTTGTCTCATAATTTGCTCTTGTTATTTTCACATGTGCCACAGTATTTTCACAAAACATGAAAATCAGCCACAAGACCAGTCAAGATATCCATTTCATAATGAGATGTAGTGCCTCGTTTATGCCATGTTCCATCATACAATACTAATAAATTTACAACTTCATCACTTACTGAATCTAGAACATCTATGTAAATTTCATGTATGGCTGCATATGAAAGCCTCAAAATTTCCTCTTATTTTTGCATTATTTTAAATAACAGAGGGAACATGAGAATTGTAAATTGAAACATTAATTCATGGTAAACCAATTACCATTGAAACTGCTCTATTGCTGAATGGCCCCTACCTATTTGCAAAGAAGCATTCACAATTTTCCTATTCACTTCATGTGGTGGCCTACTACAAGATGATGTTACAGGTACATGATGGCTATTTGAAATTTTATTTAACAATTGTTCACAATTATTACACTTGTTCACTAACTGAAAAGCAAATTACATTGATTGTTGTACTTCAATGCATACATTTGAGGATCCACAGACAGCACTCACACGTATCCTTTCAGTAAATGTTCCCAAACACACTTGTGAAGTAACATGTATGTGCAATTTTCTTCTTCGGGTATTTCACTGTTCAGCAGGAAAAACATCAGTGAACTTGGAAAGAATGTTCGCACTGGCTGAAGGCTTTGACTGGTGGGATTTTGGCAGAAAATGAACAATGCTTGACATCTGATACTAAAAAAGTTTCTACTTCCTCAGCACTGGCATTTGTGACTGCAATCTCCTGCCGTTTCTTCTTTACAAAAGCTGCATTTTTATTACCACTGCACTCTTTTGTACCGAAATAATTCTAACCTGAACTAGCCGACGGAAAATAAATTGAGAATATTAAAAACACCTACCAAATAACTGTGTAAGAGTTAAAGAAACTAATGTGAATAATAGTTTGGAATTCTTCGTTTAAAACGAAAGTTCGCAACAAATCTTGTTAATGGCGTTAACGACCACTTAACATTAGAAACATTAAATTTCTGACAGATTTCGAATTAAAGATTTGCGCCATGCAAGTCCGTCGGCTCGCGCATGGACTCGCTTGACTCCGCTCGGGTGTCTTCGTGTATATACGTTCGTGTCTCCTCATTTTGCTCTCCCGAGACACAAGTCTTCGTCTGCTGGTAAGCGTCTGCAGTGAATGCATGACGTCACGCCTCCTCGTTTTGTACAGGCTTTATGGGAGAATAAAGTGGGAGCCTAACGCTTCTCTCTTCCTTGTCAACAGCTTTAAATGCGTTACGGACGGCCGTTAACGAACCGACAAAGAAAATTGTTGATATGATTGTAACATAATACAACTCAGAATTCCATTATTAATTAATAAATATATTTGTAAGCATATTTTTAAATTTCTTTTGGACGGCGATTTCTCTGGGAGAGGCTCCGCCTTACAGCCTTTAATGACGAGCCGCGCCTTCTCTTGTAGAATAGGATTTTGAACTTTTATTAATGACTGCCCCTATTGACCCGATCATTGGTGAATAGGGACACTTTTTAATCGACAATTGCGGGTCGTTATGCAATGCTATCTTAATGATATTAGGTTCCAAAGGTAAGTGATTAAACCTTCTTTCACTTTCATGAATAAAATATTTATGACATTTTGTATTACTAGTTTTATTATAAAAAACATGTGTAATCTGTCCCTATTCACCCTGGTTTATGGTACTAGTGAGGGGATGGTCATACTCAGCTCTGAAGTATAGTTGCTTTGGTAATCCTGGATGTGCTAAGACATTGTGCTTTAGTAGTACTGCTTTTCCAAGGATATTCATGGAGATCTTGATTATTTGCTATCATCTTGTTAGCATATAAAATTATGAGTTCTTTTCTTCTTCTTCTTATTTAAGTGGTATCATGTTGGTCTCCACATTTACTAATAGTTGGATCCGTTCTAAAGGCACCAATACAGAATTGTAGTGCAGTATTATGTATGTTTTCTAATTTATTGCTTAGGTCTCTTCCAGATGAGTCAAACAATATGCATCCATAATTTAATTTTGATTTTATTATGGCTTGGTATGCTTGTATGAGGCATTTTCTATCAGAGCCCCATTCTATTGCAGATAGGGCTTTTATGATGTTCATTCTTCTAAAACATTCTGTTCTTAACTAGTCAATATGAATCTTCCATTTCATCTTCTTATCAAATGTCATATCTAAAATTTTAACAGATGGAACCTTTCTGAGAATATTGTCATCCAACTTTATAGTTACACTTTTCTCTTCTTTTTTCCTAGAAAATACTACACATTCAGTCTTTGTTTTAGAAAATTTAAAACCACTGTTTTAAGATCACTTTTGAAGGCTGTCTAGGGTGCTTTGAATGAGTTTAGCTGTGTGTTGAATATTTATTCCAGAATAGATTATAGTTAAATCATCTACATTTAAAAAACCCTTAACAGGTTTGTGGATTGTTTAAAGCACTTCATTAATACTGGCCAGAAATAGTAAAACAGTTAACACTGAACCCTCGGGTAGACCATTTTCTATTTTCATTGGTTTAGAGAGGGTTTTTTTGATTCTAACTTGAATGCTTGAAAGTTCTTAATAAAGGACAAGATATTTTCTCTTAGATTAAGATTCTCTATTATTTTTACTACTCGATGTTTCCAGACCACTTCATAAGCTTTCTCTATATCTATGGTAACTGCAATTACATGACTGTTGTTTATAAAAGCTTCACGTATCTCTGCTTATATATTTATTAAATAATCCATTGTTGAACATGATTCTCTAAACCCAAATTGAAGAGGTGTTAGCATATTATGTGCCTCCAGATACCATCTAAATCTTTTACTGATAATTTTCTCCATGATTTTGCACAGATTGCAGGTAAGTGATATTAGTCTGTAGTTGGAAGGTGAACTTGGTACTTTGTCAGATTTTAAAATGGAAATTACAATAGCTTCCCACCAAGAATCTGGAAAAACCTGTCTTTTCCACATAAAATTAACATATATAATAAATTAACATAATAATAATAATTTATTAAGTCACATATACAATTACAATCGTGTATGACGAGTCAAAGTGATGTTTTGGGCGGAGAGAGTGAAGTTACATTACTTAATACATATGTTTGTATTATCTTCTGTATCGTATCTGCTGTAGTTGTTTTCTCCCAAATCTTTAAAAATTAAGAATTTTTTATTATAAATGTTGGAATTAGAATTTGCTACAAAATTTACTGCTAAGTAGTAAATTTTGTAGCAAATTCTAATTCCAACATTTATAATAAAAAATTCTAACCCCCCCTAGGGAGTACATGACCTTGACGCTGGTGGAGGGGCTTGTGTACCCCAATGACCCTGAGAGCTATGCCGGCGGTAGCGTAGCTACTGGTAGGGCCTCCCTTGCCGGACAGGTCGATGGGGAGGGGTCAGACAAAGAAGTACTCCAGAAGAGGACCTCAGCAAGACCAGAAGAGGACCAGCAGATTGAGGGGCGGACAGAGCTCCCAGCCGTAGGGAAGGCAATCTGTCTAGGGAAGGAAGCCCGATATAAACCATGCAAGTTGGGAAGCTGTAAGGTGGCAGCCCCACCACCCAACTATATCTGCGCAGCCCTCGTAAGGCGGCCAGACGAATCCTTCATTACTGAAAAACCTCACAGAATTAATATGGCTACCCCAACAATACGACGAACTAGGCATGAAAAGGACAAACGACTTGGAATTTCGGAACACATTAAAGTAGCCACATGGAACGTGAGAGGAATTGGCATTAGAGAGGCTGAATTAGAAACATAATTAAAGAAAGAGAGATACAAATCTTGGTGGCAACTGAAACTAAGAAAAAGCTTAAAGGGACAAAAGAACTAGAAGAGTATATTATGATATACAGTGGTGTACCTCAAAACATTAGGGCAAAAGCTGGTGTAGCAATAATAATAAATAAAAAGTGGAAATCAAGAATAGATAACTATGCATTCATAAATGAAAGAATAGTTACCTTAAGACTAAAGATCAGTAGAGGATATATGACAATCATTGGAATATATGCTCCAGAAGAAGGAAAACGTGAAGAAACAGAAATATTTTATGATCAGCTGCAAAAACAATTGGAAAAAAAACCAACAAAAATGATTATATTATTTTATGTGGGGATTTTAATGCAAGAGTTGGAAATACACCAATTCCGGAAATAATGGGAGATAATGGAGAACATCATTTGAATGCCAATGGGAAAGAACTGAGACAATTTGCCACAATGAACCATCTAAAAATTTCCAACACATTTTTTAGAAAACGTGACATCCACAAATACACATGGAGTGCAAGAGGGCTGCGATCAATCATAGATTATTTTTTAATAAATGAAAAAATGAGACCGCAGATAATAGATGTCAACGTATATAGAGGATGTGACATTGCCTCTGACCACTACTTGGTAGTAGCAAAATTAAGAATATGGATGAAGTGGAAGTCTCAAAAATCAAGACAAAGAATACAGGAAGAGGTTTACAAAACCTACTTGCTGCAAGAAGAAAGCATTCAACGTCTATACCAACAAGACTGCAACATTATCTTCTGGAAACACCGACAGTAGAATGCATAGAAAATGAATGGGATAATGTAAAATTTTGCATAGAAAAAGCAGCATCAGAAGCCATTGGTAAAAAGAAAAAAATAAGACGTAGAAAAGGGTTAAGAGTCTGGAATGATGAAATTCAGAATGCTATAAAAAATAAACAAGAAGCATATTGCCGATGGTTACAGCAAAAAAATGAAGAAACAAGAGAAAACTACATGAAGAAGAGAAATACAGCAACTAAAATTGTGAGAGAGGCACATAGAATCTCTTGGGATTACTTCATAAGCCAAATAGAGCAAGATGTACATGGGAGGCAAAATTTTGCATATAAAGTTTTAAAGAACTTCAATAGGTCTGAAAAAGATGATGCCAGAATAGAAGTAATAGAAGATACCGAATGGATAAATCATTACAAGAAGTTATGGTATAAAGAGTACACCGTGCAAATGAACTGGGATAACACAAATCTAACAACTACAGACCTAATTACTATTGAAGAATTACAAGAAGCCTTGAAACAGTTAAAGAATAGGAAAGCTTCTGGAATAGATAAAATTAATTCTGAATTACTGAAGTATGGTGGGATGCTTTTACAATGGAGGTTGCTACACATAATAAACACTTGCTGGCAGAAACTCAAGATTCCAAATACCTGGAAAGTAGCAGAAGTAATATCCATCTTTAAAAAGGGAGATAAGAAAAATTGTGAAAATTATAGAGGAATAAGTTTACTCTGCACAATGTATAAAGTCTATGCCAGAATAGTGAATGCAAGAATAAAAGCAATATCTGAAGCCTTATTGGGAGAAGAACAAAATGGGTTTCGGAAAGGTAGATCAACCTCCGACAATGTATTCATCCTACAGCAAATTTTAGAGAAAAGGAGAGAATTCAATCTGCCAACACATCTTGCTTTTATAGACTTTGAAAAAGCATTTGATAATGTTAATAGGACAAAATTATGGGACATAATGGAAAAACAAGGCTACCCAGCACACATTGTAAATGTAATGAAAACCATGTATGAAGGCTCAAAAATTATAATAAACACAGGAAGAAAGAAGACGGAGGAAATACCTATTAATAAAGGAGTCCGACAAGGGTGCCCAATATCGCCCACGCTTTTTAACATATATATAAATGACATAATCCAAAAATGGAAGCTTATTATAAAAAAAGGAATAAGTATTACAGAAAATGACTATTTAAATATTTTATTATACGCTGACGACGCCGTAATACTACAAGAAGGAGAGGATGACTTACAGAGATCAGTACACCACTTAAACAAAATATGCAAGGGATATGACATAAAAATCTCAAAAGAGAAAACAAAAGTTATGGCCTTTTGTGGAAAATCACCTGTTAGAACAAAGATTGTAGTAGACAACAAAATCATTGAACAAGTCTCTTCTTTCAACTATTTAGGGTGTGAAATAGGACATGATGAAGATACCAATAAGAAATTGTCAAAATTTCAATCAGTATGTGGTATAATTCATAGGACAATGAAAAACAAAACAAGGAAAGAGACAAGAATAAAGTTCTATAACACAATGGCCATCCCTGTCCTCCTCTATGGAAGTGAGAGTTGGGTCCCTAAAAAGAGCACTTACACACAATTACAAAGTGCAGAAATGAAATTTCTTAGAAGAACTAAAGGTTGCACAAGAGAAGATAGATTTAAGAATGATGAAATAAGAGAAGAACTGAATGTGAAGAGCCTCAATGAAAGAATGATGGAGTACAGGAACAAGTGGCTACAACATGTACAAAGGATGGATAATTCTCGTTTACCGAAGTTGGCCTTCCTATATAAACCAAGAGGAACAAGAGATATAGGGAGGCCGAAAAAGAGATGGAGAGAAGTTCTGTGAGGCCGGAACAGGCAGACGCCTAATCCTGGAAGTGAAGAAGAAGAAGAAGATTTACTGCTAAGAGCTTTGCATTGTGTGAGGATTACGAATGGAATTAACCACGAATGAAACAGGCATTTTTATGCGACCTTTAGTCCCTCCCCTCGGAGGGTTTGACGACGCGTCATCTCCCTCTCCTATGACCGCCTGCGTCACAGCTCGCCGCGCTCTCTCCACGGCCACCGCGCGCATTAGTTTCCCCCCGGCGCACCCCTCGCAACTCATGCCGCGCTCGCTCTCCACGTCAGCTACTGATGGATACGATGCGTGGGCGTGTGTGGCAAATGTGGGCATCTGCATTTCGTCACTATATATATAAATTTCCCCCTTTCTAATTTCGCTCTCTCTATTTTCCTTCTCTCCATTTCCTTCTCTCTATTTTCACTTTATTTTTTCCTCTCTTTCCCTCTCTCTCTTTGTCCTTGCCTCTTTTTCACTTTCCTGTCATCAACTTGCGCCGCATCAAATTTCGTGAATATTTGGAATATGTTTCGTATCTTCAAGTACTAAAATCTCTTCCCTTCTCCGAGCGCGCATTTGCTGGTGGAGCGCTGCGCGACCTTGTGGAGGTATTGTTACATTGAAAATGTTCGTTAAACACTAGTCGCAAAAAAATCAAATTTACTCAAAAAATGCTTATCTAACATATGACAATATTAACATCACTGGATTCGTATTTTACGCTTGTCGTGATAGACGGAAAAATATGTATAGTTCCATTTGAAAAAACAAGTTGTCACGTACATCGTAAAATAAAAGTAATAATAACTAGTGGTGCTACAGAATGGCACAGACTTTCCCGTATTAGTTTACTATTTCCTTGGGTCTTCGATAGCTATTCGGAATTGCCACAAACTCTTTCTTGCTAGCTACCATCTATCACCGCCAAAAGTACATTTTTTTGTCATTTTCTTAATTTTTCGGTTTCCTATTGGTAGAACGAAAATATTAATTTTAGAATATTAAAGAACACAAAAACCTAGCCGTAAATGGTAATTTTCTTTTAAAAATTATGTGCCGTTTTAAAGAAAATTGCTTTTTAGCGCCACTAAATATGGGAAATTTGAAGCTCATTTTTACAGAAACTTTTTGAGTTTTCAAAATACTTTATTTGAAGCACTTACACTCCTAAAATATAATAATGTTTACAAATTGCTGGTAATGTGAATATTAAAGATGTGAGAGATCCTTAAAAAATGTGTAATTTTTGAAAAAACAAAAAAATCAAAATAAACTTTACGTCATATTAAAGAGTGCCATTAGCACTATCCGATCGAAAAGTTTGAAGAGCCATTTATGAGAAAATGGCGTTTGAGCATTTCTGAAAATGCGGAAATTTGAGCTAGTTTTCACAGAAAACGGTTGTGTTTTCGATAAACTTTACTTGACATTATTTAAAGCACATGTACTCATATAATAATGTAAACAATTCGCCGCTAATGTAAACATTAACGACGTGAGAGACAAATCAAAAAAATTGCATTTTTGCAATTTTTGAAAAAAACAAAAAAATACCCCAAAGTCAACTTTTAGTCATATTAAAGAATGCAATTAGTACTACCCGATCGAAAAGTTTGAAGAAATTTTTTTAGCCATTTATGAGAAAATGGCGTTTGAGTGTTTCTGAAAATGTGGAAATTCGAGCTACTTTTAACAGAAAACAGTTGTGTTTTCGATAAACTTTACTCGACATTCTTTAAAGCACATGTACTCATAAATATTATAATGCGAACAATTCGCCGCTAGTGTAAATATTAACAACGTGAGAGACAAATCAAAAAAATTAAATTTTTGCAATTTTTGAAAAAACAAAAGAATACAGCAATATGGCGTTTTTGTCATCTCATAAAATACATTAGGCACTATACCTACCAAAAGTTTAAAGAAAAAAAATTGGAGCCGTTTTTGAGAAAATTTAGTTTTTGTAATTTTTTAAAATTGCACATATTGCACGCAATGTTGCGCGAAAACTACTAAAATTTTCAAAACAATGTAAATGACCTTAAACAAAAAATTCACTTTGGAAAATACATTTTATTTTAAGGAAAGATCTCTATCTTCAATTTTGTAGTTGGAGAAAAACGCCGAAAAAAATTCAAACTTTCACAATTTTCGAAAATTCAGAGTTATCCGTGAAAATCGGACCTATGGCATGTTAATAAGTGTATTTTACTCTATCCATACAATAAATTTAAAGAAAAAATTTGGAGCCGTTTTTGAGAAAATTTTGAAAATGTCCGGGGGCTTCATATAAAGCCCTCCTGGCCGGGTGGTTGTGTGCATTCTCATTTATTATTTTTTTAATGAGTTCTTTAATGGATTGAGATTTTCTTGCTAACATTTTGACGCGTATGGGTTAATTTTTTTTTCTCTTTCATAATTTATTTTCGGGCATCTCTTTAATGTTCTCTTGTGTCAGTAAATGCTTTATAAATTATTTTAAATATTGTATTTTGTTGCTCAACGTTGAAGAGCATGCACACTTCCTTTGTTTTCCCTGGTTTTCCTCGGCCGTTTAAGGTAAATGCTGGGACGTTGTGTTTTTTACTTTCACTTTGTGAGCCCAGGGGCAAGACATATCTAAGTTGTATTTTATTTAATTTACTAAATGTACTGTTTCAATTTTTATCTATATATGTATTATTACGTGGTTAGGCGGAAGAGCGGGCCTGATGGCCCGAGTCTCGCCACATAAATAAAGTCACTATTATTATTTTTTATAAAGTACCTCCAAACTTTGAAGAATCTTTTTCAAAATCTCAAAGCTACGACTAGAACCAGATCGACCGGGGAATATCCATTTTGAAAGAAAACGGACGTATGGTTTAGGCGCTAGCAGTGTTCACAGACGGAAACATAGACGGACGGACAGACGGACGTTTTCCTTTCAATTGGGTTTTCGATATCAAGGACCCACAAAATAGGGTTTCTGGCTACACCACGTGTTAGGAAATTTTTTTCTTAATTTATCAACTGGTTTTATCCACTTTTTTGTTTTCACGGCCCGGCAATGAATTTTTTTCCGCCGAAAATTCGCCATTTTTTCGCGTAGCATTACATAACTTTCTCTATACTATACTGCGATTTTTGTATGAAGAGCTCTCAAGGCCACTCAAATCCCATCTTCGCGATGGAATATGTCACGGCATTTGGCGTCTTTTCTCGGTCTTGCCGGTAGAAGTCGCATAATCGCAAGCACTGCTTCATACGGTCGCGATTGTGCGAAATCTAGCGGAACGACTGTGAATGACACGAAATGCCGTGACATATTCCATCGCGAAGATGGGATTTGAGTGGCCTTGAGAGCTCTTCCTACAAAAATCGCAGTATACGTATATCACTCCGTGTATACGTGCGTATACGGGAACGTAAAAATGAATGCACGTATCAATGAGCCGCATTCCCTCATGCACTGCAATAACTTCAACCGTTCAAAAGTTACAGGAGGTGCTAAAGTTACGTGACTCATCCTGTGTGTGTGTGTGTGTGTGTGTGTGTGTGTGTGTGTGTGTTTGTGTGTGCGCGCGCGCCCTGGCGCGTGTGCGTGCGTGTGTGTATGTGTGTGTGTGTGTGTGTGTGTGTGTGTAGGATTCGGCAAAATACTTGAAAAATGTATTTCAGATAAAAAATACTTTGATGAAAGTATTTTAGATAGCAAATACAAAATACTTTCATAGAAGTATTTTAAGTACAAAATAGTATTTTAAAATACTTTTGAAAATACAAAATACAAACAACGGTGTTTTCACATAATATCTTCTACCATATTTTTTTCTCTTTTAAAAATCATTCACGTTCAATAAAAGATCACATCACATTAAAAATTTTATTATTAAAAATATATAACATTCTTTATACAAAAATGTTTCAAATGAAATTTTCAACCCATTTCGGGTATCCGTATGGGGTCATCCATAAATTACGTAACGCCAAAGGAGGAGGGAGGGGGATCTGAGGCAACGTTATGCTGCTTTTCATAGAGATAGGGAAGTGCGTTACAAGGGGGAGGGGGTATTGAAAATACTCGAAGTTTGCGTTACGTAATTTATGGACAGCCCCTTATATTTGTGATGTTTGTTCATATTTTAAGTCTGAAAGATGTCTTGTCCATGCTAAGAGCCGAAGGAATACTTGGGAGTATAAAGATCCTACCATGAGTTCTTGGGAGGTGATAGTTTGGGACAAATATTGCAGGTTACAGACAATTAACCAAGATGCTTTTCAGACTTAAAGTATGAACAAACATCACAAATTATATGTATATCTGATGAATACCGCAGATTTTTAGGTTTTAAAATATGCATTTTAGGTGCCTAAAATAGGTTCTTTCAGCATCTGTTAGGCTTTTTAAATGGTAGGATAGGCACTAATAAAACTCGAAACCTACAAGAAAACTCACTTTTTAACCATTCATTATATTTCTCAAAGATAAGAACATAAGTCAATATTACTTAGAATCAGTATTGAATATTTTGCGATATTATTGTTATTATTTGTGAACGAGTTTGTTTATAGTTAGAATTATTCATACCGTATTTTGCCTCACAATAAATTACTAATACATTCTCCAAGTTCTCAAGAGAAAATGAATGTTTCTTATCGGTCAAGATCACTTTGCTTTCGGGGAAATTCAATCGCTTTATCTTAGAAAGGAGGCAGCTTCTCCACGAAGTCAGAAAGTAGTGGCGTGGAGACTTTTGTCACTAGATCCTTGTCTGGTATATTCATTTCTTGCTCTCTTACAGGCGACAAAATGAGACAAGGGGATAAAAAGGTACAAGAGGACGAATGCAATTTAGGTTGTTAAAAGTAACTTAAAATTAATATCATCCTTGTCTGTTGTGCCGATACGAAAGAAAAAAGTAAAAGAAGCCGTAGACAAAAGAAATTAGGCAAATTAGTCTCATTTTAGGTTTTTAAACTAAAATAGGCACAAATAGGCATTCATGTTGAAATATGCTCTTTTAGGTTCTATGCTCTTTTAGGTTCAAAATTGATGGGTTTTAGTTCAAATAAACTTAAAATGTGTATATAAAGCTTCATTTAGTACAAGGTACCCCCCCAAAAAATTACCTAATCACTGCGCACAACCTCAGGGCGACAAGGCACACACATGGGCAGCACTCGTTCTGGCACGCGGAGCTTGCTCTCCGAGAAATTGAATCTGACCTCACGATTACAGCTACGGAGTAAGAAATATATCTTACACCGTGATTAGAGCGCTCCTCCGGTTATCTCCGGTTGAACCGCCGGAGGGAAAAAATGTAATCGGAGGAACCGAAGGTCCGGTCGCACTCGGCCACGTGGCGGGACCCTCTCCATTCACTGGCCCAATCAATGTTTGTGACGGATTAAGAAAAAAGTACTTTTGTGTTTTGAAAATACAAAATCTATCAGAAAGTATTTTCGATACAAATACAAAATACATGTTTAAATATGTATTTTCGATACTGCCCAACTCTGTGGATATATATTGAAACGAATTGTTATCACTCACGTGATAACAATGCGTTCTGGCGCATGTAGGAATTTGAACTGCGCGGCAGCGGCCAGCACACCACGGAGTCGGGTGCGAGGAACCGGAGTCGGTTCGCGAGAAGCACCACAGCGGCCACGAGGCGCGACAGTGGCGGAGAAAAGTTCATAGAGTACGGACGTGTGAAGGGCGGCGGAAAGTTAGTCATCGGGTGAAGACGGGCGAAGCGATGCGGACTGTTAATCGGAGAGAGGAATGCACGTAAGTGTTGCGCCACAGGACTGGGAAGGTGTTGGGTTAAGGAAATTGAGTGACGAATGTGGAAGTGCAGTTTAAGGAGTGAAACAAGACGAAGCGGCCATAAGATCGTAGTGGAGTATAGCCTGCAGTGAATGATATCCACGTGGTGTGAATAGAATTAGGAGAAGAAACGGAACAGTACATATCCGCAATCGACCTGACTAATGGTAAATTAGGTGAACAGTCAACGATAATTATTGCCGAAGTTGAAATCCGCAGGCGGATGCAGTAGCAACGTTTTAGAAACGTTAGAAGCACTACAACGGCCGAGAGTGGGGTGAGAGCCGGCCACGGTGGCAGAGGGCCCCCCGGTCTCCCGAACGCGGCCGAAGGCAACGAACATCCCGAAGGGCCAGGCGGCGGACGACGTGTCGGCAGGCAGCGGATGGAACAAGCGACCAGGGCGGCATCGCAGGACTCCCTCCCCCGTCGCCGGCTCCCCGACGGTAAGAAGAGGCCAGAACGCGGCAGTGCGGCGCCCGGCGCCGGCGGAGGAGTGAGCAGATGGAGACGCTATTTAGGTTGGAGTGTCACGGGTAGAACGGCGGGAAGGGTAGAGAGGGAAGGTAGTTAGCCCTTGGAGAACGTTGATTTTGTGTCGAGGTTTTTTCCCCAAATATAGTTATGCGTAGGATAGGGAACAGAATGAATGCTAGCGTAAACGTTAAAGGCAACCAGTTTGTAAAATGATTATTTGTGTAATAAAAGGAAAATTCTATTAATCACAATTTCCAGTGTACGCATGATTAAAGCCGGAGCCCATTCCCGGACAAGAATCCCTGTCCCTCATATCTCTATTTCTCTCTTCTTAATTTTGTGCAGAGTCTATCCACGACTCGTTTCAATATATATATATATATATATATATATATATATATATATATATATATATATAAATCTAAGATAAAATATTAGAAAACTTAAAGATGAATTTACGTGATAACGGACGATGGTGGCAGGGTGAAGTATAAAGAACAGAGACATTAACATAAAAGGGCTTCGAGTCACGATATTAAAACATAGCGCTTAGCGGTAAGGGATTTTAAAAACAGTGGAATGAGGATGCAAACAGATGAACTGAAAAGGTGAAATAATGTTTTTTTGGCTGGACAAAAAAAGACGGGATTTGAGTTGCGTGCAAGTTGGTTCAAGGAGAGAACTCCGGGACTTGTTACGCGAAGGGTCGCGTAGCGAACTTCGACGTTAGAGAAGAGGTCGAATTGAAAGTTAGTTGGCGATATTAAGAGTATGTTTTAGCAGCCAAACATGGAGGAACAGAACAAATAGGAAGACTGGTGGTTCTGAATTTTCTCGGCGTCCAAGATGGCTGTATCCGTCGATAAGGAAAGTAACCAACATTAGTAGAACATTAAATTCAAATCAGAAATCGATCGATCTCATTAAATGTACAAGACCAAGACTGTTTTCAAAATTGTTTAAATTAAGTTTTGGAAATTAAAGTAATAAAAAAATTAGTATTGTAAAAAATTAGGTGATGGCCACCAAAGAATAGTAAATAATGTCAGTCAAGTTTTCAGTTTAAAATAATTAAATTGCACGTGACGTTTAGGTCTCTACATGTATTGAAAAGATAATTGTCTTATTTGAATTTATTGTTCATAAGTTGTAATAATCCTAAACGCACGTAAATGTATTCACGTATTTCTCCAGACGTGATCTCGTATGAGCGGCATTTCCCCCACGAGTATAGAAAGTTAAAATTACCCTGAGATTGACAGTATTAGCATAAGCGCCCAAATATATATTGAAACGAGTTGTTGATTAACTCTCACAAAATTTATAAATAAACAAGAGGGGGCAGGAATTCTTTTTCGGGAACGGGCTCCGGATCCAATCATCCACACAATGGAGACTAGGGGTAACGAAACTTTTCTTTATTACAAAAACAGAACAAAACCATTGCTATACAAAGTCAGTTGCTTTTGGCGCTCACAGGAGCATTTACTCTGTTTTTCCCGTGCTTTGTCTGATCCCTTTTTACAATTTTACGGTCACCTTATGGCTTTACTCCCTTACACTAGTTTTATTACTTAGGGGGGGCTCAAATCAAGATCACTGTTTTCTCTTGGTCAATCACTACTCTCCCAACCTTCCGACCGCTTTTACTCACGAAAACCCCGTTGACTTGCGCCGTTTCAATACTCGCCCGTCCGCCGTCGGCCGGCACCTCGCGCCGCAGGAAGCCCGCGCGGGGAGGGGAGCCCCGCAATGCCGCGCCGGCTACTTGTTCGATGCGTTCTTGCCTGACGGGCCTGGCCGCGCCACCTCGCCCTTCGGGTAATTCCGTCTCCTTCGGAGGTGCTCGGAAGGGCGGCAGAGGAACGCCGCCGCCGCCGCTTCTCACCCCACTCGTAGCCGCCGGGGTCTGCTTTGAAACGTAACCCAACGTTTTGATTGTATCAGAGCGTTGTCCTCACCAGCTGCTATTCTCTCGTTCTTTTACGATACAGTTCTCGACCTATATGGTAATGATCATTAACTGTTCACCTAAGTGGTGCTTGATAATGTTTAAAACTGTCATACTATGCTCCCTCCCTCTATACGGCAGTGTCCGTCCCACGTGTTCATCATCCAACGCGTTTCACCGTCTGTAACACTTTACTACTTTCTTGCACTCTCTCTGTCTCGCTTCACTTTTCCGCTAATGCGTTCACTTTGGTCCCACACTTTCTCCGTCACAACTCCACTCTGGTTACACTCTGTCCGCCACTAATCGCTTTTCCTTCCACACGATACCTTACGTCCACTCTCTTTCTCCGCCATTGCTCTACGGTCTCTGGTCTCGTGCTCGATTCGTGGCTCCTGGTTCTTCACGTTGAACCGGCTCTGCCCCCTCCCGACTCCGCCGGCGGGCTAGCCTCTGTCGCGCAGTTCAAACGTACAAAATTGGTTCGAAACGCATTGTTATCGTCTTAGTGATAACAATTCGTTTCAATATATATATAAAATTTGATAAATGATATCCAATTGAGCTAGCCACCCATCGATATCATTAAAATATTAGGGAGTAGCGAAAAGTTTAATATAAATATCAAATATTAGTTAAAAGAAATAGATTCGTTCGGGGTGTGGTTGATTTCAATATATATGTGTATATATATATATATGATGAAACGAATTATTAATATCATTACAACAATGATAATAATACGTTTCTAAGAACGCAAGCATTTGAATTGCGCGGTAGCGGAGGGCGCGCCGACTGAATCGGGCGCTGGAACCGAATCGGAGGGGAACCGAAGCGCGTGTGACCAACGAGAAAAGACGGTAGTGAGGAGATCGCCAGATGGAAAGGACGCTTCAAAACGGTGCGGAAACAAAAGTATGAACAGTGTTGAAATCCAGACTCATCGAGAGTAGGAAGCGTAAGGTTTCATTCACAATGCAAACTTAAACGTAAACGTAACGTAGCCGCAAAACCTAGATATCTGTTATTAAGCGAGACCATTCACAATGCCTGGACGTAACCGTTGACGTAAGACCGTAAACTTCAGAGTTCGCAAGCTCCAAGCTTTTACGTTAAGTTTACGTCGGAATTCTGCCGAAGACCAATCAGGGAGCAGCATGGAAGTTCAATTTCAGATTGTGTTCAGGTAGTTTGTGGTTATGTCATTGTTATTGTAATGTAGAGAACTAGTTTACGAATGCTTTTGGTGCGTGTTGTGAATTCAATGTAAGAATTTGGACAATTTTTATTGTATCTTTAACCTGAGATGACGAATAAACTAATTATGTCCGAAGGATTACTTATGAATTTGGTTCATGAGAATCCTTGTTTATAAGATGAAGGAAATGTGAGCACTTCTACAACATCTACTCGCATGTATATAAAGACAAATCGATAGGAATCTCGAAGAAAAAGCTAGAAACCATGGTGAAAAGATCTTTTCACCATGTTAGAGACGAATCGATCAAGTTTCAGTACATTGAATTCTGATTTGTTCAGGCGAAACTTACGTTCGTCATTGTGAACGCTTGTTTTTACGTGTAAATTTTGCGGCTAAGTTTACAGCATTACGTTACGTTTAAGTTTGCATTGTGAATGAGGCCTAAGGAGGGACAATGTGGAGGAAGAAGGTATGCAGTGAGTGTAAATAGTTGTATTAGTGAAGTAAAGGAAAGATAATAGCAGTGAATGAAAACAATCACGTGGGTAAATGTGTAGCGGCGGAGGCACGTGGAGTTCCGTGCGGCATCTGGCTGGTGATGTTTGGTAACAGTGTATTAGTGATCATGCAGGAATAAGGAACTGTAATCGGAGTGATAGAAATCTCATCAGTGAACTATGTTAGACGGGGTGGAATCCGCGTGAATGCGGCAAAGCATGGGAATGGACGCAAGGTGAATATAGTGTGAACCCAAACTGTGCGGGCATTGAGCATCCGACTGCGAGGTGTAGGAGAAGAGGTTTATCACGGATAGGGAACTGAGGAACGTTGGCGGGTGACGCGTGGCGAGCCCGATATAACGGTGGTGGGCGGCGAAATCGCGGCAGAAAGTGTTAAACCGGGGGTAACTGCGGGCGGCGACGAGGCGCCTGGCGGCGAGCGTCCCCCCTGCCCCGGCGGCCAGCGACCCGATGAATCCCGAGCGCCGCCGGCGTTTCGCGAGGCATCGCTTCATCGGTTGACCGCTGACACGGCGTGACGAGGCCCTCGCCGGGAGAGACGGTGTGGGTAAGAACGGACGGAAGAATATTGAGAAGGGGGGTGGAGAAGGAATAAGAAGCAGTGATCAGTAGTGGAGGCCCCATAGTCATTAAAATTGTGAGCAATGAGTGGAATTCTATAACAATACGAAGTCAATCACTAAGAGGTTGTTAAGGGTAGTGTGACGATCGAACAAATGTATTGTAAGAAAGAAAAACAACTATTTTTTGTAATCTACCGTTAAATAAAGATTCATGTTTAGTCAGATTACCTACGTGTTTCCATTGGTGAGGAAAATGGAACCCAGAGCCCATTCCCAGAAAAGAATCCCTGTCCCCATTAACAAATGATCGTTGTGAAGGGTCGAATTAACGACTCGTTTCAATATATTTACTCGTTCACTTTACATTTGCAGACGGAATGCTGCGATCTGTTTACATGAGGTCACCGCCGACTGAATGAGAAACGCGCGTCTGCAGTAGGTACTGACCGTTTAATATGATATAGATGGCGGTAAGCAGCACACAGAACCCCAGGGGGCAAGAACATAACAATAAAGCGGTAGATAAGTGCAAAGAAGAAATAAAAATATTGTACGTGAATGTTGTGAATAGCGTGTGGTGTGATCTATTTTATTGCATATCGTGTGTTCGTGGCATCGTGTATTCTCGGTTGTGTGTTCGGGCCTTCACTTTCAAAACACCATTAGTTCCTACTTCTGCCGTCTGCAAATGTAAAGTAAACGAGTAATATATGAGAGGTAAACTCCTACACCGTATGACCGATCTCCATGAAAGTTGACACTTCTGGGTGTTTTTTTTTCGCCCAGAAGGTTTATGTGCGGTTAATTCTGTTGTAACTCCAATACATGGCGCTGTAGAACAAAACTAAATATTTCATGTGAAATGCAACCTGCAACATCGGTAGCATTTTGAATCAATGACGTTAAATTACTCCTAAACGAAGCGTTCTAGGGCATTAAAAACTAAATCTTTGAGGCCGGCCTCAAAGAAACGTATCTCACATTCTAATCTACAGGTAAGACGTTCATAAACATTCTATTACATTTTTGCTGGTCCGGCGCTTCGATATTACATCTACTCAGAGACGCAGAATCTGCAACTAAATATGACAGGGCGAGGCAGAGATAGAGAAACACAGAAACAGTGACTGAGACAGGGACAGAGAGTGAGAGAGAGAGAGAAAGAGGGAGGGAGAGACAGAGATAAAGAGGGAGGGGAGACACACAGAAAAGGAGATGGAAGGGGAAAGTGGGAGACGAAGGGCGGAACAACGTCTGTTGGGTTCCACTAGTAAGATTTATGAGGCACATCGGCTAACATCCTCGAAATGTTATTGTTTGGTTTTATGACATATTGTAAATATCTTTTGGCAAAAGATGCTAATAACCTAAAAGTACAGTTTCATTAGTGCAATTTACACTGTTATTCACACCATTCTCTCAAATAAACAGTTTCATGTATTTCTCGAGATTTTAATAGAAACCATTGTCCGTAGTTTTGTAAGCTTTTACGAGAATTTCCGCAGGAACTTCAGAATGTTCTTTCATTTTGTATGAACAAAACAGTCCAATAACGATTATACAATAGTAATTAGATATACACTCTATTTTATCTGACGTCATATTGACAAATTACTATTACAATCTGTCTTTTCACTTTAAACGCAAGAAATGTTATAAAAATGTTTCGAATTCTCGTTTTATTCTGCATCGAACTAGTAAAACAAAAAGTTTTGTATGCACCACGGGCATTACTAGATGTTTTTGCCCCTCAGGCAACTTCCAACCCCTCGGGCCAGAGGCCCTAGGGTTTGAAACTCGCCCTCCGGGCAAAAAACATCTACTTAACGTCCTTGATACATAAATAACTATTATTCCATTTTTCTTTGCTATTAGGGCATTTTCAAAACATTTTAACAGTATTTTATTTGATCATTTTTGGCGATGTCATCAAGTCTAGAGGAGAATTCTAGCGGCCGGCTGCTCTGATCGGTAGTTTTCCTCCAATCAACACCAGGCGTATGTCGGAGCAGTACCCTAACAAACGGGCCGCGCGCGATCTTTCCTTTCTCTTCCTTGTCCTATCTTCCCTTACACACACACTAACATGCACTACACTACCATACTGCCGGGAGATCGGTCGAGAGCTTACAGCTTGTCCCGGCTGGAGCGGCGCCCCGCTGGTGGGAGATACCTGTTAGAGGGGAAAACCCCGCTAGTCGACGATAGATCGGCGCCAGATCTCGCCATCCAGTGGGGAAAAGATCACCGTCACCTCCCGCGAAAAACACGCACTACACTTACGGGACTAATGACCTACGTAGTTGACGCGCCCAGAAACACGAATCAATCAATCAATAGGTCATCAAAACCCGCCCCCTAGTTATTATATCTCCCTATCCTAGGGATATTATAGTATGAATGCCCGACTATGAGTCGAGTGTGATCGGTAAATTAAGATAGTTTTTATTCAGAATGTTTTGGTCGAATGTGTCATTTTACAGAATGTGTAGAATGACGACGACTAAACTCAGCTCATGCTGCAATACGATTTTATTCGTTTTAATGATTATCCGAAAATATTTCTGCTTGTAATTTGATATACTGCGATTTTTCTAACTTTGCCCCTCAAGGCCACGCAAATCCAATCTTCGCAATGGAATATGTCAGGGTATTTCGCATCTTTTTTAGTCGTTCCGCTAGATTTCGCATGATCGCGACCTATCAAGCAGTGCATGCGATCATGCGACTTCTACCGGCAAGACTAAGAAAGACGCGAAATGACGTGTGATATTTCATCGCGAAGATGGCCCTTGAGCGGCCTTTAGGGGCAACGTTAGAGAAATCACAGTATAGTTACTGAAATGGGGAGGGGGGATTTCCCTCTTCCCTCACCAGTGGATCTACGCCTGAATTACCTTAACATTACCTTCTCGAATTTTCATTCGTAAAATCTTTATTTAAGGTTATTTAGAGCTGCAACTTTGCATACACTTCAAGATTAAGGTCTTTAAGTACTGATCCAAAAACGGCCATGGTTGGTACAGGTGGCGGGGAGATAGAGGCAATTTTGTATCCGAAAATCGAGATGTCTGTGTCAGGCGCGGATCCAAAGGGAAGGGAATGGCAGTGGCGTAGCGGCAGGGGACGCTGAGATGCTGAGCATCCCCGTATATAATATTAATAAAGAACCCTGAATACTTCATTGATAATCTTACAAGTGGTCCGTTGAGCGAAACACGTTTTGTATTACTTTTAAATTGATTTCCTATGATTGAATTTGGCGGGTTATTGAAGCTGGCCTGTGATTGCTGGGAAGCTAAAATGCTTCTAGCGTCTGCCATGAGTTTGCGACGAGGAATGACGCATGCGCAGATGGCGAGGTTCCCTTCACCCGCTCTTCACCCCTGGTCCAGAGAAAACCGACTGTTTTACGTTAGCATACTGCTGAAAGAGTCTAATGAGTAAGTTGCTCGTTTGCGCGCAGTAAGGCCTCATTCACAATGCGAACTTAAACGTAAACGTAATGTAGCCGCAAAACCTAAAAATGTGTTATTAGGCGAGACCATTCACAATGCCTTGACGTAACCGTAGACGTAAGACCGTAAACTTAAGAGTTCGCAAGCTCCAAGCTTTTACGTTAAGTTTACGTCGGAATTCTACCGAAGACCAATCAGAGAGCAGCAAGGAAGTTCAATTTCAGATTGTGTTCAGGTTGTTTGTGGTTATGTCATAGTTATTGTAATGTAGAGAACTAGTTTACGAAAGGTTTTGATGCGTGTATTGAATTCAATGTAAGAATTGGGACAATTCTTATTGTGACTTTAAGCTGAGATGGCGAATAAACTAATTATGTCCGACGAATTACTCATGAATTTGGTTCATGAGAATCCTTGTTTATGAGATGAAGGAAATGTTAGCACTACTACATCTACTCGCATGTATATAAAGGCAAATCGATAGGAATCTCGAAGAAAAAGCTAGAAACCATGGTGAAAAGATTTTTCCACCATGTAAGAGACGAATCGATCAAGTTTGAGTACATTGAATTCTGATTGGTTGAGGCGAAACTTACGTTCGTCATTGTGAACGCTTGTTTTACGTGTAAATTTTGCGGCTAAGTTTACAGCATAACGTTACGTTTAAGTTTGCATTGTGAATGAGGCCTAAGTTGCTCGAGAGCGCAGCACACTTCAGGTCACGAAGTGCTTCAGGCGATCAGTAACTTTTCTCTCTCTCACTCGAGAGTCCCCGCTTGGTCATGGGCACAAACTGTATACTTCGGTTTTTCTTTCTTGGCGTACGGGGGGTGTCAATAAAATGGAATATCTCACGGTATTTCGCGTCGTTCTCGGTTGTGCCGCTAGAAGTCGCATGATCGCGACTGTATGGAGCAGTGCTGGGGATCATGCGATTCCTGGCAGCACAACGGAGAACGACGCGAAATTCCGTGAGATATTCATTTTGGTGACACACCCACGTGCGCCGAGAAAGAAAAGCCGAAGTATAGTAATAGTGCCTTGTCTATCATTTCTTAATTAATATCCAAAAAATTCAATTATTCCTTAAACAGATTACATATTATTTTAGTCTGCAATGTATAAATTAACAAGTGGTCTCATTGCCATTCGCGTATAAGAATTAAAGCTGAGCCATTGTATATAATTTGCTTTCAAGACATCAGCAGTCCTGACTGCTGTGAGGATTTTGTGGGAAGCGCCTACACCGTCGTAAGCAATCGAGATCGTGGAAGTAGTTCCAGTGTATCTGCCTTGTGTTGCGTTCGCCTGTTAGATGAAGTAGTTGATAATGACATTTTGTGTGTTATTTTTGAGCATCCCCAAACGTGCGAGTCACACTACGCCACCGGGAAATGGGGGAAATTTCTCCCCTAAAATATTTCAGTAACTATTAATTTTAACTTGTCACGAAAGTTTCAGGAAAAAATATTTTCGGATAATTATTAAAACGAATAAAATCGTATCGCAGCATGAGCGAATGTAGCCTGCGATGTTTTACAAAATCTGTAATATGACACATTGGACCAAAACGTTTTGAATTTCCCCTCCCAAAATTTGTCTCTAGATCCGCCCTGTCTGTATGGAAGGGCCGAAGTGTCACGCATAACGCTGTCAAATTGGCTTTCGAGCTGAATCTTGGTAAATACTTTATGATATAAAGGTAAGATCTAGTTGTCCCGATCCGGAGATCATTAAAATATTTTAATTTAATTTTTGGGACCTTTCCATCATGTCACACATCCCACCATTTTAGAAACATTTACGTAGTATATATTCTTATTCATTACATTTTGTACCGCACATGGTTCAAAATGCAATGAAATGTATAAAAGCAAAAGATTCTGCTCCCAACCATCTAATTTGTAAGCAGACGTATAAGTCAGAACGTTTTCAAAACACATTGGCAATAAACAACTGTTACAAGAAAACTTGTCTCAAAAGGGAGTCTCTTCTATAAGAAAATTAGTTACTTAAATAATACTAATTATTAAATTATATTAGTTAAATTATACTAGAAAATTAGTTACTATTAGTAACTACTGAAGTACTTCTAGTCACTTTCCGAAGTTCGCTAGAAGTTTCCCCAGAGTTTCCCAAACCCTTCGAATTTCCCTGCGTCCGTAACTTCGCCTCTTCGCGGACTCTTCGATTATGCATTGATGATAGCTGTGGAATACAGAAAATGAAATTACTTTTTTATTTTTCATTAGACAAAAGGTATCACTGATTCACATGTCATGACTGTTCCTATCTATACTGACCATTTCTCCCTACCCCTTTGGCATTTTTTGCAACTTTTTGCAAGTGAACACAAGTGAATCACTCCGGTCAGGCCAAACCCAAACCGGCCAGATCTGACGCGCAGGAACTACGCAGGAATACAGTTTGCGGTGTACACAATGCCCAATAACCATGAATAATATAACGTGAAATAATCATGAGGCTTTGATCTAACACTGCGGCGTTACAAGTACAAAGGCTTGTAGCGTTGTTTTTAAAACATTCTGATTCAAACAATAAAGTGGTGTATGGTGCAGGAATATGAAGAATGTCGGTTGAAGCGCCAAGCCCAGGAACAACAGGAAGATCCGCTGCCGAAATTATCCAACAAATAAATGCGAAAAATGCAAAAATTTTTGCATTTATTCTAGTTATAGGCTTTATAATTTACCATGGAATGCTCCATGTGCGATACGGTAACCTAGTATATTGTCAATTCTAACCTAAAATTTTGAATATCTGTCATTTGAATATCATTAATGTTTGTTCTAGAAAATTGATAGAAAATTACTTTTAGAAACCTAAAATGTCCATAAATCATATGTATCATTATATTGTTGAGAAATAATAATATATTTTATATCTCCTTTTAGGAATTGATTCCTGTAAATGGCTTTTGTCAGATGGAAGATATAAAGGAGATCAAGAATGGCAACCATATGGTTGTATGATGCATCAATATACTCAATTGTTAGTGTTAATTATAATAGGATTTGTTAGCATTATTGTAGATGTAATTTCTAGTTTATTTTCTTTTCTTTTCAGAGACACAAAAAGATGTTTGCGATATCTTGCCTTTTTAGGAAAACATAACCATATTGTTTTTATCGGCGATTCAAGGATTCGTCAAATGTACCATGAGTTTTTGAATAATTTAAATCCACAAGATGGCACTACACCATCTGTTCATCAGGAGCGTCACTCAAACCTTTCTTACATAGATTTGAAATTGAGACTGAGAGTGGAATTAATATGGAGTCCATATGTTTCAAGGCATATGATTGATGAATTCTTAAAATGGAAGGTTTGTGTAGTAAATTGTTGGTTCTCATAATCTTTTACTTAGAATTAAGAATTTCTGAACATTAATGGAATGACAAAATACTATCACAATAATGCATTATGATCAAGTTTTTTAGACTCTACCTTGTAATGGTTGTAGAATTACTTGAATATTGAACCTGATAGATGATTTATAGTGAAATGTAAATTCAGCTTTTTAATCTATTGCACTTATGATTCACATTTGCATCAGTCAGGGCCTACTGACTGATTAAATTTATTCCATTACCAATAATTCTTTATACAGAAACAGGAGGAACCTCCAAGTGTCATTGTTGCTGGAAGTGGGACTTGGACCATAAAAGAATCCAATGCCTCTTTGCGAGCATTAGAAGACTTCAAAGTGAATTTAACACATTTGGTGCATGTATGTATCTGCTTATGAAATTTTAGAATGGTCCATTTTAATGTTTCTTGAGTAAAAATGTTCATTTTGTTTCCCAGGCAATAGACACTCTTGCAGTAAAGAAGACAAGGGTTCTGTGGACATTGCAGGAGCCTGTCAATAGGGAGAAATTACATAGTTCTCGATCTGTGATTACCAACAATCTAATTGACCAGTACAATAATGCAGCAAGAGAAGTGAGTTGCCCAATTTTTTCCTTTGCACAGTTAAATAATTTATAATTAGCAAATGGATGGTATGAAAATGCCTATATTTTGAAATATGAAAATGACTTAAAGTTTATAAATTGATAAATCAGCATTAACCTTGACTTTGTAGACACATCTGGATAAGATAGATAGTTTTCTAGGTGATAATCCCTCTAGAACCCAAGATTGATATTCTTCTTGTTCCTCCATTTCTTGATTCTTGCTACTCTTCAATCTTCCAGTTGATCAGAATGTGTTGCTTTGTAGTGAGTATCTGTTTCCCTGAAATTTGTTGAAGACCTTACAAAATCTGAAATTGTTTAGAACTTCCCCCCTAAGGATAGATGACAGATTATTTCATTTTATAAGAAACCATGGACATTAAATCTTGTAATTGTATTACTGCTGGATAGGGAATTACCCCCAAGGGTGCATCAAACAGATTTAAGACAGAATAATAGAAGTTTGCAAATTACGGCATATTTGTATTAGCCAGATGCAAATGTAATCCACAATAATCCACATACATTACCTCAATACACTTTAAATTGTGTATAACTCAGAAACAACGCATCCTACAGCCTTAAAATCAGTTTTTATGTTTCTACAGTGGACACTAGTTATATTTTCTACACTGTAATTTACAATATGAGACCTTTTCAGGTGTTCTATTAAATTTTTTTTAGTGTTCCATCACTTCTTAGCAAGGAGTGCCGGAAATGCTGAAAATTTGATTCCACTGTGAAGCTATTTTCATTTTCAAATCAACGATTTAAACCGTTCAGTTGTTTAAGAGATTGCAAGTTTTGGGCAAGAAAAGTGGGAGTTGGCTCTTCTATTAATTTGTGGGGGGGGGGTCACTCTTGTGGGAATACAGAACTTCCTGTTTCATCTGGCAGGGGAGACATTGCACTGTAAACTGTCAAAACATTCTTAAAAGTATTTCATACTAAGAAACATAAATTACATTTCTGAATTTCTGGATTAACAAGTGCAGGAACATGCAGTGAACTTTTGAGGAAGATTTAGGGAAATACTTGAGGAAACATTGGAGGGTTTGTTTCCAGGGAACATGTGGGAACATATGATGAACATGTGAGGAGACATCTAGGGGGAATATGCTGACGTGCATGCCTGAAATATGTGGTGAACAGACAAGTGGACATGTGAGGGTACATGTGATGAACATGCTGTGAATATACAAGAGAACATGCAGAGCATGCAAAGTGAGTCTGTGGAGAAATATGTGGGGATCTGGTGGAGCATAGAATTGGGTGAAAATTTACCTCTTCTGAGAAACAATACTCTGAAACAGGGTGACCAGAAACAAACTCGAAATCTAAGTAAAGTTAAATTGATTCATTAATAGACCATTAATGACTGGCCTACCTACAATGCTTCCATGTGCAGTTCAAGTTCTGGTCCAAAGTTGGGATCCAGTATAAAGCTATTTTCACTTCCAATGTTTTACAAATGTGGAATGTTATATTTCAGAAATTGATGTGGTCAATGCATTAAAAATACTACCACAGTTTAATAACCTTCCATGCCTTCTTCTAAGTGCAGGATAACGTTTGGTATTACATTGTTCAATAATACCTGCATATTTTCTGAAGATGAAAAAAGGAAAAGAAATTTTCGGAAAAGATCCATTTTATCTCTAGGAGAGCAATATTTATTTGCCTACCTATTCACTGTTGTTTGGTTTATAATTATTTCATTGTTCAAAATTATTTAAGAGACTTCTAGTCAGACTTATGTAAATTTAAATGATTAGAAAATGTTCAAGGAAATTACAAACAACATTCTTAAATATTGCAACACGCCATTAAATAATGTAACAACATCCACTCAGCCATTTGCAAAAGATTGTGAACAGGGATAATAATGTGGATGAACCCTAAATGCAAGGCAAATGTAACATTGACCAATCTGACAATACACGAAAAATTTGTTTTTAACTTTTGCTATTACTGTATTGTTTTAAGATATAGTAAAGAGTGTACAATCACATTATAATGTTTCAGAAAAGTTTTTTATGAGTCTTGAATATTACTTTTTCCCTCTTCTTAAGATTTTGCAACACAGTGCAGCCAAGATTTGGGCAAGTTCTCGCCTTGTAGCTGAAGGAAATCTTGAAGAAAGCCCAGATGGACTTCACCTTGGTCCTTTAACTCTGAAGCATGACACTCAGGCAAGTGGTGAATGTATGCTTTTTTTAAAGGTGCTGAAAATGAGTTGTTCATGAATTTTTCTATATTGCACCTTAAATTAGTTTGTTGCCTTCAATTTTGTTTTGAGCAAATTTTAAGGAACAAAATATGGAGATTTATGCCCTTAGAAATATTATATAATAATTCCACCATTCTTTGTTATGTTGTAATAGTGTTAATATGGAGAACCACATAGAAAATTTCCAAAGTATTTACTATTTTGTTATAATGTTTAATAAAAATTCTTTTGATCAGTTTCTACTTTCTTTTGTTGATACTTGCAGATTTTACTTAATATGTATTGTAATGATCATATGAACTTCAATGATGGTACCTGCTGCAGTAGTGCAGAACCGTACACTACACTGCAAGTTGTTACATTTTCCTTTTTAGGGGTTTGGTAAGTACCTGATGCATTCTCATCCTTAAGAATGTATAAACATTTTTGTCACAAATCAAAGAGAATGGGACTTTGTTGAGGATAGTGAAAAAAAATAGAGTATTTGATAAATGTGAAGTGAATGAACCAAAAACATTTGTGTTTGACATAGAACATTCAGTGGAGACTGATATGCAAATAGTAGGTCCTGATTGTGAGAGGAGACACTTGCAAGAAGTTGGAATTTCTTTAACATGTTTCCTGTCACCATATTTCACATCCACATTTTTAAGTCCCAGACCCAATACCATTAAATTACTTATTTGGACACAACCATCCTGCTTAGCATGTTTAAAGCTTTTGGTAATATTCCGTGATTCACACATTTTCAGGTGCAGCAGCACCATCTTCATTGCATGTTGTCTCCAGAGTAATTTGAGGGTACCAGAAGGTAGTGAGGTACTTGCAGAGAGTATTCAGGATGTTTTCATATTGATTACAAACATTGAGCCATAGGAATTTGTTCAGCTGTGCTTCTGCCATCTTTATTCTTTGTGTTATATTGTGTTACCAAGCATTTCTTTGAATTTAAATTGGTTGACCGATGGTGCCAAGTTTTTATTCTTTCTCTAGATTTGCTTTATTTTAGTATGTGTGTTTTATTTGTGTGTAATTTAATTTTTGTGTGTTTTTTATTGGCAATTAAATTAGTTTTAACGGCTTTGTGTGTGGGGGTTGTTTATGTGCAAAGTAGTTTCTACTCCCTATTACAGTATTCTGGAGAAAGAATTGTAAAAATGACAAATTGATTGTTTTTTGATAACACTTTTTCCTGCTTATCAAGTTCAAACATTTTTATTCCCTTGAAATACTTGCTAACAAGATTCCACTGCATAAGTGTATCAGTATTGAATTTACTATAGCTTTGAGAGAAGAATGATCTCTATAAACTTCTTAAATGACTGTCAGCAATTTTTTCTCGTATAATTTTGATCCAATGCAATTAGGGCAATCAGAGCATAACTCAATATCATTTATTGTATATCAGTCATTGTGTAGAATATTTTGGAAATTTCTATGGTCTCATCATCAGGTTCTAAAATTATACATGTAACATTCACTAGGCGCAGAGTGAGAATATGAATATAACTGAATCCAAAATATTGAAAGAAAAATTACATATAGAAGTACATGTCAATGGGTTCACTTCTGTGTTCGATGAACAATAATAAAAAATTAAAACAGGCATATGTCATTCAAAGGACATGGAATTCTGTTTGTATTTCATTCAATTGCGTTTAGTCTTCCACTTCAGCACTAACTTTAATAAAAAATTGCATTAAGATGTTATTCTCAAAAGACTAAATGTATATTCATTATTATTGTATTTTAACTTTTAATTTTTTTAAATTTTTGAAGACAGTTTTACTTTTCAATTTTTAATTTTTTACTGGTGTATTAAGAAATGGATATACATTTTTCTTTCATTTCTCTACAAATTTTGACCCTTTGCCTTGAGCTTGCTACTTTTTGTAAAAACTAATTGTTTGCGTTTGTGACTCTTGGATTGTTATTTCATTTTTATTGTTGAGTGATTATTACCTATTACTACTCTGCAAGGTGCCAATTCCAAATTGTATTGCTCTGATAACTCACACTCCACTTGCATACCCATACTAGCATGCTCTAGCTATACTAGTTCTGCCATAGTTGAAAGTTTGTAGTAATGGGAGGCTTCTATTAAAATCTTTTGGAGTTTAATGTCATTTTCGATTTGTTGACCTCTAGTGTTGCAAAATGCATCCACTTTATTATCCAAGTTCAATGTAGGAAACAGTCAAAAGTTGATTGAAATTTTTTAAAAAATTATTCAAGAATTCTGTAATTGAAAGATAATAAGACTATTGTTGCCAATGAGTACACTAAAACTTGCTGAAAGCGGAGCATGCATAATACAGAAATCTGTGTTGTGTAAACATGAATCGTGATTCTGTCAAACACATGTTCTTCTGTATTACATTGTATAATGCAAAATCTTGTCTAATGTGGGAAAAAATACTGGCCCCTTGAGGTTCCTCATTCAACAAGTTCAACTATTTGCTGTATAATTAATTTTGTTAAGGAGATTTAAGTGATTTCTAATTTGTTTTCCTGAGATTTAAAAGTAATTTTCTTTGTTATGTGTCTCAACCCTTCTAATAGAATGTTTTGTGCTATCCATGCCTTCACGAAACTTCAATATTCAGATAGTGTGATGTCTTGGTCATAAATAACAGTTCACTTTGCCCCTTCTTGGGAAGCTTGCAACCCACAATGGGAACTTGTCAAGAGCTATTGGTGCACACCAAGGGCAAGAATCTGATCTGAAAGTCATTTGCTCTTTCATTTGATGGCCCTGTTCTAAAGTTTCTACAAAATGTGAATTGCATCTTCAAGTCTAGTTTGCTTGCGAATTAGGTTTGGTGAAGATATTGAGTTTATTGAGTTAAAAAAGTGATTGACAAGTTATGTGTTCGGCGTAAGCCAAGAGAAAATAATTCTAAATCTTTCTTTAAATTGTATTTCGTGGCTTCATGTAATTAAAACCCTTTTCAGGAAACAGTACTTCAATTTATATAATCAGCAATTTATATAATCATGTGATCCTTTCCATTTCACTTGTAACCTTGGATCCCGTGAAAGAGGACATTCTGATATTGATTGGAGTTAACAGGAAGCCATGTATTAGTTATTATTTGTCATTTGCTACATCAGTTACCCTTGGAATAATCATTTCCCTTTCAGGAAAACTTTAAATAAAAAAAAAAATTTTACCTTGTAACATTTTGGAAATGTTTGCACTGATAAGAGAAATAGTAACAAATGAAGTATTTGTAATTTTTTATATCAAAACTTATCTTTACCCCAACACAAGCAACTATGTCAGCAACTGCACTGTAGGGAATGAAAGACTAACCATGGCATTCTGCATAATACAAGGATGGTTTCTCCTTCTGATTATGGCATGGAATGCAGACTCAAACAATCATGTAACCCATAAATATCTGATCGTTGATTAATTCATAATTGAATGGGAAACCAGTACCAATGACTGATTTTTGATCATCTTTGTCTTATACTGGACTCTATGGCTAAAAGAACAAATGACCTTGTAGTTTCACTTCTAGTGATATTAGGAATGTTTTCTATTAAGAAAGGTTTTAGTAGCAAAGCTTGTTATTTGTATGTATCTTTTTGTGTGCATACTAATTTGTTACATTTGACAGTTTGGTCATTGCAATTGTGATGGTGGTGCGAAGATGGTTACAACAATGGAGAGGAACTGCTCCTATTCGATTCACACCACTCAACAATAATAGTAAAATTCAAGCTTCTGAATCAGATATGTATTGTCTTATGACATCGCTAGCAAAAATGGGAGTTATAATGGCATATTTCTACCTTTGTGACAGGTATGTTCTGTATTATTTGTTATTAAAGCCTTTTTATTTAATACTACTCTTTTAAGGTAATGACAATTTAAGTAGATGAGAAATTGTTCATTCGTATTCTCAGATGAAGTTTCAACAACACTATGACATAGTGGAAAAGTTCTACATTTTCAGAGGTTACAACCTGCTTGAAAAGCTCCACAGACTTTGCTGATTGGGAGAAGTTGTGAATTCAAGGAACATTCAAAATTACCTTTTTAATTAATATTAAATTATATATAACATATATAACACATGATTATATATATAACACATGATTAATGGAAGGTTTACAGATTCAGTACAAGGTACAATAATGCAGGTTGTTTACAAGATTGCATAAAAGGAAATAGTAGTAACAATAATACTCATACAAAAAAACCTTGAGCAAAACAAAGTTAAAACAGGTGATAAAATATTAGTCACATGTACATCAACAAGTACTCTGAGCAAGGCAGTATGCCAAAAATATCCTACTACATAGTTAGTGATGTAGTGTGGAATAATCCACACTTCTTTGAAGTGTTGTTCAAATGAGGAACCATATTTCAGTTGTACAGATTCAGTATAAAAATACGGTTTTACAGATTGTATACAGGATGATAACACGCAGATGGAAAGAGAACAAGTGTTCATGTCGAACATCTTTCAGTGTTGTCAGGTGACGAACCATTTTTCTGGGTCCTGTATTGTATTCGAAATTGCCCATACAATTCACATTTGGCTGAATATTCCACTATCCTTGTAGAATTGTATAATTCTTGCTTGATACTTCTCAGATTCAAGTCTACATTCCAAACTTGTTTTGTGAAGGAAAATAAATGTATTCGAAATTCTGTCACACAACACTCTGTCTGTTGTGTTGGAAAATAAATTTGTTAAGTTTTCGATCAAAATAAAATTTTAAAAAAAATTGTTTATATAGCTGAAAAAAGTAAATAATAGTTAAAAACAATTGATATAAAGTTATTTAGAACATCCAGTTTCGTAAAACTTACTTTGTGAAATCAGAAAATTATCAAGTTTGCCAGTTAGACCAAGTGCATCCTATTTAAAAAAAAAATGTTTTTTAAAAATACCATTGATCTATTATTTTTGTTTAAATTGTACTCTTCAACCTCTGGAAGGTGACATTCTAATGTTGATAGTAGTTAATAGGATGACATGTGTTAATTCTGAGATTGCTTACATTACAAGGCTGATTGTTTTAATGGTGGGCTGTGAATTATTAAAACAATTTTATTGTAATCATCTCCTGTATTATTTCAGTAGTATACCTTTGGGTTCCGGCTCTCACACGCAACAAATTTTTGTAAATGAGGCCTCTAAAGAAAGAGAATTTCACCGAGCCTTGACGAATTCCACTTTGACTTATATGGATGATTTCTTTATGGATGATTTCTTTAAAAAAACTCATTGAAATATTCATGGAAAAAGCAACCCGCATCACATGTCAACCTACATCAGCAAATAACTCATAAACAAAGCGTTTTAGAGTCTTAAAAAGTAAAATTTTGAGACCAAAGGCCTCAAAGAAGGGTTTTTCACATCATAATTTACAAGATGAGACATTCTCCAATCCATTCAATTAACTCTTCGGTTCCACGCTTCAATACTATCAAGGCCACCTCAATATTTCAGCCCTTCCTGCTGGTAGCAATTTTTTTGGGCGACACGCTTAGAAGGCTTAGGTTCGACAATTTTTATTTATGCTTTGTGTTAACACCGTAGTTTGTGCAGTCTGATGAGGTTTATTTGCATAATCATTAATTCAGTATTTGCTCTCCAGCAACAACCAGAAGTACTATTATAGTTGCTTGATACCTATACCTATACCTATGAAGATTGTTTCTTATGCGTGTAGTGAAACTATTCAATTAACGTGTTTTCATGGTCTGTAAGGGCTGTGTACTTAATTGTGGAGGGATGTGCGTGTTCAGTGAAGAGTGAAGACTGTGTTTGTGTTTTATCTGTACCAATATTTTCGTTATCATGCGATGAAATTTTCAAGTCAACGGGTTCAGACACGTAGCTTTCTCAAAAGTAAAAAGCTAATATTTTTGTGACTATCACGAAAAACTAAAACCTAACTGACAAAGAATATTGAATAATTACTTCAAATGATGTCTTTAAATAAGTGTTGGGAATTGTTCCAAACAAATTCTCCATGATATTGAATAAATATTTATTGAAAATTTCTTTTACACATTAATTGCATTGTTTTTTATTTTATTTGTAATTGTGTTAGTACATTGCAAGTTACTTTTATAGATTTTAAACAAATAAACACGTTTCATTAACTATCTTCCTTCTTAGAATAAAAATAGAAGGATAGGGATAAGTGTGGGGTCTAACATGCGAGAGTTCTCGCACAGGTATGCAGAGGTGGTGGGGGAAAACTTGTGCTATGGCACAACACAAAGAACAAACTTTTTAAAGTAGCTAAAGTAAAATAGCTTGAAATCAATGGAAAACAAAAATCAAAATGCGCTAGCCTACAATACTACGTGAATCAATTGAAAAACAACTAAATTGAAAATTATAGAAAGAATAGTGCAAGCCACCCGACAACTGCCAATGATCGCAGTCCAAACGCACGATTTAAATGTTGGCGGTATCTGGAAGTATGTACACCAACGCCCAGCTGCAAACTTATATTGTAAATAAAACACCCTTTGATATTAAACTCAAGGTGTCAGTTCGTTAAGATATTAAAAATGCAAACATCGTTTGAGCAACATTCCCATGTACCGAAGTGGGTTTCCTAATGCCTAATAAATTGTTTCTAATGCTAACAAATGGTATTTAGTACTCATAGGTGAATACATTAGTTTGATTATTTTTTGGCTCGGAATTGCTTTTCTTGAGGTACGTAAGGACGCAGAAAATAATTCAATACTTTTTAGTAGACAAATAATTTTTCAATTTTCTCACCCCAGCAAGCTGGCGCCCTGACTCTCCAAAACCCACGTGGTTCTTCATAAGAAATCAAGGAAAGTTAAATAATATTGCAATGAGTAGGTCTGTTCTTACCTGATCCGGTATTTTCGCACTACTTTACTTGGCTTTCTCAAGAGTAAAAACCTTTTCTATTATTTGACTATCAAGAAAAGCGAAAAGCTAACTCTCAAGGAAGAGTGAAACATTTCTTCAAATGTTTTTTTATTTTTTTTATTTTTTATTTATTTATTTTAACAGGCAATCGCCCAATTACATATACATAGTGTAAAGTGTGATTTGAGTCTATTAAAAAAAAAAAGAAAAAGAAAATTTATAGATACTATATAAGTTACAAATTTTTGATGATATTTATCATGTAAAATCATTTAGTAATAAAGTTCTCGCTTGATCAATACAATTTTTCGCAATATGGTTGTCGATATTTAACTCATTCGTAAGTTTAGACATTCTCCATAGTGGCGCATATAAAAATTGGTTTGTCTTCATATATGGTACTACAAACGTAATAGGTTCATTTATTCGGAGATTTTTCGTTGGTACTTTCCATAATAATTTGGCATGAAGATATATACAAATACAATCACTTTTATCATCCAGCAGATTTAATAAGAACTTCACTTCAACAAACTTTCTATAAGATTTTAATGAGCTAATATTTAGCAACACTGAAACTTGGCTGTAATCATGACTGATTCTAGGAGAGGGTAATCCCAATTTCCATGCTACAAAATTTAAAAAATTATGTTGAATACATTCTATTTTATGAATATAATTGTCATAGATGGGTGACCATATCTGGGATCCGTACATTAGGATTGGTTTAACAAGCGACAAGTATAAGATCCAGAGTGACCACATATTTGAAAAATCAATTGTCATCTGTTTAATGAATCCTAACATACGATTTGCTTTCAAAATCACTGCATCCATGTGATATGAAAATTTCAATTTAGAATCGGAAAGGATTCCCAAATCTTTCATCAATGAGACCCGTTCGAGATTTTGCCCATTTATACCATATGGAAATTGAATATTGTCTCTCTTTCTAGAAAAAGTCATAAATGTTGTTTTTAAAAAGTATGAATTGTTCCAAGAACATCTCTCTATAGTGTTGAATAAACTTTAATTGAAAATTTGTTTCAAACATCAATAGCATTGTTATTTTGTTTGATATTCTGTAAGTACATTAGTAGTTCCTCTCCTTTATGGAAAGGATAGACAAATGGATAGGGAAAGGGTGGGATTTAACATGCGAGAGTTCTCGCACGGGTATGCTAGTAGTACATATTTCAACACTGATCTCAATTTTGTAAAGTTTGACCTTAGGCAAAGTTGATAGTTAAATTTAATCATTTTAGCTAGTAAATCATCATTAGACTTGTGATTTCAGTTACTGACCAGTGGTTTCCAACTCAGTGCTTTGTGACATACTCTGGAACTTGCAAGCTTCTCTTGTGCATCCTTTAACAGTTGAGTCACAAGATGGCAGGCAATAGTGCTGCAATACAAAATATAAATACATGAGAAAATGTAGGTTTTAGTTTCGTTATTATTGAAATGTGTTGTTAGTTTGTGTTAATGCAATAACAATAATAAGAGAAGTTAAATAATATCATACAATATTCAACAATAAATATAAATACTGGAATTCACTTTCGTGTTCCATGTTTACTACTTTATCCTTATTTTTACCATACTGGGCACCCTATTAATACTGCAAGTAATTAGAAATTGAGTTTCTGTTGCTGCTGCTAATTTTTTTAATGAAACTTATATGTTTATAAGTAAAATTTCAATAATATATCTTTAAAACTCTAAAAATTTATGTATAATGCAAATAAACCCAAAGTTTGTTTATTGTCAATTAAGTATGTTGATTATTTGTTTTTCAAGATTTTTATGTTCTTTTTTCCCAGCTCTACTTCCTCAATTTGAGTTGCAAACTGCTATCTGATAAGTGTTATCTGTGACATGTTTTACTTATTTTATTGATTTAAAAAAGTTGCTTGCATGCATTATTGGATCCAAATATCCATATAACTCAATTGATATTATCTCTGAAATGTCAATCGTGAAAGATTTTGTAAAGTTCTCTCCAGCAACTTTTGTTTAGAAAATTGTCCTTTAAGTCGTCCTGCATTGAAAATCAATAAGTTGTACACTCAGACTGTTAATCATTCACGTTAACAGAGTACAATGTGAATCTTCAAATCTGTGCCACATCTCTCATTATATTATTGTCTGAGGACCTGGCACATTGCTTGTAACACAACTTTCAAATTGTCACCATTACCTTGCACTTCTGCTCTGAAACCCTTCTGTGAGGAAAGGAATGTGATCTCATGACCTTTTGCAAGCAGTTGGAAATCACTGTAATTGTCTGTTAGTGTATTCTTTGGTGAAATATAAAATTTATCTGTTGCAATCCTTATTTCATTACTTAAACAATGTTCATGAGTGGAAATGCATCAGCCTCTTTGACACTTTGCCAACGGTGAGTGTATTGTGTGATTAATTATGAGCATTAACGTAATATTTTGATATTTTATTTAAACTTTATTGCTGTTTATGTACTCGTTTATGTGAAAAATCGATCTGAAATGTTGACAAAAATATGCATTTTTAGTGTCCCTGTTCATGAAAAAGTATATTTTTCAAGAACTGTCTACTGATCTGAGTTTCATCTGCAGATAATTAAACTTTCCAAAAACTTTCGACATTTTAAAACGAAATTTAAAACAATTTGGGTAAGCTGGTCAAGTTTGAATCTTTTAAATGAAAAGAATGGCAAATTAAAATAAACTTTTATTGATAAATCTCTAAATATACCTCAATTTCAAATTGTTTGAAATCTGTAAACATTGTTATTATAAGTTCTAATAACAAAATAAAAAAATTTTGTTCTATTGGGGAGGTTCTTATATAATTATTTACGGTGTTACTTAATTGAGTTACTTACATGGTTATAATAAGAAATATAAACAGTGATTTTATATACTATCAATATAAATTATTTACTTTGCTGAGTTGCTAAACTAAAATTACTATCATAGCAGCATTACAAAAAGGTTAAGACCTTATCTTTATCATAGACGTTAACCAGAATGTAGAATAAATATATCTGAAAAGTCGTATTATACTGTTTCAAATTTAAGAGAACAGTTCAGCAAAATAAAAGCTTGTTGTCACATAAAATAAGTTAAATATTTCTATGATGTAGACAATCCATTTGTGACCACAATTGAAAACTGTTGGTGTAATTTGCAAACTCAATTTCCTATGTATTGTATTTCCCAAATCATAAACCAACTATGAATGTAATTTAAACTTGTGAACCTTTGCCTAATAAAATATTTTGATCTTCACTTATCAATAAATGGGTAAATGTCAGCCCCATGGCCAAGATCATTGAGGCAGTGGTGCAGTGCCGATCTCGAGCCACAGGGTCGTGGGTTTGAATCCCGCCTCAGACATGGGTGTATTTGTGCTTGTGTGTATGTATGTGTCATCCTCTCACCCTTCATAATCATCATCAATTCATCTTCCATACCCGCAGGGCTAACAATCCTGGGGTGTAAAAATGGACTCAGCAGAAATGCTGATCTCCCCAAACAATGTCTTATGTGCATAAATGCACATTGCATAAGCTACTTATTAAGGTAATGCATGAATTCATGCTTGAAACTTAGTCATTTATCTTTTTTGTTATATTCTTTCAGAACCAACTTTTTTATGAAAGAAAATAAGTACTTTTCTCGGCTCAGCTTTTGGCTTCCATTTGGATATGTATTTGCTTTGGGTTTGTTTTTCACAGAAGATAGTCGTTTCACAAAAGTATTGCATAGGGATCAGACAGATGAATGGAAAGGTAGTGTTTTTAAATCTCCAGTATTGTAGTTAGTTATGTTTGATTTCTTATTGATATTGTTTTATGCTTCATATTGTACTGAAGGTTGGATGCAGCTTGTGATTCTTATATACCACATGACTGGAGCAAGTGGTATTTTACCCATATACATGCATATCAGAGTGTTGGTGTCTGCATATCTCTTCTTATCAGGCTATGGACATTTCTGTTACTTTTGGCAGAGAGGTGATGCTAGTTTAGTACGCTTTTTTCAGGTAAGTTTATGTTTTAATTCTCTAATTATTATAATTTTAAGGTTGTTGAGAAGAATATCTATTGATTCTACATTATATCACAGTTTGTACTAGTTTGAATAAACCTGGAAGCATGCCAGGTACATAGGCCTAATATTATATATAATACGAAAGTCATGTTAACTTCAAACTACCATAATTGGTATTGAACATAATGAGTAATTTCTTTAAAGAATATTATTGTTTAAATTGCAATAATATTTTTAAGATAAATGATACTTTGCTCTGAATCTAATGGTCAAATCAGCTTTAGATTAAAATCAGAGTTGTTTAAAATTTTCTCAAACTGAGCCATCAAATGTAGAAGTTTTATAGAAAATTGAAATGAACAACTGAAACTAACAAAGTAATGGAGCCAGATAAAACACAAAATATTAGTGTTTGAAAAATGAATTACAAAATTAAAAAACCCATGGAAGTGCAAAAGTTCTTTCAGGAAGCATAAAAAATGTTTAATTTTACTTTGATAAGAGCTACCTGGATGATTTTTTTCTTTTTCTTTACTTTCTTGTATTTACATTTTATATCGATATAATAGATGAGTGATTTGCAAAATATAAGGCTTTAAATTTATATCCATGTATTTGTGGGGTGTTCCCTCAAATACGTCACAAATAATGATAAACTTGGTGAAATATTTTAATTACCTTGAAAGTAAAATGTTGAAAGTAACTTCTCCTCAATGAGAATGAAATAAATATTATTAGATGTTTTTATTTTTATAAATTTTCACAGCTAAATATGAAACAACATATTCCTTTTTACTTATGGTTGGTAGTTCTGCAGGAAATTGATTGCAGGCAGTTGAAATTTTAAAAGTAATACAGTTTTAGGGTTCCCCGAGACTGGATAATATTTTTTTCCAAAATGTCTGTCACTCCATTGCCTGTGAACAACACTAGCACCAAAACTATTAATTGGAGTTTTGCCCAAATGAATATTCCCCAACCTTTCTGAACTGCTTTGTAACAAATTCTCTGAATTTTAGAGTTTCTGTGATGAAAGCCCTGGGAAATTTTCAGATATTTCTCAAAAATTGCTCCAAATTTGTTTCTTTAAAATTGTTATGAGAATAGAGAGCACACACAAAGATGGCATAGGTCCGATTTACACAGTTGCCCCTGAATTTTCAAAATCTGCCAGAGTTTGAAATTGTTTCCTACAGCTGCAATATTGAAGAGAGAATTTTTTTCTTCAAATAAAAATGAGTATTTTACAATCATTTCTTTAATAAAGTGTTCCAAAAAACTTGTGTTTAAGGCAAAGAGTTCCTAATGGCTTGTGAAGATTCAAATTATCTTTTAATTTCCATAAATGTATGCTTAGCATGATAACTATGCCAAGTTTATTTCTCTCGCATAATGCATCCATCGCTAATAAATTGAATTATCCAAATCTGCCTCAAGTTTGTAACTTGTTTAAAAAAGGTTGGAAACCACTGAGTTAATTGGTAAGCTAAAGTTTTTGTGCATTTCAGTGTTGAGATATTTCATATTATTTATTTTTAGTCGTGTTCCCAGATCTTAGGAGTGGAAAATGGAGAAAATAATTTTACATGATCATTTCAAGATGTATTGAAATTCTGTGATTTTTTATGAAATTTAACTTGTACAGGTCCTCTTCAGATTGAACTTCATGACCGTGACGTTATGTTTGTGTATGAATCGGCCATATCAGTTTTATTACTTTGTGCCTCTGGTATCATTTTGGTATCTTATGGTGTATTTGGTACTTGTGTTACCACCTCAAGTCACTGCTGCTTCCTCGGAGAGTAATCCACTCCAGTATCTCTACCTTGTGCTTAAGTTTGTGGGTCTCTTTAGTGTGATCACTATCCTGTATATGTCTGAAGTAAGTGAAATTGTGCTGTAAATATGATTTGAAGTGATTACATATTTTTGATTACTATAGGGCAAAAGCATCTTAATTTTTTTCTTTTTAGGTATTTTTTGAAAAAGTTTTTGTGACCCGCCCTTGGAAAGCACTATTTGTGACTACTGATGACGATATTCACGAATGGTGGTTTAGATGGAAATTGGATAGATACAGGTACCTCTGGATGATATTTTATCAGTATTTAGAATTTTGACAAAATGTTTTAAGTCGGACAGCTTTAGTTGCTTCTAAAATCATGATGAAATTAATGCTCAAGAACATCATAACATTTCTATTTTCAAGCTATAAAATGAGTTAAAAATCAGCATCTTAAAGCAGTAATTAGTAGTTTACGTAAATTAATAACCAGAAGTCGATATAATTTTGTTTTGTTTTATTTTCAAAACGTTTTTGTTTATTTATTGTTCGTGAGTTCTGTTTGAGTTTCATGATAGTAATTTTTGAAAACAATTTTTCTCATGGTTTGTAAGAATACATTTTGCATTGTTGAACTGTTCCAGCATATCATATGGAATGGTATTTGCTCTTGCCTTCTTGTTGGCTCAGCATTACAGTCTTTTGGATGATAATAACCACAGCAATCTCTTCTCTCCAGGAATTGCATTATCTGCTACATTAGTATCATTTATAGGGCTTGGCAGCTATACTACTTTCTCATTTCTTTGCAGAAATAAATTAGAGTGCAATGAGATCCATTCATATACAGTATTTGTTCCAGTAAGTATATTGTGAATGTTGCTGTTTATCTTTAAAAAATGCCAGCTGTGAAGTAAACTGTTTTGACCTTATGAGTTCTAGCCTTTTTTCTTAAATGTTTATTTTGAGAAGTAATTTTAACCAACATTACACACTTTTTATCTTCCTTTTATAGATAATCAGCTATGTTGTTCTTCGCAACATTTCGGGTGTTCTTCGCACACGCTATTCCAGTTTCTTTGGATGGTTTGGACGTATTTCTCTTGAACTTTTCATAAGCCAGTATCATATTTGGCTAGCAGCTGATACACATGGTGTTCTTGTGCTGGTGCCTGGGTATCCTGTTTTCAATGTAATGGTTACTTCCTTTATTTTTATTTGTGCTGCTCATGAAGTTCATGAGTTGACATTTGCTGTAATGCCATATGCCGTCCCATCAGACTGGCGATTAGTACTCAGAAATGCTCTTCTCTTTCTGGTTGTGTTGGTACCTATTGGAATACACGATGGAATGTTTTGAGAAAACCAAGAACTTTATAGGTTGGATTTGAGTTACCTATTAATAATGCTCGAAATGAAGTTGCATTCTAAAACCTTTAATGAATGCACTGTTAACAATGAACATTATTTCAGCTTTTGTTTTTTTTGTAGAAAGTGTGGTGTTATACTGTATGACAAAAGTTGATATCATGGCAAACAAAAGACTTTCCTTAAATGAAAGAACTTCTGATTAGTAAAGAATTTTTTCTTGGAAATGTTTTATAATATACATATTATATATATTTATTTATTTTTATTGTAATTAAATTTTGTAGGCAAGTGCGATTTATGAAGAACTGCCATCATTTGTTTTGTCTTATCTGTTGGATGGTCTTAGCATCCAGTCTTATTGTGATATATGTTAGCTAAATGATGGTTGATTGTTAATTGTTTAATTTTGTTTGTTAATTTACACTGATTTCCCATTGTTACTTCAGTTGTTATTTGAATGTAATTTTTGTTTTTTTACTGAACCAGCATGTTTTACTACTAGGTACTTCCTGTATATTTTTAATTTTAATTTGTTGTGCACACCACAATTGTACCTTGTAACTTTTTTTATTTTTTGCATAAAGTTGGTCCTTTTTGCGATTTCTAACTCATAGAGCAAAGCATTAATAAATTATTTTTCATGAATTTGTTGTTGTTTGTATAACTAGTATTATGTAGGTGTGACTACCAATTATTTTTATACTCTTTAAAGACTTTTTGTTTTGAAGTAAGTATATATTTTAATTTCAAGTAGAATCAATTTTAGTTGGAAACATGATTGGAAGGGATGGAGTGGAGTCTTAATACTATAGCATTTAATTAGCTTATATTTGCCATATGAAGGTACTGGGACCAGGTGCTAATCTGATTGGCCACCAACATATAACTATTTACCATTTTATTGTAGATTAATGGCCTGCCTTCTCCCATTGTCTCCATATAATTTATAAACTCCATATGCCTCCCTTCTTCAAAAATTACTTTGTTAGAAATTTTGTATTGTATTATCAATTGTTAACATTAACAAAACAATGAGGCACAGTCTTATTCATTTTCAGATTGTTTTTCACTATTCTATCATTATACCTGTCTGCAAATGAGTAAGCTAAATAACTAAGGAATTTATACAATTTTTAGCAATTAAGGTTTGAGATATAATTTCAAACTACTGCATATTTATAATGTGCACAAGAAATAAACAACACAAATAACTAATGAAATTCTATTCTTTTGAAATTAGTGCAACTGTTCTTCACCTTTCTCAAGAAGACAAATAGGAATGAATGGCTATCTTAATTTTTATTTTCTTTACCTCTCTCTGTATTCTTTTTTTTATTTTTATTTTGCCTTCTATTCAATTTCAACCCCTTCCCTTCTTTTCATTCCATTCCCTTTCCATTTCATTTCATTTCATTCCCTTCTTCAAATAAAAATGTATGATTTAATGTAGACAAAACGTAGAAAAAGATATTTTTTTTAATTCACAGTGTTTACTTTGTCATATACATATGTGTATAAATAGTAATTCATATCCTTTGGAGAAAGTGATTTAGTGCTGTGGAAAATTAATGTAGAGATTTCAACGGAAATACACGTTTTGGAGACCTCCAATACAGAGTAAATATAGTAATAGCCTTTGGCGGAAAGTGTTGTGCGCATAAGCGATTTATAGTTAGATAGAGAATTTATACGTTTTTCGCGGTATTATGAGGTTGCCGAGGATTGTGTTTCATATCACATCTGTTATTTACAATAATATTTGTTTTCTTTCAGATTGTTTAGGTTCTGACAGCGCATCTCAATCACAAATTTAATTTAAAGTTGCACTATTCTATCAGATACATATACATCGTCACTATCTTTTCATTTTGAAAATGGTTCGAAGTAAATATCATGGCATAGCGATGATGCTAAGGTGCTACTTTCTAATAAAATGAAATTATGAAACATTTGGATTCACATTCCTTTTCATCGGATAGTTAAGTGCCAACAAATATCCGGCTCCTGTGCTATTCGAGTAGAAGTGACACGTTCAATATATTTTGTACAAATTGTCGACGTTTTAAATATTTATTTTAGAAAAATGTATAAATTATTATCATTGACAGAAAGATTACCTACATTAAACCTTAATAATCCTTGGGGGTGGAAATCCAAAATGTTCATAAACACAGTACCAAACAGGCACGGACCCAGCCTTCTCTTTTGGGAGGGGTCAGGCTCAAGTGCATTTATTTTGGAAAGGGGGGAGGGTATGGAATTAACAACATGTATTTGACGTATGTTATATGTATATCGGATTGACTTTATTATACTATAAATATATTACAAATTCAATACACCAATAATCACATATCAGATATCAACCAGCTTACGATTGTTATGATCCTCATCGTATCCCCTGGGGGAGAGGCGGGTGTAACTTTGGAAATTTTGAATAGTAACCCCCAATTCTTGTTGCAGATTCAATTTCTGCGTACAAAAATATGTCAACTTTTTTCGGTATATTTTAAAAAAATAAGAATTTATAAAGTTATCAACAATAACTTTCAAATGAGCAAAAATAACTTTCGTTTGCTGTGATATGAAACAATTTGTGAGAGAAACATGGTAATGTGTGTAATAAAAAAACAAAAATTATATTTTTAATAAATTATTATAATTAATAAATGCATCCATTAATAAATAAATAAACTAAATTATACTTTCATTTTTTCTCACTATTTTTTTTTACATTTTTCCGTTTTTAACATTTTTACATTCCCATATACGTACGTATACACGGAGGGATATACGTCGTATAGGGAAAGTTATGTAATGCTGCGCAAAAAAATGGCTAATTTTCGGCGTAAAAAAATTCATTGCCGGGCCGTGATAAAGTGGATAAAACCAGTTGCTAAATTAAGAAAAAAAATCCCCTAACACGTGGTGTAACCAGAAACCCTCTTTTGTTGGTCCTTTATACCGAAAAACCAATTGAAAGGAAAACGTCGGTCCGTCTGTGAACACTGCTAGCGCCTAAACCATACGTACGATTTCTTCTAAAATGGATATTCCCTAGTCCATCTGGTTCTAGTCGAATCTTGGAGATTTTGAAAAAGTTTCTGTAAAATTTGGGAGTACTTTACATGAAGCCCCATGGGCATTTTCAAAATTTTATCAAAAACTGCTTACAATTTTTTCTTTAAATTTCTTATAAGAATATAGTAAAATACACTTATTAAGGTGGCATAGGTCCGATTTTCATGAATAACTCTGAATTTTCGAAAATTGTGAAAGTTTGAGTTTTTTTCGGTGTCTTTCTCCAACTACAAAATTGCAATAGAGATTTTTTCTTCAAATAAAATTCGTTCTGCATATAGAATTCTTTCATAAAGGTCGTGTAAATGTTTTTCAAAATTTAATAGTTTTCGTGCAATATGTGCAATTTTAAAAAATTACAAAAACAAGATTTTCTCAAAATCCGCTCCAAATTTGTTTTTTTAAATTTGGTAGGGATAGTGGTAAATGTACTCTATCGGATGACATAAAAGCCATATTGTTCTATAGGTTGTTTTTTTCAAAAATTACACAAATGTAAATTTTTTCATATGTTTCTCACGTCGATAATATTTACATTAGCGGCGATTTTTTCACAATATTATATTCACGAGTACATGTGCTCTAATTAATGTCCTGTAAAGTTTCTCGAAAACACAACAGTTTTCTGTGAAAAGTAGCTCAAAATTTCGCTTTGACGCTCAAACGCCATTTTCTCATATATCTCTGCAAATTTTTTCATGAAACTTTTGTAACGGATAGTTTCACTCTTTAGCATAGCGTAAAGTTTATTTTGAGTTATTTTTTTGTTTTTTCAAAAATTACATAATTGTAATTTTTTTGAAAGATCTCTCACATCTTTAATATGCACATTACCAGCAATTTATAAACATTATTATATTTGTGAGTGTAAGTGCTTCAAATAAAGTATTTTGAAAACTCAAACATTTTCTGTGAAAATGAGCTCCAAATTTCTCATTTTTAGTTGCGCTAAAACGCCATTTTCTCTTAAACGGCACAATTTTTAAAAGAAAATAACCATTTAGGGCTAAGTTTTTGTGTTCTTTAATATTCTAAAATTAATGTTTCCGTTCTACCAATAGGAAACCGAAAAATTAAGAAAATGACAAAAAAATGTACTCCTTGCGGTGATAGATGACAGCTGGCAAGAAAAAGTTTGTGGCAATTCCGAATAGCTAGCGAAGACCCAAGGAAATAGAAAACTAATACGGGAAAGTCTGTGCCATTCTGTTGCACCACAAGTTTTGTTTATAGAGCTCTTTCGTATATTCATAAATTTGCGCCACATTTGAATCTCTTCAATGATGATTCTTCTATGACAATGTTGTAAATTTCACTATAATTTTGGGGATAACTACACCGAGACATGCAAACATCTAATAAATTTAATTTAATGCAACATTTAATATGTTGCAAATAATTGATTTGATTTCTTTTGCATTGCCAGGGTGCTTTTATATAATTAAAATCCAAATAAAGTGACATCATTGCAATACTGTTCATCAACAATGAGAGCTGTCAATAGGTACTTTTGATACCTGACTAAGTGACAGCAAAATATTCAATATAGCATATTATAGGCGTCAGACTCTATCCTCGCTCATTAGCCGAACTAAAATTTTCTAACCCGATTCGGGCCCAACGACAGTAAAATATTCAAATAAGCGGTCTTTTAGCATTGGCGATGCTGAAGGGTAATCTGGGAGCCTTATAATACCCAAATTATTTTTCAATAAAATATGTCGTGTGCCATTTTTCAATATTTTTTTACTGAATCGTTGAAGAAAATTAAATGTGTCTGACTTCTTTTCCCCGTTTACGCGCGAGCACGGCGTAAGTTATTTAGGTGTGTGAATAATAATTATATTACATAATAATAATTATTAATATTATTATTGTCAGGAGCCCGCAGCATTAAAACTAAATTCCATTTTCCTTCCAGCCGACTTTGTGCTTCCCGCGGATTCGCTTTGCTTTGCTGCCATTGGCTGTTTTGAAAGCCTTCGTAGTTCTTTCGATCGCCGCGTGAGGTCGCTGAAGACGAAGGGGTCTGGTTTTTTCAAGTAGCTTCCGACGTTTTCTGTACATACCCCCACCACCGGAGTTGAGTCTCCTCCTTGTAGACTTCGTGGTTCCATTACTCAAGACCATCTTCAATTCTTGAAGATGGTCTTGCATTACTTAAGGCTGATTTACACGCTACCAGTACTGGTGTGCCAGTTACGAGTTTGCCAGCACCTGGACAGCGCTAGCGCTCTGTGCGACTGGCAATAGTTGTTTACACAGTGCTAGTAATGGCATGCAAGATGAGATATTTTTCTCGCTGCTGTTAGCTTATGTATACTCTTTGCGACGTGCTCCGTGATAAGTTTTCGGCGCTCAAACAACGGTGTGCAAAGCAAATGTTCCGTAAACATTTTATCCTATACTGCGATTTTTGTAGGAAGAGCTCTCAAGATAACTCAAATCCCATATTCGCGATGGAATATGTCACGGCATTTCGTGTCATTCACAGTCGTTCCGCTAGATTTCGCACGATCGCGACCGTATGAAGCAGTGCTTGCGATCATGCGACTTCTACCGGCAAGACCGAGAAAAGACGCGAAATGCCGTGATATATTCCATCGCGAAGATGGGATTTGAGTTATCTTCAGAGCTCTTCCTACAAAAATCGCAGTATATTCACTTAATCTACCTTTGAGAAGATATCTATCCCCATTTTATTTGCAACTGCCAGAAATGCGGCGTTTCTAGCCTCGCGGTTCTGGTAAAAACTATCCCACAAATGTTTCGATGCTGTATATAACCAGTCAAACTTGTCATTTCGTTCTTCTGTTATTCAAGAGAACTTCTGTTCCCCAATCTCTTTTAAAAATAATAATATTAAGCTTAGGTTGATCACCGTGCAAGAATAAAGCAGTGTAAACACGTGTAGGGACCCCGGGGCATCGCCGTGGCGGACACCGTGGTGGCGGGGGAGAGCGTGAGCATGCCAGTAAAACAAACTTTTCTTGTTCCGCTGGCATCGCCAGTCACTGGCGCGAAGGTCTTGCCAGTCACTGGCAACAAGGCGTTTACACGTTGCCAGTCACCACTTGCCAGTTGCTGGCAACCTCAACTGGCACGTTTACTGGCAACGTGTAAATCAGCCTTTAATGTTCATTAAAAAATTATAAATCACAAATAACTGCAGTTATGTAAGAGTAACTACTCACTATTAATATTCCATGAGTTATTATAGTTCTTCCATGCATTTATATTTATACTTCGGATTTTCTTTCTTGGCGCACGGAGATATGTCAATAAAATGGAATATCACGGTATTTCGCGTCGTTCTTAATTGTGCCGCTAGGAGTAGCATGATCGCGTCCTTTAGTGTTCTGTGATCGCGACTGTATCAAGCAGTGCTGGCGATCATGTGACTTCTGGCGGCACAACGTGGAACGATGCAAAATACCGTGAGATTTTCCATTTTATTGGCACACCCCGTGCGCCAAGAAAGAAAAACCGAAGTATAATTGGGCAGTTTTACGTAAAAGATAATCATATTGATTTAAACGATTCATAAAGGCATATTACGTTCGTTTACTTTGAAGTGTATTAAAAGTTCTGTGATTTATGAAATATTAATTTCAATATTGATAAATATCCGTTTTCCGGAGAGTTTGAAAGAGCCGCCTCGAGAGCTCCGATCCATTAATCACAGCACAGATTCTGCAACTGTAGGTGAACGATTTCAACGAGTCATTTGGATTCAACGACTCGTTAGGAAAAGTAATCGTACCAATGATGTATACATAAACTCCTAAGGTCCGATTAAATTAAGAAGGTGATTGACATTTGTGAGTGGAGGGGAACGACGTTGCCAGGTCGCAAACCACTGAGCACGTGTTACCGGGACACGAAAACAAACACTTCAAAATATACGTGTAAAAGTGTAAAAAATACGACAAAAGCCTAACCTCAACGCAACTCATCACAACACAGTACACATTGCGCGCGCAGCACAGGCAAAAACGCGGGCGGCGCGGCGGCAGGGAAGTGTCTGTGTGATGCTCAAATGTTCCCCGTGTTCGACAGTGGCAACTGAGCGACCTGACACGTCACATTTTGTCTCTCTGGTTGGCAGCTGCCATGGAAACGGGAGAGGCGTCCTGACGTCACACACAACTGCCAATAACCTTCTTAATTTAATCAGACCTTAGATGGATGACTGTCGCCTTGGCGGTGAGGCCACCCAAGGCGCCATTTTGCACGGCAAAACCCTTGTTCGTATTGCCGAAAGCGGTGTGTTGTAGTGAGTTTTCTCTTGACTGATTAGTGAAACATTTTTTGTTTTGATTTTTTAAATGGTTTCATTTTGATCTTTACTTAATGTAATTGTTATTTTCAAAATTGGCCCAGGAAATCAATTATTTTTTGCCTTTGTTTTATCCATGTTTTACCACTATAACGTGGGTTTCACAACAATATCGTGTAGTGGAATCTTAGTCGTAAGTGTTCATGTTTTGAACCTGTATTTTAATCTATTCATTTAGTCTCTAAATGTATGTTTTCTCCTATTTCGTGTTACGTAAAATGAAAAGAAACATTATTTATTGGTGAATATTTTCTTTCAATGGTGAAAGGTATCATTTGAATGTTTGTTCCTGCAAAAGGTTTTGTATTCATATGCAAATAAAAATGTCTGTCCATAAAAAGTACATATTTACTATATTTTTCTATGGGTTTTCATTTTAAATCTCTCTGCCACCTCCCAAATCCAGCAGTTATTTACAACCATCCATTAAGAGAGAAAAAAGGGATATTTGGAGTGAAACGCAGTTTTTCTAATCACATGAACAATAAGTACGTCTTATTCTTATATTTGAAAAGGGAATATTGAAACAGAGAAAGAATCCTTAATAATAAAGCAGCCGTAGTAATAATAATTTACTGTCACGTGCAGTATTAACATATAAGGGCCCTACACACGTACCAATTTGTCGGGCCGACCGGCCAGTCGACCCAACAAATTGTATCGTGTGGAGGCCAGTCGTCCAATAGAAAATTTGGTTCGGCGGTTGGTCGGCTCCGACCAGCACCCTCTCCTGTGGAGAGGGTGCTGCTCCGACACCCGACAGCCGATTCCCCCACCACACAGCCCGACCAGAGACCGACAAATTGTGGCGTGTGTAGCGTGGTTGGGCCATAGAGGAGAGATATACTAGAGTGCGCACCGCTGCGCAGAAGGCCCGTCCGGGTATCAACATCTCTCGTGCCAGTGTCACGTGACTTTGGGACAGCTAGCTGGCATCTACAAGAACACCCGTCTCGCATTAAACGATTTATTTTTATACGTACTTAAGATGTTTCATTCCAGCGTTATTTTCTCATTTATTAAGCAACCCTAAAAATGTTGCTTTTAGCAGAAAAGTGAATTAAGTTTTTCTGCTATATTTGCTCAAGTACATGAAAATTCCGATTTTTGTCCAACTTGACACTTTCAACACCATACTCCACTAAACCTGTTTTACAAGTACAATTACATATGTCTATAAATAAAATATATTTATAAAATAAATTGACTCCATGGGATGCATTAATCCAAATTTCTATTACTCAATGTTAGGCATTCTACTATTGAAGATTCACATCAGTGTCATTTATAATAGCAAGTTATCAAAAAGGTATTTCAAAGATTTATAGAGGGAAAAAGGCTTTTACCTTTGATTTATATTTTGATTCATTTAGTCAAAAACACTGAAAACTGTATGTGATATATGGGGGAAAAGTTCCATCTTCACTCATTTTCTTGAGCTTCAAAAGCTCTTCCCAGTATTTTAACTATAACATTAGACATTTTCCCTCCCAAGGTTATATAAAATCTATTTGCATTGATAAACAAACTGCATGTTTTATTTTTTCTTTGTATTACTAACAACAGTAACATGCCACTGGCTTTACTCCTAGCACTACTAGCAAGTAAGCTCAAGAAAACGTGGGCGTAGTGAAGCTACATTTATGTCCAAAAGGGGTCATCTTAGCATTTGCTCAATGGATCAGGAAAACTGGACAAAAACCTGAACGAAATGAGGATCTTTGACCTGGAAGCAGAAATACATATTTTTCAAAGAATTTACTAATAAAAATCAACTACATTCATACAAATTACTAACACTAACATACTATAAACACAACTTACACCAGTAAATACACATAGGATTAATGCCCTCAAAATAAAATCATTTTCTTGTTAACTGATCCATACTATTTTTTTGGTAAATTTGGATGTGCTCTCTTCCTATATGTTTTAATCTTATGTCAATATGTTTAAACAATATTGCCTTTATTAAATACATCCTGTGATTCATTATGGCCTCTTGACCAATAATATAATATGTTAAATTACTAAAAACAGAACTGTTGTGTATTTGAACTGACTTTTAATAGTTATGTATGTTCTGTGCCTATTGTCCGTTGTGGTAAAAGTATGGTGACTAGGTGAGATCGTGTTATGCTCGCTAGTAGTCTGTTGTTTGTTACCGCGCGAGTACATGTAAGATGCCATGTGTTGTAATCAGTAAATAAATACGTAACATTCAGATCTTAAAGTGTGTATTTAGTGGAATACCTAACAATCTGGCGACGAGGATATTAGGAACGGTATGGAAGTGTAAAAGTGTGGAATGTGAAAGTGTTAAATGTGAAGTGGTTAACAAAGTAATATAACCTCAAGAAATACAGCCATGGCAAATGAAGAATCAGCAGCAAACCAAGTGCAAATACATAATTATTTACAAACAATCGGGCATATGGGGCCATTCGACATTAATGCGTCGTGGTCCAATTACCAGGAAAGGTTGGAATTTTTTTTCGAAGCAAATAATGTGACAGACGGAAACAAGAAGCGGGCTATGCTGCTGGCACAATTCGGCGAGGCGGCTTACGAAATCCTGCGTTCACTGGTAACACCGCAAACACCAAAGGACTTCACATACACACAGATTATCAACAAATTACAAGGACATTTCAACCCAACACCGAATGAAATTGTGGAAAGATTCAACTTTAATAGAAGAATACAAAAGGAAGACGAATCTATAGCAGATTTTGTTGCTGACCTGCGAAAATTGAGTAAGTTTTGCAATTTCACAGAACTAAATAAAATGTTGAGAGATCGAATTGTATGTGGAGTGGCCGACGAAGGTCTACAAAAAAAGTTGTTTTCGGAACCTAACCTTACTTTTGAACGAGCTTTAGAGCTGGCTATAGCAGCGGAAGCGGCAAGAAAAAATGTTGAAGACGTAAGAAATGTGGCAGGAAATTCGATTTCTAAAATTTCGAAAAACAAAAATGATCAAGAAGTTAACCCTACTAAAACATTCAACCCTTGTTACCACTGTGGGGAAATGCATGATGGAAAAAATTGTAAATTCAAAGAAGCAGAGTGTCATTATTGTAGGAAGAAAGGGCATATCGTCAAAGTATGTTTTAAGAAGAAGAATGAGAATCAAGGACAAAGAACTCAAAGTAATTCTAAAAGTGTAAATTGCAATGCAGTGGAAGATGAATGCAATTTTTATATACTGAATGCGATACATGCCGTGGAGGAACAGGAGAAAATAGTGGCAAATTTAAAATTAAACGACATCGGAGTCAAGATGGAAGTGGACTCGGGTGCAGTTTGCACAATTATAAAGAAGCAAACATGGGAGAAAATTCGTCAGGGGAATGAAATTCTTCAAAATCACCGCTCAGTTTGCAGACCTGGACACAACAAAAAATTGATATTTTGGGAGAAACAGTTGTCAAGGTGCAGTATCAACAAATCACCAAGTATTTGAAGGCTGTGGTTTCAGAAGGCGGTGGTTGGGATTTGTTGGGACGAAATTGGTTTCGAGAATTGGGAATTTCAGTCCAGGGAGTGCACCACGTGGACAGCAAGACTCAAGCACTACGACCGAATCATCTTCCATTATTTCAACAATACCCTACGGTGTTTCAAGAAAAATTAGGTATGTTTGTAGCAGATCCTGTGAAACTAGAATTGAAAGAGGATGCAAAACCAATTTTTTTAAAAAGTAGGCAAGTTCCTTTTGCATTAAAACCAGCGGTCGAGAGGGAGTTGGAAAAGCTGATCCAACAGGAAGTTTTGGAGCCAACCGACTACTCAGAGTGGGCAACACCTCTGGTGACGCAGAGAAAAAGTGACGGGAAGATACGACTATGTGGGGATTACAGAAGTACAGTAAATCCGGCATTAAAGAAGAACTCATACCCACTACCTACAATTACAGAGATGATAACGCTCTTGACGCCAGCTACTGTTTTCTCAACGTTGGATTTATCTCAAGCATACCAACAGGTCAGAGTTGACGACGAAACAGCAAAAATACTTACCCTTAATACACATCGAGGGCTTTTCAAAGTCAAGAGATTACCGTTTGGAGCATCAGTTTGTCCTGGAATTTTCCAAAGAATCATGGACTCGTTGCTGGCTTCGATTCCCGGAGCAAAAGCATATCTGGATGATATTATTGTTTTCGGAAGGAATGAAGACGAACATGAAGCAAATTTAAGAAGAGTTTTGGACAAACTTCGTGAGGCAGGATTGACGCTTAAAAAGGACAAATGCAAGATTAGGTTGAAAGAAATTAAGTTTTTAGGTTTTCTTATCGGCGAACAAGGAGTGCGGCCTACAGAGGACAGGGTAAAAGCAATAAAACATGCGCCAAGGCCCACAAATAAAGAAGAGTTACAATCTTTTTTAGGAATGGTAAATTTCTATAACAGGTTCCTCAAAGATAAATCGACAATTATTGAACCATTGAACAGATTACTCGAAGACAAACCCTGGAAATGGACTGCAATTCATGAAAATTCTTTCTCCAAATTAAAAGAACTGATGAGTTCGGAGGTAATCCTGGTACATTACGACGAGGCAAAAGAATTGGTTTTGAACTGCGACGCTTCTCCCTACGGAATTGGAGTGGTTTTGGCACATCGAGAGGGGAACGTGGAGAAACCAATCGCTTATTGGTCCCGCACATTGGGGAAACATGAAAGGAACTATGCGCAAATAGACAGAGAGGCTTTGGCTGTCGTTGAAGGAGTTCAACAGTTTCACCAATATGTTGCAGGACGAAAATTCACAATTACAACAGATCACAGACCTCTTTTGGGGCTGTTGAGTGTAAAGAAACCTATCCCAGCTGTTTTATCGCCTCGAATGCTACGATGGTGTCTAATTCTGAGTGCTTATGATTACAATTTGGAGTACAGGAAAGGAAAAGAAAATGGAAATGCAGACTGCCTTAGCCGCTTGCCAATGACATCGGATAAAGACGAGTTGACTCCTCCAGGTGACATCCTTTTATTGGAGTCTGAGAAAAGGCCAATTCCAATAGAAGACATCCGTGAGTATACAACAAAAGACGAAATTTTGTCAAAAGTTCGGTACTGGACTTGGCATCAGTGGCCAACCACGGAACTTCCTGAAGAGTACAAACCATTCCAAAGGAAGAAAATGGAAATTTCAGTACACAAGGATTGTCTGCTGTGGGGCAATCGGTTGATAGCACCAAAGGTAACTAGGGAACGGTTTCTGGAACTACTGCATGCAAATCACCCAGGAATCGTAGCCATGAAAGCTTGTGCTCGGAGCTATGTATGGTGGCCAAACATAGATCAGGACATAGAAAACTGTGTAAATCAGTGTAAGACGTGCCAAATTCATGCAAATAATCCACCTAAAGCTCCCCGTCAGAATATCGAAAAAAATTTAAATGCCTGGTCTACATTGCACGTGGATTTTGCTGGCCCTCATAAAGGAAAAGTGTACCTGATTGTAGTCGATGCGATGTCCAAGTGGTTAGAAGTGGACATTATGAAATCGATGTCATCTGCTGAAGTCATCCAGAGTTTCCGGAGAATATTTGCAAGAATGGGAATACCAGATCTTATTATCTCAGATAACGGACGTTCATTCGGTTCGAAGGAACTTCATGAATTTTACGACCGGAACCTGATCAAGTACAGTACAATTTCTCCATATCATCCATCGAGCAATGGGCAGGCTGAACGTATGGTCCAAACTGCGAAGAAGATATTGACAAAATTGGAGGAAGGAGATGTTGAACTGCAGGTGCAGAGATTGCTTTTCCGACAGCACACAACAGTGCATGCAGGTACCGAGAAGACGCCGGCTGAACTTTTGATGGGAAGGAAGCTGCGAACTGTTCTCGATAAAATGCATCCATATGCATTGCAATGGAAAAACAAAGGAGACAAAAAACGACGCAGAAACTGCGCTCGTTTGCAATAGGTGATTTGGTGTATTTCCGGAATTACAATCCAATTGGTCCAAAGTGGTTGCAGGGCAAAGTTCATGACTGCACGGGACCAGTCTCTTATACAGTGCAACTACCCAATGGAAATATAATCAAACGACATGTTGATAAACTGAGGAGAAGAATGGAGAATGCTGAAGATGACCAGAATAAACAGATCGTGGATAAACCACAAACTCAAAGTAACCCGCTAAGGATTCCTGTCCCTGCTCAAATCATTCAGTCTCCTGAACCGGAATCACCATCCTTTGCACATAGTCCTGATCAAAATGTGTCAGAGGGTTTGGAGCGATCGCCGTTCAACGAGGATCCCGAACTTCGAGCTGAGAGAACTACGAACCTGCGGGAAGTGGCTAGCCCGAGAGGGGCTGAACTATCGCCGCGAGTGGATCTGCCCGGAGCACCCAATAGTCAGTCGCGGCCCAGTCGAGTGATTGTGAGGCCGTCACGTTACAAGGATTATGTTTCATATTGAAGGGGGAAGAGATGTTGTGTATTTGAACTGACTTTTAATAGTTATGTATGTTCTGTGCCTATGGTCCGTTGTGGTAAAAGTATGGTGACTAGGTGAGATCGTGTTATGCTCGCTAGTAGTCTGTTGTTTGTTACCGCGCGAGTACATGTAAGATGCCATGTGTTGTAATCAGTAAATAAATACGTAACATTCAGATCTTAAAGTGTGTATTTAGTGGAATACCTAACAAGAACTATTCACAAATTCTCTCAGACATCTATTTACAGTTGTACTACATGCTGCCTTTTTAAAAATGTCAACTCTTCCCTGAAGTATTCTTACTTCTGCCTCTGCACTTTTGCAGATTTTTATAATTTCTGCAGAAGGGTATTTCAGTCCATAATTATCTTTCCTCTGGATGAAGGAATATGATCCTTCATCAGTATCAGTCCGGCAAAGAACCAGCTTACAGTCCACATAAGCAAGAGACTTTTGAAACTTTGTAACTAAAAATCCCCCAATATAAGTTACAATGTCTACAACATAGGGAGACAATCTAGTTTCACGATTGTGTACTGATGGCAAGTACATATGGTCAGTTCGTACCTCACTGCCCAGTTCAGGATCATTTACTTGTGGCACACTTGCATACTGGCGTGAACTGACATTTAACAGTTGTTTCATCCTGTGGAACACAATTCGCAAAGTTAAATTATTATTGCACTTCCTGAAAAGAAAAAGAATTTTGGATCGTAAGCAGTGAACAAATATCCACAACGTCCTAAAATAATTACGCTGTAGCACCACAAACAGCAAACAGCACGAAAAGCTACATACAGCACCATACAGCACGAGCTGCCGGTGTCCCAAAGTCTCGTGGCTTATGACCAACTCATGTTGAAACCTGCGCAGTAGGCTCACGAGCACTCTAGTTGTATCTCTCCTCTATGGGTTGGGCCAACTGCCGACGACAGCGCTTGAGTTTTTACTAATTTCCGCAGATTTCGTCGTGCGAATCCACATGTTCCATCGTGCTCGTCCAACACCCCTTGAATAATGATCTATATCTATATGTTGAAATCTAGAGGATGTTGGATCGACATGATGCCCGATCATGGATTAACATCCATGATAATCCATGGCCCGATGCCATGGTGCCCGGTTCTCGATCCTTTTCTTGCGCTGGTTGCGTTCTGCTTCCAGTTTGCCAATTTTTTCGTTGTTGGTTATTTTTGTTGTTATTTCAGTTTCGATATTTTATTTCATACGTTATAGTTTTGTTAATTCGTGTATAAATTTTTCTTTATTGTTAAATTAGGTTATGTTAGGATAGTTTTTTTCGCTGTAAGTTATTTTTAGTAAGTTCTTGTTGAAATTTCGGAAGTTATATAAATTATTTCATTTGTAATAATAGTTTTGTTAATTAGTATTTTAATTTTTTTCTTTGGTTAAGGTAACATTTGTATCTTTTTTTCAAGTTTCTCTTTTTAGTAAATTAATTCGTTCGTATTTTAGTTAGCTTTTGAACTAAGTTAGGTTAATAGGAACCATGGAAAACCCGCAGGAAAGGGGTATTATTGCGGAACGGCTGCATCTGCAGGAAAAAAATCGCAATAGGAGCACACCACAATAGACGACACAAACGACGCGAGAACACTCGCTACTCACACAGAGCTACTTTCCTCGCGACAACTTGGAGCACGACTGATAAATTGGGTTCTTGGTTGGGCCGTGTGTAGCAAAGCGTACAATCTGGTTGGCCCGACGGTCGGCCCGACAAATTGGTACGTGTGTAGGGGCCTATAAATTGATCTCTTCTGAAGTAGTATAAGAAGTTTGTACCTGTAAGTCATCATAAAAAACAAGTCCTCATTTTTGCAAGTCTACGGTAACACTATGTCAATGCTGTTCGTAGTTTTATGTAAATTATAAAATACATTTTGACAATGTGTTGTTGCCTACAGCTTTACTTCCTTATGATGGAACAGAACCATGTTAATAAATACATGTATACGTGTTACACTCGTAAAAATCTGCCGAACTGTCATGGGCTGCAATTGACATTCAAAGCTTTTGCCGTGCAACATGGCTCCCTGTACGGCCTCACATCCGCCTATTGGGAAAGCGCGGAATCAGCCATCTATACTGCGATTTTTGTAGGAAGAGCTCTGAAGATAACTCAAATCCCATCTTCGCGATGGAATATGTCACGGTATTTCGCGTCTTTTCTCGGTCTTGCCGGTAGAAGTCGCATGATCGCAAGCACTGCTTCATACGGTCGCGATCGTGCGAAATCTAGCGGAACGACTGTGAATGATACGAAATGCCGTGACATATTCCATCGCCAAGATGGGATTTGAGTTATCTTGAGAGCTCTTCCTACAAAAATCGCAGTATAGTGGTATTTATATACATCATTGAATCGTACTAACTTATATTGCGATTTTCGTAACTCACAGAAGTCAGCTGTTCACGATTTCATCAAATAGGGAGCTTGGACGTCACCATAGTGACGTCATTGTCGCGAAATATAAGCTCCCGATTATACTGCGATTTTTGTATGAGCGACCCTCAAGGCCACTCAAATCCCATCTTCGCAATGGAATATGTCACGGCATTTCGCGTCTTTTCTCGGTCTTGCCGGTAGAAGTCGCATGATCGCAAGCACTGCTTCATACGGTTGCGATCGGGCGGAATCTAGCGGAACGACTGAGAAAGACACGAAATTCCGTGACATATTCCATCGCCAAGATGGGATTTGAGTGGCCTTGAGGGTCGCTTTAGAAAAATCGCAGTATACCGGCAGCGAAACAGCTGATACCTGTCAGGGACAAAGTTACGAAAATCGCAGTATACCGATTCAATCAACAGTTGGGAAACCTCCGGATAAATTATACTGCGATTTTTGAAGGAAGAGCTCTCAAGATAACTCAAATTCCATCTTCGCGATGGAATATGTCACGGCATTTCGCGTCTTTTCTCGGTCTTGCCGGTAGAAGTCGCATGATCGCAAGCACTGCTTCATACGGTCGCAATCGTGCGAATTCTAGCGGAACGACTGTGAATGATACGAAATGCCGTGACATATTCCATCGCAAAGATGGGATTTGAGTTATCTTGCGAGCTCTTCCTACAAAAATCGCAGTATATATAGACACTTCGTGCATGACATGGACCAATGATTCAAGGAGGTGCATCCCATGCTATCATGCTGGCATTATGCATCACCCCTTCAACGTATTTAAGGAGCATTGCCTTGAGACCCGATCCTTCATAAAAGAAAAAAAAAGAATATTAGGGTCCATAGGGCCGCTCTTTAATAAATGTCGGTATTGGTGGATAAATGTCAGTTTTGAAGTGAGTTTTGAGTAATGTACAATCGCTGTTCAGTGAGATATCATGCAAAAATTAATGTTAATAAAATAACTATCGTGATGTGCTGGATCAGGGAGACTTCCCCGATGTGCTGGAGTCGAAAAAAGTACCCTACTTTCCCGAAGTATAAATTGAGGTTAGACTTTCTTATTTTCTCCGGAGAAAGGAGATCAGTAACCAGCAGTAACGGTATACTGTTTGTTAATCCCGAATTAACGCACTGCTGCTAAGATGTATCTCAATTTATTAAAGCTGGGATTTATTTTGATGACTTTTTTTATGGTGATAGTTGGTGGATTAATTAATACAGTTGAGCAACATTTGCCATCATTTATTGTACAAACTTTTAGGTATGGTAAATGCGCATATCAAGGGAAATCTTCATTTTTCATTAAGCCAATTGAAGTTCCAAAAAGGCAAGTAGTGTGCAACAATTTTGTAAGTCTCACAAATTATCAATTTGAATGTATTAATTAATGTCACTTTTGTGCTTTCAGATGGTTCCGTCATTTTTATGTTTTTGCTGCGGTATTTACAACATTAGCCACAATAGTTGTTTGTAATGTATACATTTTAGGAGCAAAACTTGAACCATGGCTATTGATTTGTTTAGATTTATTAGCAAGTGGCAGAAGTGCATCAGGTAATCTTTATTTTTCTGAGCTGTTGCTTTATGTGTTACTTATTTGTTATGTGAACTAACAAATTGCAATATGTAACCAGTAAGTATTCAGATTATCATCTTTTTCTCCTTTGTAGTGAGTGCTGTGTCTACGATAATTGCTCTGCTGCTGTTAATGGTTCAGGCTTGGCATAGATTCCATGAAACAATATTTGTTAGTGTTTTTTTCTGATGCGAAGATGAACATTGTTCATTATTTTGTTGGGTACATTCATTACTTTGGTTCAGTTGCAGCAATCTTGGCTGAGTCACATGGCTTCGTTTATTTGGAAGGTAATAATTAGATCACTTCAACAAATAATTGCAATTTGTATAAACTTTCATAGTTCATAAAAGGCTCTAGCCAGATAAGGAGGGTTTCCGGCCTTAGTTTGTAATTCAACTAAGATTTTTCCCATATGTTTGGATGTAGAAAATATTATTATTTTCAAAATATGAGGCCAAAGTATTCACATGGTAAGTAGCGTATCCACATGGTAACACTAACAGCGAAGAAACAGTTTTTTCATGTTTAAATTAAGAAAATAATAATTTAATGGCATTTATTTTATTTCTTTGCTTCTAATATGAATTTTATCGTAATAATTGGTTAATAAATTGACTTGTAGATGCCTTTCAGTTCATAAATAAAGTAATAAATTGATTAAAATCCTTTTCTTCTATAAAAATGTTAACCAAAATATAATTTTTTTTTTTATAAAACTTCACCTAATTCTTAAACTTCTAGAAGGAGCTTCAGATAGTGCTACTTATGATATGTAGACAGTTTCATATGCTTTTGAGTGCTCCAACCGGCAAATGTCTAGGATTTGACTTACGACCTGGTGAGCCGATTTTGTAACCATGCTGTTTTATGATTTCCGTTTCTTAAATAATATAATGTTTTAATAAGTTCATAAACTTATGTAATATTGTCAAAATTGATTAAAAAATAATAGAAAATGTCTTAGTATTGTTGGAAATCTTTATTCCACATTGAATAATATTTTTATTCAGTTTTTATTGACTACACTACACAGTTTGTTCATATATATTGTTTTATTTATGTGTAATTTTAATACACATGTTCACAGTATTTACAGTTTTCAAGTACAGTATTTACAGTTTTCTATTATTTTGTAGTTGTTAAACTTGTATTAATGAATTTTCAAGTTCATTTTGATGTAATTTCTCTTAATTTCTTTATCTAGTCATCTAAGTTTCTGCTTATCTGAATTGACTTGATCCCTCAATAATTCAAGTAATTTTTGTTCTATTTGATGTAAATGTATTTATTAGTCTGATGTTACACTACTGAACATTCATGGAATGGACAAAGATCAACATCACTTTGTAATTTTTCAGAGACAGTTCCTCAAATTGCTTTAAAGGATGTGAGTTTTTTGAATATTAGTGGATGTATTTTATTTTTATGGGCTTGTTATCAGCAGAGCAAAATGGGTGTTATTCTAGCTAATTTGAGAAAAAACAACAAAGGTATTTAAAATTCACTTAATTATCTCTTTATAAGGATGTATTGAAGTGTGTGTTAATCATGTGCAAATGTTTTAGGTGAAGTTGTCAGTGTGAAGCACAAAATACCTCATGGTGACATGTTTGAATATGTTTCATCTCCACATTTATTGTGTGAAATTTTAATGTATCTGGGTCTCACATTTGTAATGTGGGGAGCATCCATTTGGCCATGGGTTTTCTTTTGGGTGCTGACAAATCAGGTATGGTTTATTGCTGTTCTTTTTCACACTAAAATATGTTGATGTGAAAATATTCGTTTGATTATATTTAGGCTCTGAATTGCTTTACTTAAGTAAGAACGCAGAAAGTATTCCAATACTTTTTAGTACGTATACAAATAATTTCCGAACCCCAGCAACCTGGCAACCTGACTCTCCAAACCTCCCTCTGTTCCTCAACAAATCAAGGAGAGTTATTAGTATTGCAAGGAGAAGGGTTGTACTTGCTCAATCCGGTATGTTTGCACTACATTACTTTGCTTTCTCAAGAGTAAAAACATTTTCTATTATTTTTATGACTATCAAGAAAAGTGAAAAGCCAACTCTCAAGTAAGATTGAATAATTTCTTCAAATGTTGTTTTTAAAGAAGTATGAATTTTTCCAAGAAAATCTCTCTACAATGCTGAATAAACCTTTATTGAAAATTTGTTTCCAACATCAGTTGCATTGTTATTATTGTTTGACATTCTGTAAGTACATCAGAAGTTACATTTATAGATTTTTTAAACAAATAAACATGTTTCATTTACAACTTTCCTTCTTAATGTAAAGGATAGACAGATGGATAGGGAAAGGGTGGAGTTTAACATGCGAGAGTCCTTGCAAGGGTACACTAGTTAATTAATATTGTTACAATTACTTAGTAGTTTCAGATCCTGTGACAGTACAGTCCTAGTATGATCTAGCCATGAACTAAGTTGTAATTAGAACAGAAAAGCCACTGGCTTAACTTTCTTTTACATGGTATACATATACAACGTAGAACAGATTATTTCTCTTTCAAAGGAAAGGATCGACAAGTTATTAAATATCCATGATATTCCCCCATAAATTCACGCACGCACACTCATACACATAGTACCGAAAATATAATTGTATCTGATGTGAGGGATTACAATTTTATTCAATTGATTCAGAATATTCGTAGCTTAAATTAATTAATGACATTGCTCCATTAATTTATTGTTATTTGGCACTTCTATTTCTTATTTTTTTCAGGTTGAATCAGCCTTACTCACCCATCAGTGGTATAAAATGACATTCAGTAATTATCCAAGCCAAAGAAAGGCTATTTTCCCATTTATTTTGTGAAATATATGTTGTGGGTATTATTATATAAATGAAGTCTTGAAAGGCAGACCCTTATGAATTCGGTGTTGTTATTGTTGTGAATGAGTCATTTATTCAAATTAAGAAAATCATGTACATATTTTATTTTATTATTATTATTTTTTTATTAAACACAGCCTTGTGTATTGAAATAAATGTGGATAAGACTTACATTATTTTAACAAGCAATTGTCAGTTTAAAAGTCTCAGTTATATCGAAGTGACAAAAATTGCCTTATTTTGGAGCCATGATTTACTGACCATGTTACTAAATTCTTTCTTCTTTTTAAGACTTAAATAAAATGACTGTTACATTTAGAAAGTAAGAACGAAAGAAATACTTAAATAAAAAGACTGAAATTTTGCAACAAGTTGCTAATTATCTCTAGTAATATTTCACTGAAAACTTGTACAAACATGTCAAACACATCAGTGTAATAATATAAAATGTATGTTTTGTTGAAATGATTTGTTGTTAATGTTGTATAGTTATTTAATTTTATAGGAATATTTGAAAAATAAATGTTTTGTAATTTTTTAAAATAAATATACTATTGATATGTTATCTTTCTTCAATTCAATAATTTTCAGTTACATTTTCTTCTACCATGTAATTAAATTTACACATATCTTTGACCATTTTCATGCATAATGTAATCTGGACACTTATTCATGATTCAACTTGCTAGCATCCACAATGTGGAGAAACTATAGTTGTGTAAATTTGATCTTGGAATAATAAATGAAAATTAACATATTGAGACATCCCTCAGATGTTTGAGATCTCGGAAAGTGAGGTGGGGTGACATATTCCTTTGCTCCCCTTTACAGTCCCTTTGTCCACAACTACTGCATTTCTTATTTCTTGTATTTTACCACAGCTATTATGGCAGGGCAACCTTTTCATGACAAAAATTAATGTAATTGCTCTTCAAATTTTTGTACTGTTGCTAAGACACAATTAGTCCCCACAAAAACAAATATGTCACCAGCTAACTCGTTTGTGCGAAAATTAAACATACTGTGCTTCAAACAAGAAAACTAATGGTGCTACAGAATGGCTCAGGCTTTCCTGTGTTAGTTTTTTATTTCCTCGGGTTTGGGCTAGTGGCTATTTGGAATTGCCACATACTCTTGCCAGCTGCCATTTATCGCTGCCCAAATTACATTTTTTTTTGACATTTTGTTAATTTTTTGGTTTCCTAATGGCAGAATGGAAAGATTAATTTTAGAATATTAAGGAACACTAAAACCTTGTCCTAAATGGTCATTTGCTTTGAAAAATTTGGAGCCATTTTTAAGAAAATGGCGTTTAAGTGCTACTAAACATACGAAATTTGAAGTTCTTTTTCATACAACATTTTTAAGTTTTCAAAACACATCATTTGAAGCACTTCAACTCACAAATACAATAGTGTTAACAAATATATGAAAATGTGCATATTAATATTGTGAGAGATGGTTAAAAAAAATAATGTTTATGTAATTTTTGAAAAAAGAAAAAATAAACTAAAATGCACTTTACATCATATTAAAGAGTGCAATTTGCAGTATCCATTCGAAGTTTGAAATGGCATTTGAGTGTTTCTAAAAATGCGGAATATTGAGGTAGTTTTCACAAAAACTTGAGTTTTTGAGCAACTTTACTTGATATTATTAAAAGCACATGTACTCATTAATGTGAACAAATTGATGCTAATATAAAGGTTAATGACGTGAGAGACAAAGCAAAACAATTACACTCTTGCAAAAGAATAGAGCAATTTGAGGTTTATGCCATCTCATAGAGTACGTTTAGCACAGACCCTACCAAAAGTTTAAAGAAAAAATTTGGAGTCGTTTTTGAGAAAATCATGTTTATGTATTTTTGTAAAATTGCACATATTGCATGAAATATTGCGCAAATACTGAAATTTTCAAAAAAATGTACATGACCTTAAAGAAAGAACTCGCTACAAAGAACAAATTTTGTTTGAAGGAAAAATCTCTATCTGCAATTTTGTAGTTGGAGGAAGATGCTGAATAAAATTCAAACTTTTGCAATTTTCGAAAATTCAGTTACCCGTGAAAATCGGACCTATGCCACCTAAAGTGAATTTTCCTCTATTCTTACAAGAAATTTAAATTAAAAAATTGGATCCGTTTTTGGGGAAATTTCGAAAATGTCCGGGGGGCTTCATATAAATGACCCCCAAAAATTAATGAAAGTTTTTCAAAATCGCTGCACTTCGACTCAGGCAAGATGGATAGGGGTTTCTTCAATTGGGAAAAAATCGTACTCCTAGTTTTAGGCACTATTGTTCACATACACCGGACGAACGGTTGGACGCTTTGCTTTCAATTGTTTATTCGGTATCAAGGACCCATAAAGCAGGGATTCTGGCTACACCACGTGTTAGGGGGTTTTTATTTTCCCATAGAGTATACGTACGTATTGTAGCGAAAGTTATGTAATGCTGTGCAAGAAAAGGGCGGATTTTCAGCAGAAAAACTCTTATTACAGGGCCCTGGTAATGAAAAAATGGATAAATCCCTGTTGCTAAATTAAGAAAAAAAAATTCTCCTAACACATGGTACATCCAGAATCTCTATTTTGAGGGTCCTTGATACTGAAAAACCAATTGAAAGGAAAACGTCTGTCCGTCTATCTCTGAACAACACTAGTCACTAGTTCAGCCGATTTTCTCCAAAATTGATACTCCCAGATCGATCCCAATGATCTCGCAGCCCCTTGAATTTGAAACAAATATTTTAATTTTGGAGGGTACTTTACATGAAGCACCTGGGACATCTTCAAAATTTTCAAAAAATGGCGCCAACAATTTTGACAAAATTTTGTTGTTGGATAGTCTGAAGGTTATTTAAAAGAATGGCGTAGGTCACGTGTTGGTTGAAAACTGAGTTTTCAAAAATTGAGAAAGTTCAAAATTTTTTCGGCGTCTTCCTACGACTACAATTATAGATACAATTTTTGTTCTTAATGAAATATGTTCATAAAAAATAAGTCTTCAAATAAGGTCATGTTCAATTTATCAAAAACATAAGTAGTTTTTTCGAAAAATTGTGTCAAACATACACAATTTTTAAAAAAAAACATTTTTTCTTAAAAACTGCGTCTTTTGATTAAATTGGGACCTGAGATAGCGTAAAGGAAGCTTAAGAGAATGGTGCTGGTTTCATGTTCGTTGAAATTTCTTAGTTTGCAAAAATTTTTAAAAATTTAAAGAAATTTTGGCGTCTTTTCTTCAAGTACAGATGTGAAGACACAATTGTTTTTCTTAATGAAAAATGCTCATCAAAAACAGATCTTCAAATAAGGTCATGTTGAATCACTCACCACTCACATCACTCAACACTCAAATTTTGTGTTAAGGGGGTCCATAAATTTTGTAACACTAAAGAGACCCCCTCGTCTGAGGCCACGTTACGATGTGTTACATGGGGCATAGCCCGCTAGTATGCATTCAACCAGTGCTCCTGCGGCCACAATGTGAAACTTCGTCTGTTCGCTATCTTCCATAAGGATGGGCAAAGTGCCGCGTCTGTCAGGCATACTAGCGGGCTATGCATAGGGGTAGGGGTTATTAGATAAGTGTTACGTAACATTGATATTTTTTTAAAACATTGTGTGTGTGTGTGGGGGGGGGGGGTTGCAAGCGTTACGTAATTATTAAGGGAGGGGTTCAAGTGCACATTAAGGGTGCGTTACAAGGGGAAAAGGGCTATTGCAAATACTCCAAATTTCTGTTATGTAATTTATGGACAGCCCCTAAAGAGAATTTCATGTTAAGAGAATATGTGTTTACAAGGATTTAGAATATCTATTTATTTCATAATTTCCTGCAAACATATTGATAGGTTTGAGCAACTGGAGCAAGGGAAAAATATGAGTTTTTGTTTTTGCGTATTATTACAGTGAAACCGATATTAAGGGACCACTGTTAGTGACATGATAAACGTGGTTTATCATGAGAGGTGATTGCTGAATATAGAGAAAATATTTTATTATTACTAGAAATCGGAAATCTAGGAAAACACATACTTTATTCTTACAGTCTTGACATTTAAAGACTTAATTTACCATGTGAAAAATAAAAGATAGTAATTTTTTTTCATACAATTAAAAACAAACACACATCAAGTGATGGATATTGAGTAAAAGCTTGCCACAGTTTCCCAAACCATCAGGGGGACAGGTCAAAATAACTCTAGACTTCCGCCATTGATATTCTTCTGTATGAGATGTTCTTCCAGGAAAGTAAGGTAAGGAAGGCTCTGATAATTCAAAGAATAACATATACTATAGGTAACTTTCATATCCATCATCACATGGGAAGGCATGAAATCAAAATAGAGTGAGTAACTGGGTACTATATCAGCAGTTCAGAGATTGAAGCTCAGGCACAGGGCAAGGTGTATGAATGACATTTCACCAACTTTCGTTTAATACACTGAACATTTGTTTTAATGTATGTAAGAATTTTTCTATAAGTGGTCTCTTAAGAGGAGTAAATTAAGAAATATTATAGGATTGGTCCACTAGAGGGGTGATCTGTTAACACAATTTACGATTTACATACAACATACGGGCTTCAGTGATCATTCCAAGAAAAATCTGTTGTTGAAGGGATTGTCTTTCAGAGAGGTTTCACAGTACTGATAGTTTAAGGACACATTACCAAAAACAACATGCTGTGCTTGAAACACGGTTTCTCAAGCTTGTTTTCCTTAAGCGAAACATTACGAAGCATGCACAAAACATCTTTTCCACTCAGTGTTATGCGAGATGTTTTGCGCACAACTTAGTATTTCCTGTTAAAACATCCCCATAAGCAATACAAAAATGTAGAAGTAAAAATAGACTGGATCCTAATGAAATTACACTATAATAATAATAATAATAATAATAATAATAATAATAATAATAATAATAATAATAATAATAATAATTCCCCGGAATGAGGCGAAAGCAGATCTGACCGCAGAGGTGACATCGTCTGCGAATTCCTGGCTAGGAGTGACCTGGTAGTTCTAAACACAGGGAGCTCGTGTACATTTCAAAGGGGCGCTGCTTCTTCGATTATAGACCTGACAATAGGTACTACAAAGATTGCCAGGAATGTCCTGGATTGGCAGCTTCTCGACGCAGAAACACTTAGCGACCATCACTACATCGAATTCTCCACTTCACCAGCTGGATACAGAGCTAAAACAAGGAATCCGTTAAACATCGGTCCATCATGGAACACCAAAAAGCTGAATGAATCAGATGCCATAAATTTCCTTAAGGAAGCAAAACAACAGGAGAGCATGGGGTGGGGAAAAAGGAAAAGCACAGATTCCCTCGAAGAGGTAGTACGGGAAACGTGCAAAACCGTCAAAAATGCGTGCGATATTTCAATGCCTAGACGTAGGAGCCCAAGAGGGAAAAATCAGGTGTACTGGTGGACAGTGGATATTGCAGAGCTTCGCCAAGCATGTGTTAAAGCTCGAAGACTTGCAACAAGAGCTAAAACGGACATTCCACTAAGGGAAAATTATAAGACGGCCCGCAAAAGACTAAAATCTGAGATAAAAAGAAGCAAAATAAAATGTTGGAAGGCCCTACTACATGAGGTGAACAACGACCCCTGGGGAAAAGCTTATAAGATTGTTATGGGCAAATTTAAACCACCACCATCTGCGGGACTGGAAGACCGAGCATGGGTGAAGGCAATTATCAGAGACCTTTTCCCCACCAGAGAAGGCTGGGTAAGAAGCAGACCTTCGGACTACCACTTCGACGAAGCCAATCGCTTCACGAAGGACGAACTAGTCCAAGTGATGAAGAAGACTAAGATTAGAACAGCACCGGGACCTGACGGAATCCCCAACGTGATCCTGGGGATAGTGGTAAAAGAGTACCCTGAATGCCTTCTGAAAGCCTTTAACCAGTGCCTCGAACTAGGGAAATTCTACAAGGAATGGAAACAGCAGAAGCTAATTCTCATGCGGAAAGGTAATAAGCCAATCGATAGGACATCATCGTTCAGACCTCTGTGCCTGCTGGATACGATGAGCAAATTACTGGAGGGTTTGCTACTTCTACGACTAGAGAGACATGTGACCTTTTCAACGAGACAGTTCGGCTTCAGAAAGGGACTATCGACAATAGACGCTATCTCAGAAGCAGTCCACCAAGCAGAAACAGCAAAAAAGAATAAGAGTTTTTGTGCCATGGTTGCGATTGACATCAAAAACGCATTCAATTCCGCCAGCTGGAAAGACATTATACAAGCCCTGGTAACTAAGAAGGTCCCTGAATACCTTGTGAGGATACTGGAGGACTACCTCAGTGAGAGGAAAATAATCTACTCCAATGGTTATAGGATTGAGGAAGACATGACGTGCGGTGCTCCACAGGGATCAAGATTGGGCCCCTTCTTGTGGAATACCCTATATGATGATCTCCTGAATATCGAGCTCCCAAAGAACTCCTGCCTCATTGGCTACGCCGATGACACGCTGATTATTTGCCACAGTGACAATGTGGAACTTCTGGAAATGAAGACCAACGAATCACTACGCAGGGTTAAAAGATGGTTGGACCAAAGAAATCTCCAAATGGCTGTTGCCAAAACAGAAGCTGTATTGATCACAAATCGGAGAGCATTCCGCCCCCGGTGATCCGACTAGGGGAGGAACACATTGAATGGAAACGGCATATTACATATCTGGGGGTGGAAATCGATTCGCGATTGAGCTTCGGACCCCATATTATAAAAACAGCAGGTAAAGCTGCAAAAACTGGATCAAATCTCTCCAGACTAATGCTGAATTCAGGAGGCCCCAATGAAAGCAAAAGAAGATTAATATCTGCCGTAGTTCACTCAAGAATGTTGTATGCCGCCCCAGTGTGGGCAGAAGCACTAGCTAAAGAGTCTATCCGACGAAAGTTCGCACAGATCCAGAGAAGGATGGCTCTAAGGATAATCGCAGGATACCGCACGGTATCCGACAGTGCAGCCTTAGTACTGGCTAGTGTCCCCCCAGTGGATCTTTTAGCCCAGGAAAGGAGGACAACGTACCTGAGGGTGACAGCAGATAAACAAGCTCTGCCCAAAAGGCAATTAGATAACCTGAAAGCGGAGTTGAGAAATCATCTTCTGCACCAGTGGCAAAGCCGATGGGACGTAGAGAACAAAGGAAGATGGACACACACTCTTGTCCCCAACATCAAGGACTGGATCAGCAGAAGCCATGGCACAATGGACTTCTATTTGACGCAAGCCTTCTCAGGGCATGGGAGCTTCCAAGCATATCTATACAGATTTAAAATCGCTGACAACCCGATATGCGCACTATGCCATGAAGAAGACGACGACGCCAAGCATACCATCCATATATAGTTGCAAAGCCTGGGAGGAAGAAAGAAGAAAATGCTTCAGCAAACTGCAACGGGATCTAACGCCTGCTAACACAGTCCAGACTATGCTGCAATCCAGTGACAACTGGAAGATAGTACGAGACTTTGTGGCTGATGTGCTAAAACGAAAATCTAGCACAACAAGCAGAGAGAGCTAAAACTAAAACAATAGCGACCGCCTGAAGAGGAAAGCTCATGCTCCCAGCCAATCTTCTGCGTGAAGTAATGTCTCAACGACGGTTCCGCGCAGTTGATACCACGGCTTACGAGAAACGAGGAGGTTAGGTTTTAGTCGGTATGCCATACTGGAGAGTCCGACATACCCGGCCTCACCGGCATGCCTAACGCATTTCCCCCTCCTCGGCAAAAAAAAAATAATAATAATAATAATAAGCACTTGTAATAGCTGCCCAAGATCAGGCCTTGAGAACACGACATTATGATAAAGCGGTTCTCAAAATTTCCCAAGATGACAAATGCCGCATTTGCCTGGAGCAAGTAGAAACCATTGATCATATTGTCTCAGCTTGTCCAATCCTAGCAAAGACAGAATACCTGAAAAGACATGACAGGGTGTGTAGCTACCTCCACTGGCAGATCTGTACCGCTCTCGAAGTTCCAAACACATGCCCCAAGTGGTACGAACACTCACCGAAACCGGTGACGTCTGTTGGATTGTGTACTATCTTGTACGACCAACAAATTCAAACTGATCGCACGATAGCGGCAAACAAACCGGATATAGTTGTCCGGGATTTGGCGAAAAAATCGTGTTTACTTATCGATGTTGCTGTACCTTGCGATCAAAACGTCGTTACCAAGGAGGCAGAGAAACGTCTTAAATACAAGAGTTTGGAAATCGAGATCAGCCGAATGTGGGGCGTAAAAGCACAGGTCGTCCCGATAGTTATCGGAGCTTTGGGATTTGTTCCGCAAAATTTGAATAAGAACTTGTCTAAACTCCCAGGTAATTCAAAAGACTGGGAAATGCAAGAAATTGCTTTATTTGGAACAGCCCACATTTTGCGTAAAGTATTGTAGAGGCACTGATAGTCACCGAATCTGCTCCTTAGGTAGCTGGTTGCAACCTGGAGTAGATTTTCTATTCAGCCGACTCATAAGATCGTTAGTCGTGATGTAATGGAATAATAATAATAATAATAATAATAATAATAATAACAATAATGTCTTTATTTCCGTCAAGGCTCAGACCATAAGGCCTGCTCTTCCACCTAACCACTTACATTATTTTACATTTACATAATTACAACTGACACGTTCGGGTACAAAACGATAATTGACATTTTACACTTTATATGTAGGTCAAATTTAGCTGCTGCCAAAATTCTCATGGCCGGCTACTCTGATCAGTAGTTTTCTGTGCTTTCTCTGATCAATAACAGGCGAATGTGGGAGCACCACCCTAACAAATGAGCTGCGAAGAAACAATAGATCTTTCCTCTTCTTACACATACAATACTCTACCATAAGTCAGGAGCTGTCATTGGGGGCAATGCCATAAGGGGAGATATTTGGAGGCGGGACTACAGGAGGTGAGTGAGAAGGAGGAGAGAGATTGGCGCCGACATCCTACAGTCTGCTACATAGTGTTAGCATGTGACCCCTAGGATTAAGAGGAAGGAGTGGTTGAAGGGATATTTCTCGGCACATTACATCCAGTAATGAAATAAACAATGAGACATATATTGGAAAACTCACGAACAAAACCAAATATAGTAATGGAACAGAAATGGATTCTTTATTGTAAAGTTTGAAAATAGTAGCTAAAACAATTGGGAGTGCAACTCATCCATTGAGCCTATGGCACTGATACATACATAATTAAATGTGCAAAAATGTTAATCAAAACGCTTATCATCCCTCCAGATGATGTGCCTGATCCATTCTGTCACAAGGGGCATTGGTACATTGAGTTTAAGGATTAGTGAAAGAAATATCACTGAAACAACACATAACAAAACAACAATTTATTAACACCTGAGCCAACATTCAATGAATTTCAATTCCAGTACTGTATGTATTGAACACCAACTTTAGCAAAAGTACATTTAAAATCCTCAGTTACTTTACACACATGAATACTCTAATGAACAGTGGAAATATTCTAGACCTGGTACCTATCATTATTCTGGATTCCATAGAAAGTACATGATCTGTTAAATTGTTACAAAATTCACACGAAAACAAAATACAATTTCAGTCTAATAAAAACCATCATGATATGTCTTCTTTATTTGAAAGCAATATATGTTTGCTCGGAACTAAACAATCAGTAATTTAACAAAGATGATCAATACTACGGAATATTAATTTATTTAAAATAAAGCACTGAAGCTCCAACATGAGAGTTTATGAACTAAAACCTGTTTCATCTTGCTTGAAAATTCCGTCAATGTAGTAATTTTGTAGATGGATTTTCAGAATGAAAGATCTTTTAAATCACTTGAAAAGAAAGCTGAAAACAGAAATAATTATACTTAAAATACAAGTCAGTAGAACAGTTTATCTAAAAGTGAATAAAATGTCCAGAATTACATAGAGCTAACAATTCTAGTATTTCACTGTTGCAATTTCACTCCACAATAATTTTTTGAAATTGACTATTGTCCGATTAAATTGAGTGACTTCTGGCAGATTATCAGCTGGATGGGGTTATCCTATTGAGAGTTTCATTGCAACTAACTTAAATTTTTGGTACTGAAGTTCCCGATTAGATAACCACTTCACAACTAATGAATTGTTCAAGTCAAGATTTAAATTGGACAATAAGAATAAAAACATTTTTCCTACATAAGTAATGTGTATTTCAGGAATAAAACACTCATATAAAACACTTATTAACACACGTTTTTTTGCCAAACAAGTTAACGCCATTTTAAGGTGTGTTTGATTCCAAATACAGCATTGGTTTGGGTAGATTGGCTTGAGTTTTTGAGATAATAAAAATTGCATTCAAAAATATTATTTTATTTTATTGAGTACAGGCTATTCATAAATTGCATAAAACTTAAACTAAATGAAACAAGAAACTGAGATCTATTTATACAAATCAAACAGTTGAAATATATTTATATTTACAGCTCAAAACAAATCAAAATTAATTGTTTGAAAAACTTTTGTATGATTTCCTTTTATGCGACAAATCAGGACATTCATGTTGAAGGCTCCAGCAGATGTCTGCTATGAAGTGCATCTATTGCATCTGCTCTGATATCTATCTTCCATCACCTTTATTTCTTTATGGAACCGCTCGCCTTGTTCCTCACTCTTATTGCCAAGATTTTCTGGAAAGTTGTCTAGATGGCTATGGACAGAATGTTCCTTAATGCTCATAGTTGTACCAAAATTTTGAAAGTTTAAAAGCAAGTCTTGCACCAGTTCTCCATTATTTGCTGCTATATGATTCACCAAAAGTTCTTGACAACAGTGACAAAGCTGCGCCAGGCAGAAGATACAGTATCACTCATGGAATCTATGAAATTTTGGATCATTTTTTCAATTTCCGAATTTGGAGTCCATCAAATATACCAGCTATTAATTTTTCCATTCTCAGTCCAGGAAAGAATCTGAGAATGTATTTGAAGCAATTGCCATCCTTCTTTAGCGCTCTCAAAATTGCTTCATTAATCCCAACTTTGTGCTGGGAAGGGAGAATGATCTTTTCGTTGGTAACCAATGGGTTGTTTACAATATTTGCTGCAACTTTTGTGATATTTTCCATTGGCGGACATTGGCATTTCCATGACACTTTTTTCCACTGCTGTTCCTTTGCTCAACTATTCCATATGCAGAGAAAACATGGGTACTTTGTGTATCCACTTTGTTGTCCAAGTTAAAAGTTCATTTTGAAATTTACCCATATAGACCAATAGCAAAAGTTTTGTAAGACCATTTTCATATTATATTCTTATTTAATTTTTGTTGAGTGACCAATTGGGATTGATGGATAGCTGTTGCCATTGTGCAGTAAAACATACTTTAAACTTCTGTGAAAAGCCACCAGTCTTCGGGTCATTATTCTGAAACACCCATATTAATAAGTGGTCCAGGAATGTTAGAACAGTACACTACGTATCCATTTTTACTGGTATATGGTAAGAAATTTGCCTCTGTTGTCCTGTGAAATGCTACTTTCCCTTCTGGTGTCAGACATTTCTTTTCTTTTAGTCTGGATGCTAAAGATCAGCTGCTTGTATTGGCAAACTGAGGTCACGTATTAAATAACAGAGCTCTTCTTTGAAGAATTGTCCTTTTGTAGCAACACTTCCATCATATTTACTGCCACTGATAACTTCTGAATTACACTCCAGAATTCTATATCCTCACTATCGGACACAGGAACTCCAGGGAGCATTGTGAACACAGGTATGGGAACATCAGGTTCACATGGCACAGGTTCACAAATTTTGCATTCCATAAGGGGAGCCTATCTTGTTCACCCAGTTTTATACCAAAATATGCTTCATACGGTTTTTTTTCCATAATGTTTGTAATATCTGCTTCTGTTGCGTATATTCCCCACAAATATACAAAATACATTATGGTAATTCAAACATCTTCCTGAAGGACTCAGTGTTTTGTAACAAAAGAAGATTTATTAATAAGATGAAGCTCATAGTACCCTGAAAATAATGTGATATTCAATGTTTAAAATGAAAAAAAAACTGTTTATGTAAAAACAAATATTTGCGTCACATGCTGTGAGTTTTGTGATAACATCATTCATTACAACATTTACAGCACAAAAACTCGAGCCAATCCAATGAAACTAATGACATATTTAGATTCAGCATAATTGGTTTACTATAAATTCCTTGAAAAATCCTGGGCAAGTGAAAAAATTTATTTTTTGTTGAGCAATGATAATCATCATCGAACCATGTGATAAAAAATGTAACTGAAGAGGCACAGAAAAATCTTAAATCCAGGAGTTTGGAAATGGAGATCTGACAAAGCTGGGGTGTGAAAACACAATTTATACTGATAGTCATCAAAGCTATGAGATAAAATATGCAAAACATACACTGTAAATAAAAATATGGAAATACTACTCTTCGAAATTTCGTAGTGTTATGGTAAGAGTGAAGTGCCAGATGGATTTTCTGTGCACGAAAATGATGAAAAACACTGCTATGGTGGGTTAATATACTTTACGGGGCATATTTTAGTACATATTCAATAAGTTTTTAAAGAATAAATTCATGTATATTTCATACATTTTTAGTGCATATAAATTCAGACCCCACTAATCAGATATGACATTGTGCAGTAGAGTGCAATAGAAAGCAGGAATATCTTCCTCCTCCTCAATTGACAACTATCTTCTTAATTTTATTTGCACCTTATGAAGGAATTTGTACACCTAACTCCCAAGTCATTCAAAAGACTGGGAAATACATCGCATTACTCAGAACAGATCATATTTAGCATTTAATGTTGTTGAGGCACCCTGTTACTGGTTCTGTTCCTTTTGTTCCCACATGAAGTAGCAAACTATATTTAACCAACATAAAATGTCTTTAATGAATTTAAAGGGATGATGATAATGTAACTAGTAAAGGAAGTTATTTGTTGTACGATTGAAATATTGAGACTCTGAAATGAGCACATTCTGGCATTTTGAAATGGATAGGTCAGAGACACTTCTGTACAAATTGCATATGTTATTTTTTAACACATATTCATAGAAACTTCTAAGTATAATCTCCAAATGCAAGTTTTCAGCCATGTTAATTCATTTTGCCCCAGTATTTTGTTTATTTTACAGAACTCTATTTTTTTACATGACCAAAATTTCTCTGTGGTGCGCATATGATAAAGTATACTTTGTCATAAATGTACCATGAAGAAAAACTTTTGAACAAATAATCAGTGAAGGTAAGAACTAGATTCTACGCAACAGTGCTGAAAAATAATTCTTTAAAAAACTCCAGAACTTCTAAAAAAAATGCAAGGTTGTTGACAAACAATTCTCAACAAACTTCTTTAAGGATTCAAAGGCACATTTATGAATTTGAAGACTTTCAAAACTACTAAATGAAATAATATCAAAACACAATTCATAAAATATTTACCTGTATGGATATCCATGTGCTTTTGATCGGAAGATTGACAATATCAGACTGAAAAAGGTTGCCACTAACACAAGACCAGCAATAGCAAGAATACGACGCTTTCTCACATCTCCTTTGTGGGAGGCAGCCTCTGTCATTAAAATCATTCCAAGAACAATAGCTCCATCTAATCATGTATTAAGGATCAACAAATTGCACACAACTTTATGAAATAAATACATATAAATAAAAACACAATTTTATGAAAATATTAATATATATCTCATGAATGTCAAACTTTGAAGAGATAATTTGATAAAAATGACAAATCATATCAAGCTTGGTACTAATAAAATTGCAGTTAACTTTTGGAACAGGGTAAAAAAAAAAAAAAAAAAAAATACATAAGTTACAGATTTCCCTTATAAATCTAAAGGAAAGAACATTGGGAAGGATACTTAGGACAGCAATGATATATGTTTCCAGGACAAACTGTCCTTGAGAAGATCCATGAATATAGGCAATACCACCACCTGATGCTTTGTGTACAAATGGAGGGCCTCTTATATGATTCCACATTTGCCCTGACACCATGGCAAAGCAAAAGAACTGGAAAAAAAAAGAAAAAAAGATTATTTTACAATACTTTTAACACAACTGATCAACTAAAAATCTGATCAAGCTGTTGATGTAAAATAGTTATTCATGCACCCAAGGCTTTATTGGTTCTAATGATTGAGCAGCGACAAAATGAATGACTACTTTTCGTTGCCAAAGATCATTAGAACCAATTAACATACATGGTACATACATAATTTCGTTTTTTTACCTATTTTATTAATTCAGATTTACTTATTTACTACTAGATGTTATCTGACTCGGTATGTCTTTTCATATTTCCCTCCATAAGAGAAAAATTTAGCATTATTCAACTGTTTTGATGAAAGGGAATTATGGGAGAGATATGAAAAGACAAACAGAGTCAAGTTAATGTCAAGTTAATCAGTACATCTGAATCGACAAAAATAAGTGAAAAAGAAAATTATGTACGTACCATGGGCGTTAACTGGTTCTAATGATCTCGGATGACAAAAAGCCCTCAGGCCAAAGGCCTTTCGATATTTTGTCACCGCTTGATCATTACAACCCTTACAATGCCGTTGGTGCACAAATGACTAATTTTACATCATGCAATTTGTCTGGAACGTATTTGTAAACCGACAAGATTGTTCAAGGTTATTTGGGGAAGGCAGTGTTTCTTCAATGCTTCTATGGTACTGTTCGACGAAACTCATGCTATCATTTTGTTGATTTTTTGTCAAGATCTGTATACACTGTGCATTTCCAAATACGAATATATGCAAATCTGCAAACATTTGCCCCGTTTTTAAAATGGACGAATGTATGTTGAAAATTATTGGCCAATATTGTGTCTGTGTAACATTTCCAAAATACTTGAAAATCATTCATATGATATAGTTTTAAAATCATATGTTACTGATATACATCATGGATTTTTGCAAAGATCTATGGTCACTATAATCTTATGACGTTTGAGCAAACCGTTTCCAGTGACCTCAGTGAATGCTGCAGATTGATATAGTTTATACGGACTTTACAAAAACTTTGACCACAGGTGTTTACAACATATTTCACACAATTTCACACACAGTTGCCAGACAACTACTAAAAGTTTCAAAAAAATTTTTATGACCTTAATGAAAGAACTCGCTTTGGAGAACAAATTTTATTTGGAGGAAAAATTTCTATCTTCAATTTTGTAATGTAGGAAGACACCGAAAAAAATTCAAACTTTTCCAATTTTCAAAACTTTAGAGTTAACCGTGAAAATTGAACCTATGCCACCTTAATAAGTGTATTTTACTCTACTCTTTTAAGAAAATTAAAGAAAAAATTTTGAGCAGTTTTTGAGAAAATTTTGAAAATGTCTGTCTTCATGTAAAGAACTCCCAAATTTTGAAGAAAGTGTTTCAAAATCGCGGCACCTTGAGTGGAACCAGATTGACCAGGGAACATTCATTTTGAAAGAAATCGTATGTACGGTTCAGGCACTAGTGTTGTTCACAGACTGACAAACGAATGTTTTGAAAAAAAAAAACACTTTCAGTATCAAGGGACCCCAAAACATGTATTTCCATTAAAATCTCAAAATCTATTTTTCACAGCATAATATAACTTTTCCTACCTATATAACTCCATATATACATACATATAGGGGAAAGTAAAAACACTATTATCAGAAATAATAATTTTGCTGGTTTCATATTTTGCTTAAACTTTTTAGAAATGCTACCTAAGTGATGACCAATTGGTTTGAAGTTAACATTTTAGACGTTTCTATTCATTTTCATCAATTAATGTAAAAAAATTGCTTCTTTCAGCTTAATTTGACAAAAATATAAATTTATTTTCTTCAAAAATGATTGTTGTCATGCAAATTTTCTGTATGGTAACTCTCCTAAACATGTGTGTTGTAGTATCTCAGCACGTATAATTTTTTTAATATTTTTATAACAAATTTTGAAATAACGTGAAATGAAAGTAATGACAGGTTTTTCTTTCCTCAATGTTTATTACAATGGTAGTTCCGAAAGATTACATTATGTCTCTTGTTAGTTGTTGGAAAATTTCTTCAAGAAAATGTACTATGCACTGTTATTGCTCTTCACGAAAGAAAGAAGAAAAGAAAAAAACACTCACACACACTTGTAGTCTTTTATTGCAAATCTTCAATGGGTATATTGCACTGAATTTACTCTTGTATAAATAATGAAATTTTTAAATGTAATTCTACATTAAAATAATTTGTAATTTTGTGAATATGACTCTTGACTACAGGCATTTCAAAAACTGAAAACAGGTATCTATCATAATTTTCAAATTCAATAAGATTATACGCTACAATCCCTTCTGGTTCAAAACAAAAGTACTAGATATTATAATTACCTATCAACTTACCACAGCAATGATTGCCCAGCAATTTTTGTTGTATAAGAAGTCAAGATTGTTACGCCTCAAATATAAGAAACCTGCTACAAGACCAAACAGTAGAATAAGTGCTACTGTTCCAGAATAGTTGGGAGGACGGAACACTCTTAACTGAAAAGAGATTACATGAAATAATTTGTGGAAATATGAATATCATGATACCACCAATAAATTGGATATACACCTGAACATCAGTTCTTTCTCCTATCCATTTTGCAATAGCTTCTGCTGCAAATCCAACCCGCTGAATGTCCATTGTGTCACTTTGCTTTGGCTTTCCTTTAGGGGGGAAATGCATGAACACGGGTGCAGTATTCAAACGTAACTGTAATTAACACATTAGAAGATTAATGTATGGTTAATTCAAAAGATATTAAATTACATGCACTTAGTTCACGAGATAATAACATTAAATTACATGCACCTACCATTTGGAAAACATCCGGACCTTCATCAAAATCAACAAGAGCAAAGAATAATTTATTTGAGTAGGCCTGAGAATATCGGAAAGAATTTGCAACAATCTGAAATTCATCATGTGCATGCCTACAAAAAGAAATGTTTTAGAGTGGCATCCTTGCAGAACATACACCACAGTTCAGTATAACAATTTTACCTGCATATAGAGCATTGTCGTTGGGGTGCCATGGCTGTAAACATTACAATCACTGAATAATTACGTGGGGTGGATTTGACAAAATCCCGAAATTTATTCCCATTAAATCTTAAAACAGAACGTTTCAAATTCATATCCATTAACTGATGAACCCGTTCGCCCAGGCTCTGGCCCTGAAAAGAGTGATAATAATTTACAGAGACACACAATAATGAAGTAATTTATAATGTAATTATAAAACACTTAAGGATACACGAGACCGGTGTCAATATGATACCAACTCACATCTTTTTTCCTGACTTGACTTTCCGTTAGGTTCAACAAACATATTGTAAATAGTACAAAAAGTAATATATGTAACTTCATGATGCACGATGGTATAAACTTCCAGCAAATTACGAACAATTCTCTTTCTTTGACATAAGTCACCTAAGTCACACTCAACCCAAGCTAACTCAACCACGTAAACTACGTACTATACCCCGTTTCATGACACATCATTCCACGTACATTCCATGGTGGTAATAAAATCAGAGAGTATATATAATAAAATAGTGTCGCGCTGCGCATGCAGCATTCTGTGGACCAATAAGATTATGTCACAGCAGCGCCAAATTAAAATTATCTACGCACACGGGAACATTTGAAAGTCATTTAAAATAACCCTCAAATATACACCCTAATTCCTTCACAATATGTGAAATTAAGATTACCCTTTTAATTTACTCAAGATCTTAAAAAATAGGACATTGGAGATATTTATGAATTTGTTTCCAATTTAAATATTTCTGATCTTATCTACAAAAAATGTGTGTGAACAAGTATCATTATATTAAAAAGAAAACCGATTAAAAATTAAATCCATAGGGTAACTATAAAAATCTGTCAGATATTTACAAGGATATAAACAAGCGTCGTATTTAATGATATCTTTAAAATTTAATTCTATATTGGTATTATTTATTAATTCATCAAATTGGTCTTTCCACAAAACATTTACGTGATAAACAATCGAATTGAAAATAATGAAACCCAGCTTAAAATTAAAATCATCAAAATTTGTCCATCTATAAAAAAATGGACTAGAAATATAATGATCTTTTAAAAAAAATTGGTTAAAATTTAATCCAGAGCAACATTAACAAAGACGTCAGATATTTGTTCTTAGATTAAAGGAAGTTTCGTTTCAATGAATTTTAATCTTAATTCTATATTAGTACTATTTGTTGATTAATTATAGTTGATGAATATTTCAAGTCTGTCCAAAAGTAATGTTTAAGAAGTAATATAATCTAATTTAAAATAATTTAAATATTAAATGGTATTAAACTGTTACTTACAACTTCGAATTTTTAGTTTGTTGTTATTCACAGCCACTGAAGAGCCTCAAAACTGTCAATTTGGCTGGATTTATGATTAGGTTTTGAAAATAACAAAATAAGAACAGTTCTAGGGATCTTCGCAGTTACTAATGAAAATTGAAGTTGATGTGAAGAGAGTAACATTATCTACTTTAGGATAAAATATAAAACATTAAAAGTACATCAGCAGTTTAGTGATTAGCACCTCACACCAGATTTTGATAACATGCCCCAGAAGAGGGTAAAGACCAAAGTTTTAGTTAAATCCTCAAAAATTAATTTCATTTGCTTATATTCTAAATTAATTATTAATTATTAATAAATAAAATAAATTATTATTAATTCAAAATGATTTGATTTCTGCCATTTCTTGAGCAAATCTATCAAAGATGATATTGCCCATTTAATGTTAATTAAGATAAATTTATAGTTATGATTGTAAAATGGAACTTAACAATATATAATTGTTATTTTAGAGAACACCTGATGAAGGGAACGAGTGGTTTCCCGAAACGTTGTGGAAAAAATAAAGAAGTGATGTTAAATAAATAATGGTTATCTTATAACCAAAAATGTACTACCAACAATAAAATAAGGACGTTATAAAATTATATGCTAATTACACTCTTTAATATGACGTTAAGTTCATTTAGGGTATTTTTTTGTAATTTCAAAAATTACACAAATGTAATTTTTTTGAAAGATTTCTTACATCTTTATTATGCTCATTACCAGCTCTTTGTAAACATTATTATATTTGTTAGTGTAAGTGCTTTAAATGACTTTAAATGAAGTTTTTGGGAAACTCAAAATTTTCTTTGGAAAACAGCTTCGAATTTCGCATTTTTAGTAGCGCTAAAATGCAATTTTCTTTAAAACGGCACAAAATTTTTAAGAGAAAATTGCATTTAGGACGAGATTTTTGTATTCTTTAATATTCTAAAATGAATATTTCCATTCTACTATTAGAAAACCGAAAAATTAAGAAAATGTCACAAAATGTAGGTTTTTGCGGTGACAAATGGCAGCTGGCAAGAGTATGTGGCAAATCCGAATAGCTAGCCCAGACCCAAGTTAATAGAAAGGTAATACAAGAAAGTGTGCCATTCTTTAGCACCACTAGTTTGACATTAATATAATACAATCTGCTGTTATAATACAATCTTCGTCATCAGGGCACGACAATGATTTTTTCTGCCGAAAATCCGTCGTTTTTTCCCGCAGCATTACGTATCTCCCCATATACTATGTTTATTACTCTATATATACGTATGTATAATGGAACGTAAAAAGCTCTCACTTTGTGGGATAACTTTGCTTGATGCGCGAGGACGACACGCATTCGGCCCGCAACAGACTACACCGAGCACGAAGTCTACAAGACTTCGTAGACACCGTGACACCTTTGTAGACTTCGTGACACCGAGGAATGCGTTGCGAGAAATGTGCGACGAGAAATGTGGAAATAAGCCGGCGAGGCTGCGTCCACACACTACAAAGAAGTTATTCGATGTCTCGAAATGCCTTTATGTACCACAAGCCGAGAGTGATGGCAGCTGTTTTAGCTATGAGATCATCTCAGAGTCCCATTTCTTGTTTTATTAAATGCTCTTATGTAATTTTTCTCGTGATATCCTTGTTTTGTTACAATAATCGTAAACCATTTGTTTAACGAGTTCGAATTACTTAGAGAGAAACACACTAGTACATTGCATACAAATCATTATTTAATGTAAAAAAAACAAGAAGTTAATTGACGTAAAGGGAGAAGTTGTACATCAGCAAATTTTCTTGAACTCCGTAATCTCTACCACGCTCTGGTTTACTGTATTTGTTGGTTGAATAATGAAAAATGATCAAATAATTCATAATAAAATTCACAATTAATAAATTCATTCATAAATACCAATTAAGAAAAGTAATACATTAATTCAATTCTTTCAAAATACCCTTTCAAGTTTCTTGCTTCAAATTTTCATTTTAAATTGCTCATTTTGAGCGGATTTCACACAAATAAGAATATTTTCCATACAAGTTTTTACTTATTCATTTCCGTTTGAAGAGAAAATTCAAGAAAACAATTAAAAAAACTGGTGGTTTATCGCATCTTTTACTGCCAAACGTTATAACCTCACTCAGTTCTACGCACTGTTTGGTGTTTCCTGCGGCAGCGAACGCCCAAATGTCGTATAACAAGTGAAGGAGTAGAAATGTGTCCGAGAAAATTCGCTCGCCGACCGACTCGAGCGAGGAACTCTTTCGCCCCTCCGCAGAGGCGAACGAGGAAACGAAAGAGTCCCTTATTTCGATTTTCCACATTTCTCGTTGCACATTTCTGGAAACACATTCCTCGGCGTAGTCTGTTGCGGGCCTTACCCAGGAAACGAACAGAAGGTGAGTTAGCAGAAGTTTTGACTATGATAAATCATTCCCAAGTTATGAAAGTCACTATTGTCAAACTGAGTGGAGTGACACAGTGCGTAGCGCGCTGGATTCGCAATCAGGAGGTCCGGGTTCGATCCCCGGGACGGCCATCCAGACAGAGGTTTTCGTGGTTTTCCTTGGTCGTAAGGCGAAATCTGGGATTGTTCCAAAATCTCATAAAAACCTCCCACCTCCCACTATGCTGCCTACCACCTACCATCATCCTAGTCCTTTCACCTCTCTGTTATTGACGGACGGACAGACGTTTTGCTTTCAATTGGTTTTTCGGTATCAAGGACCTACAAAATTCGAATTCTGGCTGCACCACGTGCTAAGAGTTTTTTTCTTCATTTGGCAACTGGATTTATCCACTTTTTCGTTACTAGGGCCCTGTAATAAGAGTTTTTCTGCCGAAAATCCGCCGTATTTTCGCACAGCATTACCTAACTTTCCCTATACTGTAGTACGTACATTTTGGAGCCGTTTTTGAGAAAATTTTGAAAATGTCCGGGGAGATTCATGTAATGTACCCCCAAAAATTAATGAATGCTTTTCAAAATATCAGAGCTTCGACTCAGGCCAAATGGATAGAGGTTTCTTCAATTTGGAAAAAAATCGTACGCATAGTTCAGGCGCTAGTGTTGTTCACATACACCGGACAGACGGACGTTTTGCTTTCAATTTGTTTTTCGGTATCAAGGACCCACGAAACAGGGAGTCTGGCTACACTACGTGTTAGGGGATTTTCCCCTTAATTTAGCAACTGGATTTATCCAATTTTTCGTTACCACGGCCTAGCAGCGAATTTTTTTGTCGAAAATTTGCCATTTTTTCGCGCAGCATTACATAACTTTTCCTATACTATGTATATTTCTCCGTATATATGTACATATACCGAAAAGTGAAAATCTCTTAACACGTGGTACAGTCAGAATCCCTGTTGGGTGAGTCATTGATACTGCAAAACAAATTAAAAGCAAAACGTCTGTCCGTCCGTCCGTCGGTCCGTTTGTCTGTGAACAACGCTGGCGACTAAACCGCTCCGCTGATTTTCTCCAAAATTGATACTCTTCGATCGATCTGGCTGATCTGATGTCCCCTTGAATTTGAAACCAATATTTTAATTTTGGGGGATTTGATTTTGATTTATTTGGTCAAAAAACAGTGAAAATTGTATATGACGTATTGGGTGAGAATATTATTTGCACACGTTTTCTTAAGTTCTGCAATCCCTTCCCAACATTTTAACTATAAATACGATGGTTGAAAGGCGAATAAAATGTAAAAAAATATAATAATAAAATTTAAAAAAGCATGAGATTAGCAACGTTTGAAAAACTAGAAATTTCTTTCCCGAGTTATAGAAATATACTTGCAACGGTAAATGAAATTCAGATGCGATTTTTCTGCATTGCTAACAAAATAGTAAGTCACCCTCAGCTCTACTCCTACCACTAAAAGCAAAAGGAGTGCTCAACGAAACGTGCGCATAGTGAAGCTACATTTACGTCCAGAAGTAAAACAATGTGCCATCTCAGCATTTGCTCAATGGATCAGGGTAACTGGACAAAAACCTGATCGAAATGGGGGGCATTTACCCGGAAGCTGAAGTACAGTACTTGTTACAGGAGTATTAAGTCTTTTTTGAAAATTATACAATACAAATGTAAACTAATTCAATATATATCTTTGTTTGGTTAAAATGAACATTATTTTTTTCTTTTTGATGGTCAGTATAGTCTCTAATTGTATAGAAACAGTTATGCAGTAGAAAAGATTTAACTTTTAACTTAAATTAGTGTACCGACATTAATTATTTAATGTCATGTGGCAATGCGTTGTTAAGTAACGTACTTGTATTGTATGTAGATTTCTTGTAGTGAGTTTTTGATACTGACACTTGATGAAAGTGATTCGTACTATTTTAGTAGTTTGTGAACAATTTAGTTACTGATATTTATAATTAAAACGCTAATTTTTTGAAAATATGAGTAGTTTTTCTATAATTTTGTGACAAACATAATAGCCCGCTGCAAATTTACTGCGGTTCGGACAGCCGGATGCGTCGTAAATTAGAATTTGTAATTTTGTATTTTATTTCTTTGTTCGTTTTTACATTCGACCTTTTGTTATACATTTACACTTTAATTTTTAAAGAAATTATTTATTTTCAAATATTTGAAATAATAATAATAATCCGTATTCCCTTGAAATTCTTCAAATATAGTAAGTTCCAAGTCAATATTGTTCGATGGTTTTTTCAAACTTTAAATATACGGTAATATGGATACAAATTAAAATGAAATCTACCGTGCGAATTTATAATTTTTGGTTATTAATTTGGTTTATAATTATTTGGTAACTTAATTGGTCATTTAAAAATGGCAACACCAATGTTGCCAACGTCGTGAAAGAAAGTTATAGCGTATGAAGCGAAAATTGCATTTGGGTACTGGAATGTAATCAATACTATCTACCAAGATTTATTTAGTTGGCTTTGATTTAAATTCCCGGCATACTAAGATTGCAGCGCCAAAAGACGAAGAGCACGTTTTGGGAAATTTCTTGGAATCTTATGGCTAGATCTGAAAACAAATCATCAGTTTTCCACCAGGAGACCGAGACGCGTCAAATGACACCTCATATGTCTCCAATGGTGCACGCAAAGTAAGTAGTCTTATGTAACGGATCCGCCCGCGCACGTGCATACACGATTACTCAAATACGGTATTGGGTAGGGGCGGGTAGGGTAGAATACTGTATATGGGAAAGATACTCAAATACTGTATGGGGTAGGACAGATGAATCCAGAAAACCCAGGTGCCAATATGCTTGCTTCTGAAAGCAGTTGGAAGGCGGGGTGTAAATACTTGCACAAGCAGTATTGCTCGAATTGAGGCGCATGGAAAAAGAAAGGACGAAAGTATCGTATTACTCGACTAACACCACGATATATTAAATACTTCATGTGACTGGGTCACTATTCCACTCTCCGCGATGTAGAGACAAAAGGCGGTTTCGCGAGGAGTGGAGGAGAAGGGAGGTTCGGTTTTAGCGCGTAAAAATCTCACACGCTGGGTAGTAAGACCCAGTGTCTTTTGAAGATTTCCACCTAACATCGTAAAAAAATAGTGTATAGGGATAGGGACAAGATTTATCTACTTTTTCGTTACTAGGGCTCTGCAATAAGAGTTTTTCGCCGTTTTTTCCCCACAGAATTCCAATACTTTCCCTGTACTGCGTAAGCAGAAGTATAGCGAGAAAATGAAGTATACCAAATGAAGCCACCGACGTTTTGAAAAGCCCGCTGATTTTTTAGTTAATGTATTTTGCATGGTATATTCAATTAGCTGTAAATAATATGCATAACACATATATGTATACATATTATATGTATATCAATGGATATTTTGAAGGAAATTCTAGTTTCATACATTCGAAATCTTATTTCGATCTAGCAGACTCCGTATCACCATGATAGAATGACACCTGTTCATGAAGAGAAAGACGGGGAGATATGATTGGTCCAATGGAGCTCTTTGACTAACAGTCGCTAGCTATTGGTTGAAAATTCAATAGCAGTGGATATAATGCTGTGGAAGTGAGGGGGGAACAGGGATGCAACGCACTGACGGGAATTTTAAATGTGACGGTTCAAACCGTCGTTTGCCGTTGCCGTGCTCGTGTTATTCAGTTGTGTTTGGTTGTGTTGTAACATTTATGTTGCAAGATGTCTTTTCCGCGTGCAAGAATCCAACGATTCAACGAGGCTCCATGTAAGACTTACGAATGTGAATGTGTTTGTACTTATGTAAACAATTTGAGGGTATTTAAAAGTATCTCATTTATTCAGATATGTGGCATGTGACAATTGTTTTTTATTTGCTTTGTACTGTATTAAGTACATGCACATTGGTCTATTCAGGAACTTATTCATTGTTTTGTATTTAGCATGTTCTCCAGCTCCTGGAACATACGACCCAAAATTAGATACGAAGGTGAAGGGGCCGACAATGAGGAAAGACGCTAGACTTTTGTCTGAGGGGGATCTCTCCTCTAAAATTCCTGTTGCTACAGTTGCGGCATTTCGTACAGTAAGTTTTAACTGCAATCTTGTGATACGATTTTACTGTATTAACTAATCAGAAATTGTCTTGGGATCTGTATGTTGCATCACCTAAAGTATTTTTAAATTTCCAGAGCCTTTGTTACCTGTGAACTTGTGCTCTTGGAATAAATGAGTAATTGAATGAGGTTTTGGATTAATTTTTAGTGTCTCTTAGTGAAATATATTGGAAACGATCATAATAATACATACATTTGTATACACTCTGTTTCTGTGTTCATTTCTGCATTATTTTTTTTTGTAAGAATGTAGATGTAGGACCAGAGAACTTTTGAGTGAACAGGATGCAATATCATGGTAGGGAGGATTTCTTTTTCTTTGTAGTAGACCTTTTGTAATTTATTTCATTGAATACTAACCACCGGGTTACCAAATAACAATTTATGTAGAAATAATTCAGCCATTGCTGGGTTGCTCCATCTATTGCTGTAGTTTCTCTTTTCATAGTAAAAAAAAAATTCTGGATCTAATCCTAACACATAGACTAGTTCTATTTGCTAATTTTTTTTCCCCCCTTCTATTAAATTTAACAACATTTCAGAAAAAATTGAGGTATTAAACTTATTACAGATCTATGCACTGTGTACATTACGGTGTGAAGCTTCAATGAAGATTTATTCATGTATGCTGAAGATCTGCATTCTTGTGTTGCATGTTATGACTTATTGTGAAAGGCTCAAACTCGTTGAGAATGTACTCCTTTAGGGTTTTGTCTGGGAAACCAGATTATTTTTTAACAGAATTCCATATCAGAATTTTTAAAACCCAACTTTAATTTGTTAAAACAAAACTCGCTCACAGAGAGGAAAGTACTGTAGGATATGAAAAATGCACTCGAAACATTTATTCATTATAGTGTGTAGTAAGTGTGAAATTTTGAGCTCGGGTAGACATGTGCACCCACATACATCATTTCTGACTTGTCATACCCAATTGAAATAGTATATGCGACTCTATTATTATTATTATTATTATTATTATTATTATTATTATTATTATTATTATTATTTTCCCATTACATCACGACTAAAGATCTTATGAGTCGGCTGAATATAAAATCTACTCCAGGTTGCAACCAGCTACCTAAGGAGCAGATCCGGTGACTATCAGTGCCTCTACAATACTTTACGCAAAATGTGGGCTGTTCCAAGTAAAGCAATTTCTTGCACTTCCCAGTCTTTTGAATTACCTGAGAGTTTAGACAAGTTCTTACTCAAATTTTGCGGAACAAATCCCAGAGCTCTGATAACTATCGGGTCGACCTGTGCTTTTACGCCCCACATTCGGCTGATCTCGATTTCCAAACCCTTGTATTTAAGACGTTTCTTTGCCTCTTTGATAACGATGTTTTGATCGCAAGGTACAGCAACATCGATAAGTAAACACTATTTTTTCGCCAAATCCCGGATCACTATATCCGGTTTGTTTGCCGCTATCGTGCGATCAGTTTGAATTTGTTGGTCGTACAATATCATACACAATCCAACAGACGTCACCGGTTTTGGTGAGTGTTCGTACCACTTGGGGCATGTGTCAGGAGCTTCGATGGCAGTACAGATCTGCCAGTGGAGGTTGCTACACACCCTGTTATGTCTTTTCAGGTATTCTGTCTTTGCTAGGATTGGACAAGCTGAGACAATATGATCAATGGTTTCTACTTGCTCCTGACAAATGCGGTATTTATCGTCTTGGGAAATTTTGAGAACCGCTTTATCATAATGTCGTGTTCTCAATGCCTGATCTTGGACAGCTATTACAAGTGCTTCCGATTCTGGCTTCATTCTTCCCCTTTTAAGCCACATAAATGATTGATCTTTATTTATCTGGACCTTGTCCATTCTTTTTAGGTATTGTCCGTTGAGTGGTTTGTCTCTCCATGATTTCTTTAACATTTTTTGTGTCTCACACTTCATGTTTAGCAGCATCAGAAGTTCAATGTCTGTGTTATTCGACGTGTCTTGCTTAGTTTTCTTCGCAAAGCATCTTGCTACACTAACAATGCTTCTGTTTCCCATTCTTTGGTCAGATTTCATGACCTGCCTCATTAGAGGGTCATCTTGATGGCTGACTACATACTTCCCCAACCTGACTATTGCGTTGTGCGAGGAGGCCTCAATTTGTCTGAGGCCTCTTCCTCCTTCCTTACGTGACACATAAAGTCTATGTATATCAGCTCGAGGGTGGGAAACTTGATGCATTGTTAGCAATTTTCTGGTTTTTCGATCCATAGTGCGGATTTCTTGCTCAGTCCAGTCCACTAGTCCAAAACTGTATTCGGCTACAGGTACCGCCAAACTACCTATTGCAGATATTTTATTCCTGGAATTCAGAGTGGACTGCAGGACCAGTCTCACTCTCCTATAATACTCCCTACGAATTCTTTCTTTCATTCTGTCGTTCGAGATGGTTTCACATTCTTCAATGCCCAGATATTTATAAGTTTTACCTGGCTCAAGATCTTGAATCACAGTGTGCGTATTAATTTCAATGTTCTCAGATGTTGTGAGTTTCCCTCTTTTTAAATTGATTTTTGCACACTTGTCAAGACCAAACTTCATGCAGATGTCATTGCTAAAGTCATTCACGACAGACAGCATTTGGGAGAGAATCGCTTCATTCTTAGCAAACATTATTATTATTATTATTATTATTATTATTATTATTACTATTCTTTTGGATCACCCACTTTGGAGTATGTTAGATTAATTACTTCTGTGTTATTTTTCGTGGTCTCTAACAATATTCTTTCAGATTTTGCCTTTTTTCTCTCTTCTGACACTTTTGCACCTCTTTTGGATATTGTTTTGTCTGGGAATCTGAGCTGCTGATTGTGAATTATTTTTCTGAATTTTTTTCAATTAATGTATCAGTAATTTTTAATTAGTCATCTTGGATTAATTGAAACAAATTGTTCATAGTTCTATTTAAAAAGAACTCAAATATTAGTTTAGTTAGTCTGTTACTATTCATTATAAAGATATGGCCATAGAAACTAATTCTCCTCTTTCTCATTGCATCAGTTTTTAAATTTTTTTGCCCAACTCTTTATTAGGAATTAACTTAATTTCATTACTTTTATATTTAAAGCCTACTATTTTTCTTTCTTTTCTAAACAATCTAGTAATCTTGTTATTTAGGGCTAGTGTTTCAGCTGCATATAGTGTCTCTTGTTTTATAATGTTTAATTGTTGATTTCCACTAGTTCTGTTTTCTTATTGGTATCCTTATTTACTTGAAATGCTATTTCAATTTTTTGTGTCCTCGGTTACATTGCTTTCTTTTCTAATGCATTCCAACTAACCCATTCACCTAAATATTTTAAGTGTTCTACCCTTTCGATTCTTTTCATTGTTTATTTTTAGATGTTGGAGTGATTTTTTAATGTTAGTTAATGTTTTTGTTTTTTCAAAGAATATTTTGAGACCTACTTTAGCTGCTTTCTTTTGTAATTCTTGGATTTGTCTTTCTGCTTCAGACCAGTCTTTGGCTACAGGAGCCATGTCATCTGCAAAGGCTAGGCAGTTGGTTACATTTTATTCCTTTAGTTCCAATTTTAATTCTATTGTTTTTGTTTAGGTTTTTATTCCATGCTCTGACAACTTTTTCTAGCGCACAATTAAAAAGTAATGGAGACACTGTCACCTTGTCTGGCTCCAGTTTCTATTAGAAATGGTTCCGATAACTCTATTCTCCAATTTCAGAAAGAGAAGTGGTTCTGCTCGGTTCAATGAAGCTTTTATGTTATGTCTGGTAGTGAAATTCGTCTAGAATTATTGGGATCTTTCTTTGAAACTTTTTTATGTAGTGGATGTATTATTTCTCTTTTCCAGTCCAATTGTAGATCTTCACTTTTCCAGATTAGTTTGAAAATACTGACTAGCTGAAATCTTACAATTATCTAGGTTATTGTGGGCTAGTTTGCCATTTTCATCTTGTAATTGGAGGCTTGATGGAATGCATTTTTTAGCTTTAGTTTAAAAGTTTTGTGAAGGTTTCTTGAATTATTCTTATTAAATTCCTCATTTACTTGAGTTAATATTTGATGTTCATACTGCTTACTAACAAGCTTCAATTGTTTGCCAACTTCCTTGCATATTTGGACAAAATTTAGCCTATTATTTTTGGTTTTGGCATGCTTTGTGTCTTTCTGTAATTAGTTCATCGCAATCATTATTCCACCAAGCATGTTTTTTCTTCCGAGTTGGGCATTGTTTTCAGCTCTGGTAACAATTTGTTTTAATTTTGTTCCTGTTTCTTTCTTTCATTCTTCTGTTGTTTTTTAAAGTTCATCTGAATTCAAAACTTTTTTGAGTCTATCTTTTTTTTATGGTGATTTATTATGTTGCTTTTTTGTTTATTGATTACGTTACCTTTTATTTTAGATAAAAGTAATGGTCCGAATCTAGATTGGCACTTCTTAGCACTTACATTTTAGATTTCATTATGATTTATTACATGTTATATTTTTGATCCATTATTGTTTATAAGCAGTTTTTACTATAAATGAAGACACACAAACATTTAGCACATAATAAATTTATTAGTCATAAATAAAACAGCCAAAAAAGTAAAAAGTAATTAATGAACTATATTACATGTTTTTCTGTTTGAGCAATGCTGTACTTTTCATACACATGTCCTTAGGTACGACATGTTTTGAGCTGTAACTCATCAGGTGCAGACTAAAATTTAAATAAAAAGAATACGGAATTAAAAACATTAAGATGCAAACTTTAACAATTTTCTTTCTGTCTTCTGTAAAAAAACAAAGTTAATCAAAATTATAAAATGTTTTAAGGCTATGCCTATGTCAACAACTAAAAAGTCATAGCGAGGTACAGTTGTCAAAAAATGAACATTCAGAGACTGACAAGAACAGGAGAAAATAAAAAGAATGGAAAATAACTTGCCCCATAAATAGTTGGTTGAACTAAAGACATAGGAACTCAGTGCTTAACACGTCGACTGCCGCTGCCTCGATATGAAATGTTCCACAGTGCCACCTGAGAATGTACAATGCTTATGAGCATCAGCGTCACTGCTGCACGTCTAAACTTGACGCTTTAAAGTGTCACCGGCAGTGAACCTATTAACAATGTTTGATATGATCCGAGACAGCCCTCAAAAGTGGCAAAAGGCGCAGGGCTGTGCACATCATACTTGAGTAAGTATTGTGGAGTGACTTACCCAAGTATGATGCGAATTATTCATTGTTACATATTTATGTTGGCTTGGAATTAAAGTTGAAAAGATACATTCGCCTGTTTAATGAAATAGAAATTGGTACTGAAATGTGTATTTACTGATAATAAATTTATTCATGAGATTCATTTTGTATACCATAATTTTTGAGATCTGGTTCAAATGTATTTATTTTTCCTTAGATTAAAAAAACAACTATATATAAATTTTCTGGTTATGAAGCCTACCAATTTGGATATGTTAATTAAAGACATTCATTGTATATATTTCATGTGGTTTGATGAGCATTACACATGATTTTGGTTTTCTTTACAAATTTATCATATTTATTTTAAACTAGTGGTGCTACAGCATGGCACAGACTTTCCCGTATTAGTTTTCTATTTCCTTGGGTCTGCGCTAGCTATTCGGAATTGCCACCCCTTTGTTTCCCAACTAGTCCTTGTGCTACTTTCTGCATTGTACTAAGGGATACGTTGTTTAGTATTTTTGGGGAACATTCCTTGTAGGTTTCGAGACTCGCTTTGGCCTCGGACTCTAGACTGGCAGTGGGATCTGATCCACTCCCGATCAATCGGCTCGGACTAGTCTTAAGAACTCGAGGGTGAGTGTGGGGATCCACGGCGGGGCAGCGCTGTGACATTCCCCTACTATATCTCCGTGTCAGCCCTGGCACCCCAGTGGGGTGCCCCCTTATTGGTCTCCTTGGTGGGTGGAGATCACGAAGACGAATCCGCTTCAGTTCTATGGGGCATTAAACAAACCCCTTGCCCTCTTCCGCAAGGAAGTGGCGATGTAATCGTGCGGTCGATTTGACTAGCTTCTTCCTTCCGGCGGGGAATATACTAAGAAAGCCTCGGTTTCTCTTCATGTCTTATATTGAAGTCGAGAAAACTTTTAGAAGTGTCAGTGCGGTCCGCCTCGCGAGAGCCATTGAGGACAGTTTCGGTAAGCTCCAAGCGGTCGTGCGACAAAAAAATGGTACCATTCTTTTTTGAAGCGCGCACCGACGAGCAGATAGAAAAGATCCTTAAAATTAAGCAGATTGCCGGCCTCAAAGTGGAAGTAACCACTTACCCTACCTTTAACCTATGTAAGGAAGTGGTCAACGAAGACATTGCGTTTGAAAATGAACGTCTCTTCTTTTTTAAGAGTCACGGCGTTACGGATGTGTTTAGGATCAGGAGGAAGGAGGACGAGAGAGGTCCCCATTCCCACCGTGATCCTAACATTTAATCTATCTTCTCTCCCAGAGAGGATTAGTGGTGGGTGTCATCTTTACGTGCGGTAGTATGTGCCAAATACCCTGAGATGTAGAGGGGGGGGACCGGGAATGTGCACCTACTAATGAGTAGGGGGTCGATTTTGATTACCTAAAACGTCGGCAAAAATGATATATAAAAAGCTCTTAAAAGGGTTTTTAAAATGCTAAAATAAAAGCAAAGGAAAATTACGTAAAAATGTTATCAGAACCACTTCAGATAAACAACTCAAGCTGTTGGATATGTTACTGATGTAATGGAAGCTTCTTTCGTTAAAGTCCCCAAGGAAAATTTGAGGGCTGTTAACGCGAAATCGGCCTGACGCGGCGGTGATAGGCATCACAGGAATTGTAGATTACATGCGACTGACTTTACAATTTCTGTGGGAAGAAATCGAATAGAGCAGAAACAAAGGCCGTGTCCTATGTGCACTACAACTGGGGGCGGCGGCGACGCGCGATTGCGTGCTCCAGTTTCAATCTTGGTGGTACTTGATACTCCGCAGGACAAAGCTCGTAGAGTTCTACGTCACAGCCTGGCGTTATCCGCCGTGCCGAGCATGGCAGTTAATGAGTTAAGTCCTTTTAAATTACGATTTAACATCTGTAACCATTTCCTACTTTACAAACATTGTATCGTAGTTCAAACAACTGAAGGAAGGTACTTTGAACCCCCCTAAATGATTACGTATCGCTTCCGAAAACACCCCTCTGCCTTATAATGCAGTGAGTGAAAATAAATTATAGCCCAGTAAAAAATATTGTATTCATTTTATTTATGTGCTGTATTAAAATTTATGATAATTAATGGTTTGTTATTTACGTCGTTAAACGCGCGCTTAGCTCCTTAACAACCAACCATTTAACGCTTTAAGAACGGGTCCTTAGCAACGGCCGCTAAAATGCTCGAGAGTCCATTAAAAATATTATAGCGCACTCGGGTTTAGATTTTAACCAGTGTCCTTTGGATAAACATGTCCCTTTTGTCGCACTTGGCCCTTGTCCTTTTTGTCTCAATTCGTCCATTTTGACCCCCTTTTCTGTTTTCCTCTTGTCCCGACGTCCATCGTGTACCATTTTGTCACTCTGTCCCATTTTCTTCTGTTTGTCCCCTTGCCCCAGGTTATCCCATTTTGTCACATTGCCCCGTTTTGTCTCCCGACCCCGTTCGCTGTAGAAACGTTCAGAAATAGTAAGCAGAACGGCAAATTTAATCGCGAAAAAATAAACAAAACGCTTAATTCATTTATTTCTTATTTCTGTAAATAATATTCTTTGGCCCGTTCAGCTTTTAAAATCAAAGTGGCCATATTTTCAGTTGCATATGTAGATGCAAAGTTGTAAGTTTGTTTCAAAGTACGTAATATTGAAAGTTATATATTAGGCAACTTTTATATTATTAATAACAAGTATAATCGATAATTTTAAATCAATGTAGATTTAGTTTAAAATAACTTCAAAGTAATGTAATTACTACTTGGCACAACGTATTCTAACGTTTGTGGTGGTGAATTAAAAACAGATTTATTTTAACAAAGATGTTTATTTGTTTCTTAATATTACACTAAAAATACTTGATTTATTTACAGATTGGCTTCACAGTCCTTGTGTTCTTTACTTAGTTATTGCTTTCTACACGACACAGTTCTCTTGATTATTTTCACTGTTCACTTCTCTTGCACTCTCGCACAGTCCGATGCACTGACCACAGTTCACGGCGCTGGCCACAATCCACTGCACTGCTGATCACCGACTGCACTGCTGTTCACCGCGACGCACACACTTTTCACAGCTCGGTTTCCACTTCAGACAAGACTGACCAGACTAGACTAGCGAGTGAGTACTTTGTGCAGCTTTGTGAACGCACGTAAGTGCAATGCGCGTTCACGCCACTGCGGTGCAGCCATTCCTACCCTTACGGGCATCTATGGCCAATCCTGTAACATATGGAAAGAACAGGTCAGAACGACAGTTGCCAACTGGCGCGCGCATTGCGTGTGCAGAAATACTAAGTTTTATGTTTCAAGTCTCATTTGGCTGTTTCATATTTCTCTTACTCCCGAAAGTGCTTCGGTCGCTTATACTTTGCCTATTTTTCGGGTTGGTATGAAGCGAGCGAGGAAATGAGTGTTTTCCGAGTTAGCGGCGTTTTTGAAAAATTTTGTTAATTTTTTGATATTGTCACGCCCCGTACGCAGTCCCCGGCGGCGTGGGAGCGCCGGAAATCCGTGAGGGCGGCCCGGGCCTAGCTCAGTCGGTCAATTTTGTTGCCTTTCTGAAAATAAGCGGTGATGGAAGGAACTGCAAGGTGCAATACAATGACAATAACAATTTGGGTGACTGATAAACACAATAGAAGGTTTATTTCCGCCTAATGATAGGCCGGAGAAGTTACACAAGGAATTTTAGAAGAAATGCCCTACCTAGTGAGCTCTGATTAGGAACAAAAGAAACTTAAATCTAAGAGAAAAGCAAAAATAAATTCACAATGCAATTATTCTACTGATTACACAAAGGAAATGATCATTCGCCCTCTGAACTGGCGATTACGTGCCTCAGCGTGGCACCGCAACTCACAAAAAAAAGTCTTTGTACGGTCGTTGACCAAATACAATGCCTGATGATGATGATGATGGTGCTGAACAGGCGTCAAATGGCACCGGTGGCAGCTGGTCGCGGCGGCGGCGGCGTGTCGGCCTCTCAAAGCCGAAGGGGCGCTCGTCGGCACAGCGGCGGCGTGGTGGGCTGCGGCGGCGGCAGTTTCGTTGGCCCGAATCACGAGCAATCGCGTTTCTCACGCACAAAGTCACACGGCGCGATCTGAGAGTTCCAATAAGTTCTATGCGAGCACAAATCTCGGAGAGTATCGGTCTAATTGCCAGTGGTGGCAGAGTTCAAAATTTGATACTCGGAAAGAGTTTCTCCCGGCTATCGAGATTAAACAAGACAGAATTGGATTGCACGGGGCAATCCCAAATCGCTCCCCAGAGCACGCGATGCCGGAGGTACCTCGACCTCTCTCCTCAGCTCTCGCCACCCAAGTCTCTCGTACCCTTACTTTGTGTGTTTTTCCACTCTTCCCCCCCCCCCAAATTTTCGCAGATATTTCGAAATCATCCCTTCCCCACAGAATTCTACCCCTGATTGGTTGAGTGTGATGGCGTCTTAACTATTTTTTTAGCCAACCAGCTCCGGCGATTCTGGGAATTTTCCTTACTTTGTCTCATTCCAAAAGCCCTCTTCGTCTATCGAAGAAAGTAGGTCAAGAAGGGTGTGAGACATGATCGTTGTACCCCCGAAGGTTGCAGTGAATTACAACTTTGAGCTTCCCAGCGCGAGTGACAGCCAAAAAAACCGTGACGGGCACGCGCCGCGAACCTATTCAAATAGTTCTGAGGCGCCTGAGATCCCGAACAAAAGGTCTCCCTCGTCCCGTGGTGCCATAAAACATTCGTGGAGGGCGCGCGCTCGCGGGCGGGCAACGGGGCACGGTCGGTTCTCTCCACGCACTAGCCTTCTGCATCGGCATTTTATTTATGAAAATAATTCGCAGAAGAACTAGCGTACCGCTACAATATGTTCAATTATCAGTGGCATTGCTAAATCGCGATGTAGAGCTTTTATGGGAATATACTTTGGGGCGCAGAGGGCGGCCGTGAGGCATTCATTTTGAACTACTTGCAGTTTTTTCAAATGTGTATCTGCTGCAATTGCCCAACTCGGACATGCGTAGTCCATTTGCGGTCTGATAATTGCTTTATAAAGCGTGAGGCAGTTTGCCGTAGATAGTTTGCTCCGCTTGTGAAACAAGCTTCGCAATCTGCCTTTGGTCTGCCGCGCTTTCTTTTGCACGTTTTCTATGTGCAGCTTAAATGTAAGTGGGCTTTCTAGTGTAACGCCTAAATATTTAACACTTTTTGCCCATTTAATTTCGTCTCCGCATAGCGCGAGCGGCCTCGGCTGTGTGAATCGCCATTTCCGTGTGAAGAGTACCGCAGCACTCTTACCCACGTTGACTTTGACCCGCCACAGCTTCAGCCACTCCTGGATCTGAAGTAAATGCTGATCCAAATACTTCTGAAGAAGCTCGATTCTTTTTGACGTGGCTATTACAGCCGTATCGTCAGCATACAGGTCGAGTTCTGTTTGCGGGTGCGTGGGAATGTCACGCACATACAGGCTGAAGAGCGTAGGAGCTATCACGCTCCCTTGCGGCACTCCGGCCCGCACGGCGCGGCTTGTGGATTTGGCATTCAGAAGCGTGACTTGAAACGTTCTGTTTGCCAGGTATGAGTGAAGAAGGTGCAAAAGGTATGAAGGGAAGTTTAAGATGTGAAGTTTGTACAGGAGACCGGCGTGCCAGACCTTGTCAACGGCGCTGGCGACGTCGAGGAATACTCCACCTGTAAATCGGCATTCATTGAAGTTGCGTCTTGTGCGGTCCGTGATTCGCACAAGCTGATGCGTTGTGCTGTGTTTTGCACGGAAGCCAAACTGCTCGTTATTGATTAGAGAATTATCTGAAATAAATTTTAGAATTCTATTAAGTATTAATTTTTCACAAAGTTTTCCGAGTGTATTAAGAAGGCTTATTGGCCTATACGACTCGGGAAATTTTGGATTCTTTCCCTGCTTATGAAAAGTAAGCACATGGGCGTGCTTCCACTGACTTGGGAAGTGCTGAAACCTAAAAAGTGCATTAAATAAAGCGACCAAAAACACTATGGCTTGCTGCGGCATCTTCTTCAGGACGTCGTTTGTGATGCCGTCGGGGCCGGGAGCTTTTTTAGCTTTCAGCTCCGCGATGGCCGCCGCTACTTCAGCTTCAGTAGTGAAACTCGGCTCGTCGGCGGGCGCGTGCAGTGCCGCCGTCACTGTTTGTTGCACTTCGACAACGTGCGGTAACGGCGGCGATTCCTCGATCGGCTGAAACTGAGATTCTAGGACATTAGCGAGGAGTTCAGCTTTCTCCTCATTGGATTCCGCGAACTCTCCTGCGCTGTTCTGAAGCGGCGGCACTGTAATCGGCGTCCTGGAAAGCATGAGAGATATTCTCCATAGCGAATTGTCCTCAGGTTTGAGGCCTGAAAGAAATTTATCCCATTTCTGATTGCGGTAATCCGCTAACTCGATTTCAACTTGGCGTTTCAATCGGTTTAGCTCCCGTTTGTCGGCTGGGTGTCGCGTGCTCTGCCATACTCTGCGCGCTCTGTTCTTCCTGTGAATCAAATTGAGTAAATAGGGGGTTAGTGGCTGCACCTTTTTTGAGGAACGCTGCTTCTCAGCTGCCGCGTTGAGGCTGTCAGTCACAGCTTCGGCGAATTTTGTTGCTCCAGCTTCTATCTGCTGCGATCCTGAAAGAGCAGACGCGTCAGGTATGCGCTGCTGCAGCTCCGTCTGAAATTGTTTCCAATTAGTGCGCCGCTTCTGCGTCGTGGGTGCAGTGGACAGCGTCAGGCCGCCGCGTCTCATGTCCGCTACTATCGGGAAATGGTCAAAGGAGAGTTCGTAATTGATGGTAAGGGTGGGTGGGTAGTGAATGTTTTGACAGAGTGCAAGGTCAAGAACATCCGGTTTGTTGTTGGAATTGTAAGGAAAGTAGGTGGGTGATGAGGGAGCAAAGATCTCGCAGCCGTTTGCATCAGCGACAGCTTTCAGCTTACGGCCGCGCGGGCAGGTGATGCAGGAACTCCAGGCCGTGTGCTTGGCGTTATAATCGCCTGCTATGAGTGTTGGAGTTCTGTTTGCCTCTACTAGTTTTGCAATATCTGCAGCTAGTATGGCGCACTTTTCCGCGGAGCGGTCGGGGCGGGCGTACAAAGAGACAAGTCGAAGTGGCCCGCGCTCCGTCTGTACGACAACAGCAGTGGCCTCGGCGTGCTGCAGCTGCGGGAGAACTGAAACATAGTGATTTATGTTGCGTCTTATAAGAATTGCTGTTCCGCCTTCGTTGACGGCCGTCGTGTTAGCTGCTTGTGCTGCTCTGTCATTCCTGTAGCAGATGAAACCTGGAATGTTAAAAGACAGATGCGGGCTCAGCCATGTTTCACCCAGCATCGTTACTGAAATATTGTGCCGAGCGAGAAAGCTGTGAAGCTCTGCCTGCTTCAAACGCGAGCAGATGCCGTTGCAGTTCCAAAAAGCAACGGGGCTGCAATTCCTATAAAAAGAAGTAGCCATTATTTAAGGGGCGGGGGCGAATCCGCGGCGGTCAGGTAGCGAATCCCACTAGACTAGCGGCCGTCGACGGCGGCGCATTTATACCTGCCCGGCGCCCGCCTGGACCCTTCGGGAACTCGCTTCTTGGCGACCCGCGAATACCCTGGAATCGTCTAGTTTGCGGGCGGCGGCGGATAATGCAATATTCGTTACAGTATCCTCAATATGGAAATGAAGACTTTTATTCGTAAGTTTTCTTCTCGATCTGGTTCTAGTCGAAGCTTGAGATTTAAAAAAAGATTCTGTAAAATTTGGGGGTACTTTACATGAAGCCCTCCGGACATTTTCAAAATTTTATCCAAAACGGCTCCAAATTTTTTTCTTTAAATTTCTTAGAAGAATAGAGTAAAATACATTTATTAAAGTGGCATAGGTCCGATTTTCACGGATAAATCTGAATATTCGATAATTGCAAAAGTTTGAATTTTTTCGGCGTCTCTCTCCAACTACAAAATTGTAGATAGAGATTTTTCCTTCAAATAAAATGTGCTCTCCAAAGTGAGTTCTTCGTTTGTCTGACACATGGTTTTGAAAATTTTAGTGGTTTTCACGCAATATTACGTGCAATATGTGCAATTTTAAAAAATTACAAAAACAAGATTTTCTCAAAAGCGGCTCCAAATTTTTTCTTTAAACTTTTGATAGGTATAGTGCCTAATGTATTTTATGAGATGACATAAACGCCATATTGCTTTTTCAAAAATTGGAAAAATGTATTTTTTTACTTGTTTCTCACGTCGCACAGTGTGTAATTTTGACGATCTAGGAGGAAAAAATTAATAACTCTCTTTGAAATGAATTTCTCGTAGTTTTTGGAGGTCTGTTGTGTAAATAATGTCCAAATAAACAATCCGCTCGTAAAACTTAAATTTTTAATTTTGTAAAATATTTAGGAAATTTGAATACTTGTATTAGCCCTCATGACAGTATACGTTTTTCAAACGCTGAATTTGTTTAACTCTATTGGAAATAATATTTGAATTTTACAAAACAAACTATGCAAGAAAAATGAAGTGAATATATACAAAAATAAAAAGCCGAAAATGCAAAAATAAAAACAAAAATTAAGTGAGGAATGTACAACAAATATTTACAAATTAGTTTGAAACACTACCCGCGTATTCTTCTGATGGTGGCTCTTCTAAATACGCCATCTCTTTTTTGCCTTATTACTTCATTCCAATAACATGAAAAGTTCATGTTTCACTTTTTTGGGTGCAGTTATAGTTTTGGCGCTTATGCTCGACTTGAATGGATCTGAGCTAATAAGCAGCCGGTGGAGCAAATTCATATTTGCGTTTGCTCTTGACGTTTTTCTAGTTCTTTTTCGCCACTTTCGCTTTATTTTATTCTACTCTCACTTGACATGTTCGTATTTCTGAACGATACAAAATGCACTCAAAATCATTTTTTTGTTGGCGTATGTGTACATACTGGCGGGTTGAAATATTGATATCCATCATCAAAGCAAGTGACAATGATGCAGGCTTTTGAAGAATGGATCTTCGAGCTTTGTTAATTGTAATTCTCCCATTGGAAGAGGCTTCACAGAGCTCCTTATCTATAGCTGCCACACATCTTTTTGTCATACTTCCTTAGTTTGATTTCAATAGCTATGAATAACTTTTCTGAGCTAGTAGTGTCTACAAAAGGTTTCAATTGTATGGATTTAGCTTTAATCCCACAATACCTGAAAGACTCATTAGGTCTTCTAGCTCTATTAATTTTTAAATTTATTTGTGATGGACCTGATACTGCCTTTAACATTTAATCAAGAAGGGTAAGAGTTTCTTGTAGCCAGGACGAATTATATTTCAAGAACGACTCTTTACTTCTTACAGAGTTTTACAATCCGGTTTTAACTTTTTGACAAATCCATCTAACGTAAGACTTAATTTTGTCCAAAAATGCTTTGTGATGTTCTATAATTCCTAATTCACGTCCCGTCGAGGTGGGTTGGTCCACGTCCTGTCGGGGGGATGCAGAGAAGGCTCTCAAGTGTTCCTTTCTCCATTTTTTTTTTCATCTTCTTGCTTCTCATTTCATGTCATGTACGTTCTTTTCACTCCTTTTTCTTCCTCACTGGCCTTCTCTGTATGCTGAACGCCCACCCATGTGTTTGCCGTGCATGGCGACCCGTGTCGGAGGGAATGTGTGTCCTGGCAGTTGAGGGACCTGTTTGTTTCCCTATCTAGTCCTAGTGCTACTGTTCGCCTTGCACTAAGGAGTACGTTGATTACGTATTTTGGGGAACATTCCCTGTAGGTTCCAACACACTCGCTTTGGCCCCGGACTCTTCTAGACGGGCGGTCGGGAGCTAACCCACTCCCGATCAATCGGCTCGGACTAGGTCTTGTACTGAACTCCAGGGTGAGCGGGGGAATCCACGGCGGTGCAGCGCTGTGTTATTCCCCCACTATATCCTCGTGGCAACCCTGGCACTCCGATGGAGTGTCCCCTTGTTGGGCTCCGTGGTGGGTGGGGACCACGAGGATGAACCTATTCCATCTACATGGATACTTCACCTTTCCCCCCGCCCTCTTCCGCAAGGAAGAGGAGATTTGCAGAAAGAACTATTGATTTGAATAGTTTCTTTTCTAGAGAAGATCGACCCAAGAAGCCTCGTTTCCTCCTCATGGCATGTGCCGAGGAAGGTAAGACTTTCAAAACTGTGAGTGCTGTCCGTCTGGCGCGAGCTATCGAAGAAGCCTACGGGAAGCTCCAAGCGGTCGTGCGACAAAGGAATGGAACCATTCTTTTTGAAGCGCGTACCGACGAGCAGATTGTAAAAATTCAAAATACGAAGCAGATTGCCGGCCTCCAGGTAGTAGTCACGGTTCATCCCACCTTGAACCTGAGCAAAGGCGTAGTCAACCACGAGGACTTTGCTACTGAAACGGAAGAAGATCTTCTAAACTTTTTTAAGACCCATGGCGTGACTGAGGTGTACAGGATCGGAAGGAAGGAGCAGGGGAAAGTGATCCCTACTTCTACCCTGATCCTTACTTTTGACCGACCATCCCTCCCGGAAAGGATCGTTACCGCTTTCTACAACCTCCGTGTGCGGCAGTATGTGCCGAACCCTTTGCGCTGCTTCAAGTGTCAAAGGTTTGGGCATACCCAACAGCGATGTATGTCCGTTAACGCGGTTTGCGGGAAGTGTGGATCGTCAGTTCACGACCCACAACCCTGCGACAAACCACCGCACTGTGTGAATTGCGAAGGCGATCACCCAGCCAACGACAACCAGTGCCCCACGTTTCTCCGGGAAAGGGAAATCCAAAAAATAAGGGTAACCGAAAAGGTTTCCTTCCCTGAGGCGAAGCGTAGGTTCCAAATCAGGAATCCAGTGGACCTATCTCGATCCTTTTCCAGTGCTGCAAAACCTAAGTCCCCGGGGGTAACAGCGAGTTGTCAAACTCACTGTACCCCAGCGGTAGTTTCGCACTTTAGTTGTCAGGTGTCGCCGACAGACTTCCCCGAAGATTCGGCATGTATCCAAGGTGGGAAAATTATAATTCCCACAAAGTACAAAAAACCTGTGCAAAAACACCACCAGAAATCGACCACTGAGACTTCTACTGAAATCGATCTTAAACAGACACCGCCTCCCAGGAAAAATACGTCATCCAAATCCCGTCCACCTCTTTCTGTCTCTGAGAATCACATCGGACGATCCTCCAGCCCCTATAGATCTCGGTCACCCGTGGCCAAAAGTCGGGAAAACCCCCCGACCATATCCAGCAGCAGTCAGGATGACTCTGCTGTTGATGAGGAACCCCACGAGAGTTCCCCTACAACCATTCAGAAGGTGAGAAAGAAAAAAAAGCAACCAAAGAAATAATTTCACATAATGGCTCTCTCATGGAACTTAAATGGTCTTCGTGCTCACTCAGAAGAATTAAGATTAATAATTTCTCGCCACAAACCATTTATAGTCTGTCTTCAGGAAACTCATCTTCTCCCTCATCATCCCCTGTCTCTTCGCGGATTTAACATCTATCGGTTTGATCAAGACGACGGACTTCGTGCTCACGGCGGCGTTGCGGTACTCATCCGCGACTCCCTGTTCTCGGAGGAACACAACGTTCGAACCGACCTCCAAACAGTTTGCGTACGGGTACACCTACCATCGTTCTCTTTTACGGTGTGTAGTATATACATTCCCCCTGGCCAAGTCGTGTCACAAGAGGAACTCGAAGATGTTTTTTCTCAGTTGCCCGCCCCTTTTTTTATTGCGGGGGATTTTAATGCCCACAATCCCCTCTGGGGTGGCACGAGGACCTGCCCGAGAGGTTCTATCCTCGAAAATATTATTGACCAGCAAAACTTAATTCTTCTGAACTCCGGGAATCACACTCATTTCTCCATGGCGTCAAACACCTTCTCGTCAATCGATCTGGCACTCTGCAGTCCATCCCTATCTACCATGGTAGAGTGGACCGTACTCGATGATCTACATGGGAGTGACCATTTTCCCACTTTGGCCCACTTTAATGTCCCTGATTTAGACGTCATCTACCCTCCTCGCTGGCTATTCCATCGAGCCGACTGGGATACATTCAGCGAGAAAATTATAATGCCAGACCACTTCTCAAATAATATCGATACCTTGGTGGCCCAATTCACCGACGCCGTTCTTCGCGCAGCCACCATTGCAATCCCGAAGTCTACGTGTCGGCCACGACGCGTCCCTGTGCCTTGGTGGAATGCTGACTGTGCCACCGCGGTGCGAGACCGAAAGCAAGCACTCGCTAGGCTCAATAGGTTCCCCACCGCATCAAACCTGATCGATTTCAAAAGAAAGCGGGCCAGAGCCAGATTAGTAATACGGGAAAGTAAGACCGCTTCCTGGAGAGCCTTTATCTCTTCTCTTTCTTGCCATACCCCGCCTAAAGTAGTATGGCGAAAGATCCGACAGATCGGAGGAAGATTTTCCCCATCATCTGTCCCAGGACTTCTTATTAATGGAAATCTTATTACTTCTCCAGAAAAAGTAGTTGAGGAATTGGCCTGTCATTATGAAAATTCCTCCAGTTCCTTACACTACTCCCCTAGCTTCTTGAAAACTAAGAGTAGAATGGAGAAATGCAGATTGGACTTCTCTACCTGCCTGGAGGAAGATTATAACGCCCCTTTCTCCATGGATGAATTTTCTTGTGCGCTCACCCGTGGGAAAGATTCTGCTCCAGGACCAGACCAGATACACAACCAAATGTTAAAACACCTGCCGGAAGAGGCACGTATCTTTCTCCTCCGTATCTTCAACAAGATTTGGATGGAACATACCTTCCCTAGAACCTGGCGCGAAGCGATTATTATTCCTATTCCTAAAGAAGGAAAGGACAGGACAAAGCCGTCAACCTACCGTCCAATCTCGCTCACAAGCTGTATATGCAAACTTCTGGAGCGAATGGTGAATACGCGTTTGGTCTGGCACCTGGAGCAGAGAAACCTACTTATCCCCATCCAATGTGGTTTCAGGAAGAACAGGTCAACCATGGACCACCTTGTCACCCTTACCACACAGATCTCCACTGCTTTCGTGCTACGTCAACACCTGGTAGCAATTTTCTTTGATATAGAGAAAGCTTATGATACTACCTGGAGGTACGGCATTCTTCGCACCATCCATTCTTGGGGTCTTAGGGGCCGGCTCCCCCTTTTTTTAGTAGCCTTTCTTTCCTCAAGATACTTCCGCGTTCGCCTTGGTGACAGGTTATCCGCCAGCCACCATTTAGAAAACGGGGTCCCTCAGGGCTCAATTCTGAGTGTCACTCTGTTTGCCATCGCTATCAATAGTATAGCGTCGATAATCCGAGAGCCGGTGAAAGCATCGCTCTTCGTTGACGACTTTGCCATTTTCTGCTCTTCCAAGAGTATTCAAGTGATAGAGAGACAATTACAACTTGTCCTCAACAAATTGCAGGAATGGACTGATGCGACAGGTTTTAAATTCTCCGCATCAAAAACTAGCTGTATGCACTTCTGCAGGATTTATCATCTTCATAACCACCCCGATCTTTTTCTTGGAAGCCATCTTCTACCTTTTGTGGACTCTGCAACTTTCCTTGGGCTTACTTTCGATAAGAGCCTAACTTGGCGAAATCATATACGTAAACTGAAGAGCCGATGTGTCTCACCTCTGAACCTTCTCCGCACCCTTACAGGCAGCTCTTGGGGAGCTGACCGTGTGTGTCTCTTGCGTTTGTATAGAACCCTCATCCGCTCTATTTTGGATTATGGATGTATTGTATATGGGTCAGCGTCACCATCAACCCTCCGGCCATTAAATACCATTCACAACGCCGGTATAAGAATTAGTACAGGCGCCTACCGCACGAGTCGCATCGAATGCCTCTTGGCCGAAGCTGGAGAACCATCTCTGAGCCGAAGGCGAGATATTTTATTAGCCTCTTATGGGGCTAAAGTGTCGGGACTGGTTGACCACCCTTGTCGTCGTATAATCATCCACCCAAAGTATGAGTCCTCGTACAATCTTCGAACTTCGTTACCCCATCCCCCAGGTATTAGATTACGAAATCTTCTCCGGGAATTAAATGTAGAACTTCCCACTCCTGTGAGACCCACAAGTGACCGGATCCCCCCTTGGAAACTCCTCCTTCCCAGTATTGACTTCAGACTCTCCCATTTACCCAAACAAACTACTAGTCCTCTGGTTTACCAGAAGCAGTTTCTGGATATGAGAGAATCGTATCCGGATCATTTATTCTTATACACGGATGGTTCATCGTGCAGCGACGCGGTGGCATGTGGTTTTTACTGTATCAGGGCCACCAAATCATTTCGGCTTCACTCCAAATGCAGTATTTTCACTGCCGAAATGTGTGCAATCTTTGAGGCCCTAAAATACATTGAATCAGCGACGTTGCGGCGAGTAGTTATCTGTTCCGATTCTCTCAGCTCTCTTCAAGCTGTCTCCCGTCCTTCGTCAGACTACCTGACTTTATCCGTTCAAAGCCTGATTCATCGTCTTCTGTCCCGCCGCTATGACCTGGTACTTAGTTGGGTCCCAGGCCACGTGAGTATCAGAGGGAACGAACTGGCCGACCAGGCGGCGAAATCAGCGACTCGTAAAACTCGTATCGACATCCCTTCTGTGCCATTATCCGATGTTCAGGCTTTCTTGAAACGATCCGTGCTTAGAGCGTGGCAAACAGAGTGGCACAATAGCACTTTCAAACTAAGTGCGATAAAGAATTCTGTGTATCCCTGGCGCTCCTCATCACGGTCTTGTAGACGCGAGGAAGTTATTTTAACCCGTCTTCGTATCGGACACTGCCATTTCTCTCACGGTTTCATTCTTCGAAATGAAACTCCCCCCATCTGTGACTCGTGCCAGACTGTTCTTTCCGTGGAACACGTCCTGCTGTACTGTAGGAAATTTGTTGGCAGTCGACGAAGACATGACCTGGGCAACTCGCTACAAGTGGTGCTCGGGGATGACGATTCTGCGCTCTCAAAACTTTTTTGTTTTTTGAGAGAAAGCAGAATATATAATTTTATTTGAAAGAACAATGTTTTATGTTGTTTTTTTGGCCCCTTTACAGCCAATTTTACGTTTTAAGATAAATTTTACGCGCCCTTTTTCTATTTTCCTTCTGCCATTTCTACATGTATACTTGATGCAGAATTCGAGCCTCCTTTTTAGCTGCTTACATGCTTTAGCTTTAGCTTTAGCTTTAGCTTTAGCTTTTTACATGCTTTTAAACAGTGAGTAAGTTACATATGCAACACTGAATATTCTTTTCTCCAAATACTCTGGCATGGGCGCCAATGACCACAGCAGTCGAAGCGCCCTTTAAACCCTATTCAATCAATCTAATTCACGTAAGAAAACATTTAATATAGCTTCAGATCTCTTATCAATTGAATTTGTTACTCATGTATCAAATAACAACCTGCGGGTAACTTGAAGACCCTTTCTGTAAAAATGTATATATAATTCAGATAAGCAGGTATAAGCAGCTAGTCTTTTCACGATTAAGAACCCAAAAGTACTAGTTTTAAAATGTATATGGCCCGAAAGGTGTATAATGGTGTATAATACACTAAAACTCTAATTGAATTTCGAGAACGTGTAATACATTCAATATAAATCGCTCACCTTTTCCATTAACTTTTTTAGGCACATTAAAAATAAATACTTCAATTTTATCCACATAAAAATAATCGTAAAAGTATGTAGATTACTAATAGTAAACCCACAAATCACAGAATGAGACGAGTAGTGTATTCCTACCAAGAGAACTTTACGGACTGAAAAGGGCCATCCGGAGCTGAGTGCTGGCGAAGCGGCGATGGACGTCTTTGGACATGCACCATGGGGTCCTTGTGACCGTCTAGAGAAAACTAACAACGTTTCCACATAGTTCAGACATACTACTACACAGAAATATAACAATTTTGCTATTTTAATTCAGTCGAAAATTGAATTTTTTCCAGCTAGTTGGCCAAAATTACACACTGTGTCGTTAATATTTACATTAGCAGCGCTTTTTTTCACATTATTATATTTACGAGTACATGTGCTTTAAATAAAGTTTCTCGAAATCGCAACCGTTTTCTGTGAAAAGTAGCTCAAAATTCCGCATTTTCAGAAACGCTCAAACGCCATTTTCTCATAGATGGCTGCAATTTTTTCTTGAAACTTTTGTAACGGATAGTGCTAATTACTCTCTTTAATATGATGTAAAGTTTATTTTGGGTTATTTTTTGTTTTTTCAAAAATTGCATAAATGTAATTTTTTGAAAGTTCTCTCACATCTTTTAATATGCACATTACCAGCAATTTGTAAAGATTATTATATTTGTGAGTGTAAGTGCTTCAAATAAAGTATTTTGAAAACTCAAAAATTTTCAGTAAAAATGAGCTTCAAATTTCCCATATTTAGTAGTGCTAAAATGCAATTTTCTTTAAAACTGCACACAATTTTTAAAAGATAATTGCCATTTAGGACTAGGTTTTTGTGTTCTTTAATATTCTAAAATTAATATTTCTATTCTACCAATTAGAAACCGAAAAATTAAGATTATCATAAAAAAATATAGTTTGTGCGGTGATTGATGGCAGCTGGCAAGAAAGGGAATGTGGCAATTCTGAATATCTAGCGAAGGAAATAGAAAACTAATACGGGAAAGTCTATGCCATTCTGTTGCACCACTAGTTCTTAATGAAATATATTCATCAAAAGCAGATCTTCAAATAAGGTCATGTTGAATTTTTTAAAAATTAAGTGGTTTATCTATAATTTCCTGACAAACATAATAACCTGCTCAGAATTGGCTGTGCTTAGTTTTCATCGTTTAAAGTAAAATTTTAAAAATATAATTTTTGTCAATTACATATATTTATCAAAACATCATCTTCAAATAAGGTCATGCTTAATTTTTTCAAAATAAGAGTAGTTTACTATAATTTTGTGACAAACATAATAGCCCACTGTAAATTTACTGCGTTTCGGACAGCTGGATGAGTCGTAAATTAGAATTGGCAATTTTGTATATTATTTCTTTGTTGGTTTCTTATATCCAAACTTTTGTTACACACTCGCACATTAATATTTAAGAAATTGTAAATAAGTAAAAAGAATGAATTGCTCTCAGAATAGCAACAATGCAGGGTCTGCAACAATTGAATTCACTTTGCGCTTGTGAATATGTGACCTACGTGTGATTGTTGTGACCTGATGGAGCTGTATGAAAAGGAATTATAATTGTCTAATTTATGTTATTTGCATGAAAATATTTAGTTTTCACACCAAATGCTGTAACCATTTGTTGTGAGTAGAGTATATGTTGCATGGTTTTGAAATACTCTTCTCAATTCATTGCCCTGTGGAGTGCATTTCTATATTGTCCTGGGTATCAGGCTTCTTTTTCAAATACAGGTTTACAAAAATTTTGTATTCTATATCTTGTGCAGATGTAGAATTCACATAGTTCTGACAACACTGCGATGGAAACTGTGAGTTGTATGCGTCTTGGTTGAATTAGACATTTTCAAATAATAGCTAAGAGTAGCGCATAGTTAGTAGCGCATAATGTGCAATATTTCAGTACTACGTAGCGGTTTCCTCTAATACAGGAAAGTATGTGCAATTGTAGCACCTAGTTAATTTTGAAATTGTAATTTATTGGGTAGAATAGTAAAATATTTATTAGACAATATGCTAATTTCAGTTATTTCTCTTTACAGCCACAGGTGCCTCGCAAAGCAATGAAGATAGGTAAATCTCAAGGAAAGGAAAGATCAGAGAGTAGTTCTTCAATGGATGATTTATTCAAAGTTAAAGATACAGGCCATGACTTCTCAGAATTGGAAAGTCTAAAACAAAGGCTAAAGGAAACAGTTGATGAATTAAATAAATCAAAGAACTTGTGTGAGTTATTAAATGGAGATATTTCCATTAAAATGCATCAAATTGAAGAACTGCAACATAAAAATGAAACATTAGCTGTGGAAATTGAGGTGTTACAAAATGAATTGAAGGAGGCACAATCTGAGCATCATGAAAGCTTAACAAAATATGAAACTCTAGACCGAGATACTCTTGCTCATTTGGAGGAAATACACATGATGGTCAAGGAACTTGTTGACAAAAAAGATGTAAGCACTAAAGAGATGAATAATTTGAGGGAAGAAATTGACAATTTGACATGCCTGAAAAATGATTTTGAACTGAAAGTTACTCAAAAACAGCAGATGATTCTTATGCTTCAAGGTGAATTGTCTAGTGCAGAGGTAGAACTTGTGGAGTGTAGGTCAGAATGTGAACGTCAAACTGCAGCAGCATGTGAAAGAGCTGAGGAAGTTAAAAAACTTCGGTCCACCATTTGTCATTTGGAGCAGCAAATGGAAGAAACAGACAAACAGTTACGTCACATGCGAGACAATCTAATGAATGGTTCGGTTGTTAGAGAAAATTTGGAAGAACAGTTAACTGAAAAGGAAACTGCTTGCGCTGATTTGGAAGCAAACTATAACAAATTGCTCTCTGAATGTGAATTTTTAAAGGCTGAACATTCGAAGGAAATAGACAACATTTTGGGTAGTTGTAACAAACAGTTGGGTAATATGGTAAATGATCTGGAAGCTGCCTCTGAACTTGTTAATTCTCATACAGCAAATATGCAAGCAATTTGTAATGAAAAATTGCAGGCTTTAGAAGACAAAGTTGCATTGACTGTTGCCAAAGCTCAAGAAGTATGGCAAAACGAAATTGTACATTTGAAAGGAGAACTGGAAATAGCTGCTAATCAGTTAAAAGAGGAGCAGCAATCTGCACAGGAAAAGATAGAATCTATCATTAGGGATATGGAAACAAGAGATAGAGAATCATCGAGAAGAATTAAAGAAGTTGAATCAGAGGCCCGAATCATCACTGAAAAATTGCTTAGAGCTGAGGAAGAATTGAGACGCCTTTCAGATATTAGAGATGAATTGAAAATTTCAGATGTGGAGAACAAAATTACAATTGTGGAACTCCAAGACAAAGTTGACTTGCTGACTGTGGAAAGAAATTTATCTAATACAAAATTAAGTGAAGTTGTCAAAGAATGCGACTTATTAAAGTGTCAGAATAAAAATTTGACTGTTGGAAATCGTAATCTTAGTGACAGTTTAGAGGCTTTGAGGGTTCGTTTACTAGAAAGTGAGACAGATGTTGAAGAAATGACTGCTCTTAAATGTGCCTTGGAGTCGGAGAAAAGACAGTTAGAACAGACTTTGGAAAGGTTGTTATCTGAATTAGAACAGCAAAAGGCCAACAATGCTCAAATTGAGGCAGAAAGTTTGCAACAAATTGAAGAAGTAAGAGAACATTTGTTGGGGAAACTTGAGTTATTTAAACAAAAGGCTTTGTCAGGTTCGGATGAAATTGAGAAATTTGAAGAAGGAAAAATCATGCAAATTCAAAATTTAAAGAGTCAATTGGAACACTTTCGTCAAGAATTTGAGATGGTGAGCAATTATGTAGCAACAACGGAGCTTGAGAATGAAAAACAAGCCCAGCAACTTCATATTTTACATGAAGAACATCAGAAAATGAAAGATTCATTTGAGATGCTAACAACTAAGTATGAACAACAAGCTGCTGAATTAAAACAGCGAATCTGTGAATTATCAGTTGCTTGTGACAATATAACTTCTCAAGAAGAACAAATACTGAGATACAAGTGTCACATTGAACAATTATCAGCTGATGTTGAGAATTCAGAAGCAAGAATTGTTGAGCTAAATGAAGCATTAAGTGTAATGGAAGAATCGAATGCCGAGCATGAGAGAGAAATAGAGGCTCTCACTGAAAAATTGGATCATCAGAGAGATTGCGCCAAGGTTGCAACCCAGCAAATTGCTAATCTTGAAGCAACCAAGTCTTATCAGGAGCATCATGTTCAAACATTGACTTCAGAACTGGAAAGGCATAAAGAATTTTACCATCAAGCTACAGAACATATGCTAACTTTAGCTGATTCAAATGCAGAAAAGGAAAAAGAAATCGAAGCTCTTACTGAAGAAAATGAAGAACTAAAAAGCAGTTGTAAAAGATTCACTGAGCAACTAGATGATTTAAAAACTCAATTGTTCAGAGAACAAAGCAAACTGAAAGAATCAGCTGAGGAGATAAAGTTACTTGAAGGGGACAGGTTTGTGAAAGAAGAGCAGTTGAAAGAATTAGCAGCAGAACTTAAATGTCAGAAAGAATGTGTCCATACACTTTCACAACAAGTAACTGAGCTTGAAGAGCAAAAGTTAGAGACTGAAGAACAACTTTCATCTGTGAAACAAAAGATGATATCTCTGGAAGAAGAAAGGTCCTCATCTAAAGAAACCTGCAGTCAACTTCAGAATTCTGTTGCTAGGATGGTGGAACTTAATGAAGACCTGACTAATAAATTTTCTTCAAGTCAAGAAAAATTAACTGAAAAGGAAAAGCTGTGTGAAAAATATCAAAGTCAAATACAAACTCTACGAGCAGAAATTACGAATCTCAATTCACAAGTACAAAGGAAAGAGAACTCGCTTCAGGATGCTATTGAAAAATTGAAGAAAGAAAATGCTGAACTTGAAACGCAAAATTTGAAAGTAAATCGGTGAGTCATTTGCCCATTTGCTTAGAATTGAAAGTAAGATAGCTGTTTATTTTGCAAAAATAGTTAATTCTAAGAATATATTTTAAATATTTATGACTCATTTCATAAGAGTATTTTTATTAGCAGTTTAATTAGATATAAATTTACAAATAGTTGTTTATGATTTTATAGTATTTTTGTTATTTGAACCCATGACTAACTCAAATTTATATTTATTTTGTTTTACGACTGCCATAATAACTTTAATTTTCATAATATTTCAACATTTGAGGAAGAGGGTGTCTGGAAAGAATTAGCTGTGACATTGTATTTAGTATTATAACAAATTTAAATTTATATGAAAGTGTGTTTTTTTCATCTAGCTATGAACTGGAGTGTGCTGAGTGGAAGAGAAAATATCAAGAGATAGAATCATTAATTGGACCTTTCAAAGAACAGTTAGAAACATATCGAGCTGAATGCAAGATACTGGAAGCAGAGAAAGGTGAAGTGCAGCAAAGTATGAGAGAACTATCTCTTCAGTATGCTGCTAGTTTAGGTCATCAAAACCAGAAGCAGAAAATTCACTACATGGTAAAACTTAAAGAACAGAATATGGAACTAAAAGAGGTTTGTGATATAATTTTTATTCTATTACTTCTATTGTATTTTTTTAATGTAATTACTAGAGCCTGGAAGATCGGCAAAATGCCTTCTTCCTATTGTTGCAGCTTTGACTTTTCACTACAGGAATCACTCAATTGTACTTCTGGAGTTGTTTCAGTAGATTTTCATTTTGTCCTGTTGTTGTTGTTGTTTCCGCCTATTTTGGCTTCTGATGCCAATTTTTGGCATTTTGCCTTATTTGAGTCTTTCCTGCTTTATTTATGCCTTTTTCATCATTATATCCTCTTCTTACCCTTTCTGTCAATGTGGAATCATATCTGCATGCCTGAACCGTAGGAAGGCACGGTCCTATATTTTCTTTCTGTGGACATGGAGTCTTCAGTGTCAGTTGGTGTTAACAATCTAAAACGGAAAGAAAGATGATACCAGGGAAGATTTTTGATATATTTCATTGATGCTGACACTTGTTTGCTCACAAGGAACTCCTGTGTTTGAGGCTGGCCTCAGATTCCTTTTGAGGACAATGCTGTTTGTACATGATATACCCTTCTCCGTTTCCTTCTTGTTCTCTCTTCCCTATGGTGATTATACAAGTGTGAAAAACAAAATCTATTATTTTGTTTTCAATGATAGTATTTAAAGATAAAGAAGGGAGACTACTAGAGCAATAGACCCAACATCACAAGTAAAATAAATTTGTAGTCGTACCGAATGGTCAAAGGTAATAAAGATTACCAAGAAATGATAGTTTCTTTCCACGTAAGTGATCAGACATATTTGAGTGAGAATAAAAATGTGAATAATTTTAACTATTTGTTATAATTACTTTTAAATAACTTTTCAATGTTTACTGTGTTTTAACCTCCCCTACTTTAGCCAGAATAAATTCTTTTTTGAGTGCCTATTTTAGTGAAAATAATTGCCTGAGAACTTCTGGGCTATAGTAATTACAAGCAAACATTTTCATTGTGAGGATTTGTTCATAATTTTTCTTTCTTTCTTTTCTTCTCTCTCTTTTTTTTCTTCATGAATGCATGAATGATTGCATCATCACTAGTGCCCAGAAGTTGAGGCATTTATTTTATCTAAAGTAGGCATGAAAAAATGCATTTATTCTAGCAAAAGTAGGGGTGCAAAAGTGTGTCTAAACAATGAAAAATCATATTTGAAAGGAATTATTGTAAAAAATTAATATTTAAAATGATTGAAATTTTTATTCTAACTCTAAAATTAGTAAGTCATCATGTTTCATGAAACCATATATTAGCATGTGCAATGTAAACATCATTATCATGTTTCATATAAGGAAACAATATTTTCATAGTAATCCCGATTCCTCATGACTGCAATATAATGGCTATGAATTTCTTTTATTCTTAATGCTCTCTGTTTGAAATGATATTGTGGGATTCCTTTTTGGATCTTGAAATGGTATTACTGAAAACAATTGTAGATTTCCTTCTTCGCACTTGTGTAATAGCCAGCATTGAGAATAGTACATTCATACACAGAGGGCTGTTCTCAGAAGAGATCGCAATCCATACTAAAAAGTATGATGGGTTTCCTTGTGAGCGAACAAAGTGTCGGTATCAATTAATAAAAAAATTCAGATCTTGGCTGATATCATCTTTCTTTTTATTTAGATTTTTAACACACTCTCTCTTTCCACAGAAAGACAAAATACAACTGTCTGTATTGTCCAGGCTTGCAGGTATACACTCGGCTTGATCAAGATCAGTGCTACGGAAAAATAGCAAAATAGTGATATAAAAGGCAGAAAGAGGCAAATGAGACAAAATGGCAAAAATAGGCAAAATGAAAATCTACTAAAACAACACTAAAAGTACAATTAATTCATTCCTATTGCCAAAAGTCACGAAATAGTAACAATAATAAAACTGCATTTTGCCAAACTTCCGGGCTCTAGTCTTCGCACAATCAGCCAATTGCAGCGAGAGAATCATGGAAAGGTAGCAGCAAAAAGAAAAGCCAACCACCATTTTCTCGCACAGATGTCAAATACCAAAGATGTCACAAGAAAATTGTTTCACAAAATGAAGTTTGATTCTCTTATACATTTATAATGCTGAGAAAAAGTGTATGCATCTTGTTTATAATGTTCCTTTATTGCATTCAGACTAATTTGAAAGCTCACTCCTAACTTCTCCTTTCCAAAGCACGTAAAGCTTATTATATTACTGTTCTGTGACGTATTAGCAGTTTATGGCACAAATAATTAAATCATATATACTCAGTGAATCACAGCAAGCAAATCTGGAAGAGGCAGTAAAAATCACAGCTGACCACTGTTTATTGCATAAACATCAAATGTGCATGATGTTATATACCACCTACAAAATTTTACTTATGAAACTTTTTTTTTGTAATTGCTTTTGATTCTTTATATTTTTGTTATACAAAAAAGTATGCATCATATTTATAATATTGCTCAATTGCAAATGGATGAATTTGAAAACTCACTCCAAACATCTCGTCAAAACATGTTCTTGTCCAGTAAACGTAACATCATAAACAAGTTGCATAATCTATATACTAATATGACTAGACTCGCAGCACCTTAACTTTTCTTATTGTTTCAGACTGTTCGTAACTTGAAGAAAACAATAGAAAAGTTGCGCAAGGATGGCACTAATGCAGGCAACAAAGCGTCTAGTGTAACACATACTGCAATTGTCAACAAAGGAAAGGAGAACATAGGTCATGGTCATAGTCCTGTTCACAAGATGGTGCCAATCCAAAGTCCAGGAGAAGGTCAGAAGTCTTCTCGAAAATTGGTCCCTATTCAAAGTCCAGGAGAGAATCATCGACCAGGTTTCACTCTTACTCCAATCCAAAGCCCTGCAAACAGCCCAAATCCAAAGCCTTTTGGTGAGCGTTCAACTCACACAAATGTTATTTAAATACTACCATGAAATGTGACGATCCAGTAAAGAATTAAAAAGTATTTTTTTGGCTTAGGAGAGGTCAATGATTTTATGAAATATGGATTTCAAGAAATGCACGTTACTTCAGAGATTGAAATTCCATTTTGTTTGTAGATATTTGGAAAAAACCTTTTTTCTTTCTAATTTTAAATTAGTTTAATTCATTTTAAAATTGTTTTAATATGATGTGGTCTTGCAAAGCACTATTTTATTAAGAATGCAAGTAATAAAGACCAACATTCTTGTTTTGAAGTGTAATAAAAGTGTAAATCAAGTAACTTTTATTGAATTTTTTACGAAAGACCCATTTACCTTTTTATATCAAAAATTAACACTTCATGTTACTTTCATCTTGTCTTGTCCTATTATCTATTCACAAAAGAACAGTTTACCTGCACATTCTACTTGGAGCGAGATTCGAAGAATGTTTCACTTTTTGTTGGTGTTATTTATGTATATTTATTGCCCTAGAAATGTGTGAATGTTTAGAATTCTTGTGCTACTTGGTAATGTGTAAAACATATTTTTAAATGCTACATTATTTGGTAAAAAATTGTAAATTTTTTTCCTGTTAATAATTATTTTCCAGTAAGTTTCAATAATTTGTAATCCTTTCAATTATGAAATAAAATAATATTCATTGTTAGAGCACTTGCTCTTGTTGAAAATTTAGTAAATATAGCAAATAAGTTTCGTGAATGTTAAAATAAGGCATGTTGAATAGGAGACTCCTGTTCTAAATGAACTGACTGATTCTGAACAGGTTCTCAGAAAAATTGATGTATGCAAGATAGTAAGGCCCAATATATAGAGAGAGATTCTTGTAAATGTAAGCAGGGAGTTCTTTGAGAACAATGTAGTTGAGAAAATATGCAGGAAAGCTGCTAGTAAAAAATTCTAAAAGTGATTGATTCCCCATTGTTGAATTGTTACTTCAAATGTTCTGATTTTTAAACTGAAATTGCATGAAATGTATTTGAATTGATGATCTTCAAATTTTGAAGCCAGAGGGTATTCTCTTCTCTGAAGACTAACAGTGTGAATCATGGCATCTTATTCTTTATTTAAATTGCTCCAGATAATATTAAGTTTGTGAACTCCATTTGCTCAATAATAGGGTGAAACCTGAAACTGGAAAGTACAAAAATGTAGGGATGAACAATTAAACCAAAGACTTTTCTGTTACCATTCTTTAAATGGGATTTTGAATTAATTTTATTTATTCTATAGATCTACTTGCCTAATAAATAAAGTTCAAAGTGAGCTCTGAATTTGTGCTGTTGTTTTTGTTCTCATTACTGTACAGTTGAAAACTCGGTAATAATGAAATTTAATCATAAGCACAATGTTTTTATTGTATAAAATATTTTGTATGTTTGTATTTTCTGTGATTTACACCAATTAAACTTAAGCAGAAGATCCAGTTGTTTAATTTAATTAAATTCTGGGTGTTTTGATGGCTTACTGTGAAGCCATTACATGTGTACCTTTATTTGAGCTCTGAAATAGGTCCCCCACTCCTTTGACGAACATTACTTAAATTTAGAATAAATTATAGCAAGGAGAATTTTTGAGAAAATTTGAGTAACAGAAATCTTTGTTCTCATGTAGTAGAAACTATTTTGCATAGATTTGATGTAATATCTTTTCAACAAAATAATCAAACCCCCCCTCTTTTCTTGCACGTAGAGAAACGAGCTCAGGAAAATGTGCACAGATAAGTTATTTTCTAACGTATAAAAGTTATTTGTATAACAAGGGGTTTTATTCATGAGGGAGAACAGTTGTGTCCCAAACACAGCAGCAAAAGGGACAACTCTCTAAGAGTGAATAAAGCTCAGGTGAAACCCTTGTAATATGCTAAACTTCATTTTTAAACAATATTGCTTGGCATGCATGCCTATGCCTTAAATGACAAAGCACCTGGCAGACAGCTTTGAGAGTGGAGGGGGGGTGTCACGTTTAAGTGGATGCAATTTCAGCTGGTTTGCATTGTTTGACATTCTGCATGGAAGAATTTTTGAATCTGATAAGATTTATTTATTTACTATACACTCCTTTTGATCCAAATACAAAGGGTTATAAAAATATCTTAAGTATAAAGGTGGCATGCAAATTTACATTAAAATACAATATAATATACAATTACAAGTAATACATTGGAAAAATAACAGATGTAATTACGTGGATCAGGAGACAATTCTTAGAGAATCCCTTCAGACAGATAAGCATAAAGTTATTTGAAATTGAAAATGGATAGACTCAAAATCTTAACAAAGGTAGTAAAATTGAGATTAAATATATCAATATCCAGGTCATTTACATTTTTACAGATGCTAAAAACCCAGTTGTTTGATGTGTAGCTGTGGGAAAAAAGTTTTCAGTATACAAAAGGCCAATAATACCTCTAGGACCTTATCGAAATTCAGTACATAAGTTGGGAAAGCAAGAAGGGCTATATCCTGCAAATATATATGCTATTATTTACTAGTTTATATAGAAATTATAAGAAAGGTCATATGTTCTGAGGGATTTCAGATTAACAGAGATGAAATTCTTAAATAATTATGATCCAGGTATGCCCAATCTTGATATGCTTCTGAAAAATTTATGCTGAAGTCTCTCAAGCCTGTTTATATGGAGGACAAAGTAGGGTGACCATATAGTGGACGCAAACAGATGTGATCTATCTAGGAAAAGGTATAATGCTCTCAAGACAGCAACACCCCTAATCTCCTTACAAGACCTTTTAATCAGACTAAGCCGCTGTAAGGACCTGTTAATGGGCATATCCATATGTTGATTAAAATTCATTTTGGTAACAAATATGACTCGGAGGTCTCTAATTGAAGAGAGACAATCTAGATTTGTTATTGATGGTGTAGGAGTCTTCAAGGATATTTGAGGATCTGGAGAAGGTGATAACCTTACATTTGTTAGGTTACATAGGAAGATAATTAGATAAGCAAACTCCATATTAGACAAGACATATTTAATCCAGATGGCCTTCGTTTTTTCCGAAAATTATGTATGCTAATAGTATTCTCTAAGGTCATTAGGAGGAAAGTAAAAACAACTTTGAATTTGTATTGATAGTATTTTTAATAAACGTCCTTCTGGAATGATAGCATGTTTGGCTTTCTCTTTGGTTGTCGACGATATTTGTCGCCATTCCGCTTACAATTGCTTGAAGTCAGGAGATGAAGCCCATTTGCAATTTGTAGTGTTAACAAATTCCTGGAAAATGTGCATATTAACGGTGTCAGATATCTTTAAAAAAAATTACATTGGTGTAATTTTTGAAAAAAACAAGGGGGTACAGCAAAATTAATTCTATGTCATCTTAAACAGTGCAATAAGCACAATTCGTACCAACAGTTTGAAGAAAAATAGGGGGCCATTTATGAGAAAATGTCGTTTGAACGTTTCTGAAAATGCGGAATTTTGAGCTAATTTTCATAGAAAATGGGTGAGTTCTCGAGAAATTTTGTAGGACATTATTTAAAGCACATGTACTCGTAAATGTAATAATGTGAACAAATCGCCGCTAATGTAAATATTAACGACAAGATACAAGTTAAAAAAATTAATTTTTGAAAAAAACAAAAGAATGGAGCAATGTGATGTTAATGTCTCCCCATAGAGTACATTTAGTGCTGTCCGTACCAAAAGTTTAAAGAAAAATTTGGAGCTGTTTCTGAAAAAATAAGGTTTTGTTATTTTTTAAAATTGCACATATTGCGCGAAAAGATAATATTTTTAAAATAACGTTTCTGACCTTCATCAAAGAACTCACAACTAAGAACAAATTTTATTTGAAGGAAAAATCTCTATCTTCAATTTTGTAGTTGTAGGAAGACGCCGAAAAAAATCAGAGTTATTCATGAAATTCGGACCTATGTCACCTTTATAAGTGTATTTTACTCTATTCTTACAAAAAATTTAAAGAAAAAATTTGGATTCGTTTTTGAGGAAATTTCGAAAATGTCAATATAAAGTGCCCCAAAAACTAATGCATGTTTTTCGAAACAGCAGAGCGTTGACTCCGGCCAGGGGGAAAGGGGTTTCTTCAATTTGGAAAAAATCCTACCCATGATTTAGGCGCTAGTGTTGTTCACTTACACCGGACGGACGGACGTTTTGCTGTCAATTGGTTTTTCGGTGTAAAGGACCCACAAAACAGGTATTCTGACTACACTATATGTGAGAGGGATTTTTTCTTCTTAATTTAGCAACTGGATTTATCCATGTTTTCGTTATCAGGGCCCGGCAATGAATTTTTTTCTACCGAAAAACCTGTTTGTTTTTTTCTTTTGCGCAGCATTACATAACTTACCCTATATGGAGTAATATACGTAGTATAGGGAAAGTTGTGTAATGCTGCGCGAAAAAATGGCGAATTTTGGGCAGAAAATATTCTTAGCTGGGCTCTGACAATGAAAACGCGGATAAAACCGGTTGCTAAATTAAGGAAAACTAGTGATGTTACAGAATGGCACAGACTTTCCCATATTAGTTTTCTATTTCCATGGGTCTGGGCTAGCTATTTGGAATTGCAACGTATTCGTTACAGCTGCCATCTATCGCCGCCCAATGTACATATTTTTGACATTTTCTTAATTTTTCGGTTTCCTAGTGATAGAACGGAAATATTAAATTTAGAATATTAAAAAACACTATAACTTCGACCTAAATAGCAATTTTCTTTGAAAAATTTGGAGCCGTTTTTAAGAAAATTGTGTTTAAGCGCTACTAACAATGCGAAATTTGAAGCTCTTTTCGCCAGTGTCGTAGCGTCAGGGACGCTAAGATGCTGGGCATTCCCATGTCAAATATTAATCAAAGAATCCTAAATATTGTATTGATAAATAAACTTACAAGTGGTCCATTGAGCGAAACACGTTTTGTATTAATTTAAGAAGTGATTTCCTGCGATTGAATTCGGCGCGTTGGTACAATCTGGCTTCTGATTGCTTGGATGCTAAAATGGTGCTAGCATCTGCCAAGAGATTACGAAGGGCAATGACGCATGCGCAGACGGCGAGGTTCCCCCATTCCCACCTCACCCCTCTCCGAAAGATAGACGAGTTTCCTACGCTAGCGTACGACTGAGGCGTAAGTGCAAGTTGCTCGTTTGTGCACGAGAGCGCAGCACACGTGACGCTGCCTGTGAAATATTTTTCTTTCTCACTTGAGATCCTCTGCTTGGTCTTGGGCACAAACAGGAGAAATTGTGCTTGTCTACTAATTCTTAATTAATATCTAGATATTAGTTAGAAGAAGAAATCTTTCTAACATATATTAAATATTATTTTGGTCTGAACTGTGTAAATTCACAAGTGATCTCATTGCCAATCGCGCATGAGAATTAAAGCTGAGCCATTGCATAATATGCTTTCAAGAACTCTCCTGACATAAATCTGTTGAAGTATTGTTATTTTGTTTTGAAAACATAGATTCTAAAGATCATGATGTGTTCAGTTGGCGTTATTTTTGAGCATCCCCAAACGCGCGAGTCACGCTACGCTATTGCGTTTCACATAAAAATTTTGAGTTTTCGAAAAACCTTATTTGAAGTCATTTGAAGCACTTACGCTCTCAAATTTAATAGTGTTTCCAAGCTGTTGGCAATGTGCATATTAAAGATGTGAGAGATCTTTAAAAAAATTACATTTGGGTAATTTTTGAAAAATGAAAATAATATCCCGAATTGAACTTAAAGCCATAATAAAGAGTGTAATTAGCATTATCCGTTCGAAAAGTTTGGGAAAAAAATTGAAGCCATTTTTGAGAAAATGGCGTTTGAGCGTTTCTGAAAATGCTGAATTTTGAGCTAATTTTCACAGAAAATTGTTGAGTTCTCGAGAAACTTTGTAGGGCATTATTTAAAGCACATGTAATCGTAAATAGAATAATGTGAACAAATCACCGCTAATGTAAATATTAACGACTTGAGGTACAAGTGGAAAAAATTTAATTGTTGATAAAACAAAAGAATAGAGCAACATGACGTTTATGTCATCTCATATTGTTCATTAGGCACTATCCCTACCAAAAGTGTAAAGAAAAAATTTGCAGCCTTTTTGAGAAAATCTTGTTTTCGTAATTTTTTAAAATCCCATATATTGCACGCAATATTGCGCGAAAAGTACTAAACGTTTCAAAAAGTACACGGCTTTAAGGCAAGAACTCACTTTGGAGAAGCAATTTTATTTGAAAGAAAAATCTTTATCTTCAATTTTGTAGTTGGAGGAAGATGCCGAAAAAAATTCAAACTTTTACAATTTTCGGAAATTCAGTTAACCGTGAAAATCGGACCTAGGCCATCTTAATAAGTGTATTTTACTCCATTCTTACAACAAAATTAAAGAAAATATTTCGAGCCGTTTTAAAGAAAATTTTGAAAATGTTCATATAAAGTACTCCCAAATTTTGAAGAATGTTTTTCAAAATCTCAAAGCTTCGACTATAGCCAGATGGACAGGGTTTTCTTCAATTTGAAAAAGATCCTACGAGTGGTTTAGGCGCTAGTGGTATTCACAGACAGACGGCGGTTTTCCTTTCAATTGTTTTTTCGGTATCAAGGACTTACAAAAAAGGGATTCTGCCTACATCACGTTTTAAGGTTCCCCCCCTTAGTTTAGCGACTGGTTTTATCCACTTTTTCGTTGTCAGGGTCCGGCAATGAATTTTATTCTGCCGAAAATTTGCAGTCTTTTTGTGCAGCATTACATAACTTTCCCTAAATTACGTCTATTACTCCATATATACGTATGTATACGGGAAAGTAAAAACTGGAACTATTAATGACAAAAGTCCAATCAAATTCTTTCTTTTCTTCAAAATCTTTTCTTTTTATTCCAATGAGTGCTCTCTTCGGCGTCTCGTGCTCTTCCAGGAGAGCACCGTGTCACTCTTTTCGCTCGATTACTGCCTTTTCTGTAACTGCTGGTTTTACTGCATTCAATCTTTGACCCTATGCTTCAACGTACGGCCTTTGGTGCAGCAACCATACTTCGTCTTTGGGTGGTGGTGTAGTTGCAAAGTGCGCCGCAACTTGATTTTATGAATTTCGCATGTTATTGAAAGAATATACAGTCAGTCAATTATGGTCGGCATTGAATACATTGTTTGTGATGTTTGGAGAAGTTATTTTACTTCACGTGAAGTTCGTTGATTCAAAATGTACATTTAATGAGAGTCCTTTCTGTAAACTTGGCCTTGTGGTACGAACTCTTTTAGTGTCTCTAATGGTGTATGTATCTTGCGAATTCGAGTGTAGGTAGAAAATCTTTCATTATTGTGATATATACCAGGATGGTGAAATTTTCGAAATAAAATAATTTTATTTGTGAAAACGTATCCAAACAATAGTACTTGTTGTAAAGTGCTGGAGCGCAATCACCGTATTTTTGAAATCTAGTTCTTTACTATTATGTATGAATTCTATTACCGTCAATTCTCTCAATGCATAACTAATCCAAAAACTCGAATGCCCATTGGATAACAAAGCCATAACCACGTAGTGAATATGCCAGAACCGCATGGTGAATATAACTGATTCGTACAGTATGCATAAAATTATGAAAGTAATGTTTCAATATAGACTTGTATTTAACATAGTTCTAATTTACATGAATTGCCTACATTTATTATAGTGTTCTGAATTTTGGGAATTTCATTTCCGTCATTCGATGGAGTTGCAACCTCCAGAGTGTCGAGGCACCTGCCGCCACTTGTTCACGGAAGCTTCATCAACCAAAGTATTTTCGCGCCATCACGATGACACGATGAATCATGCGAGTCCATATGGATTTGTAGCGAAAGTTAATTTCTTTTAAATGAGATTGACGACTGCCTACAGCCCAGCGTTTGAAAAGTCCGTACACTTTGACCCCTTGATGTAAGTCCTCTCCAAGTATCTGATCTGTAGTGTCGCACAAGTGCTTATCTGCGTTTTCCGGTGTCATGATGTGCATTTTCATACTTGTCTAATCAATTTGCAGAATTGGATCTCTCGGGAATCTCCTTTCTGTTGGTCGTAATATACACTCACCTCCTAACTTACTATGGTTCTCTTCTCAGTTGGCCCTTTTGGGGCAAAAGGTTAAAATATCCACACAGATAAACACACTCCGCTTGTATTCAAGCAAGATTTGATCATGTTAAGCATATTCTGGGTTAGTTACCTCTTCAACAAATATATTTACGTAAATAAGCTGATAACTATACTATTATATTTATCTCCTGCAATTATTTCAACCGGTCTTCTAGTGTGAAAAAAGAGACAACTCGACTTATTTAATTTTAATCAGTGATCTCAAATCATTGATACAGCGTGAATAGACAACTCGAATTATCTTGTTAGGGTTTCTAACAGTCGCGGCTCGTGGTTTTATAAACGGAGGAGGCTACAAATGCATTGCAATGCATTACATTACAGTGTATTGCATTGCCTGTATTGTATTTCTATTAATAATAAGTCTGAAACAGACTTAAAGGTGTAGCGCTCCTTCCGCATATTGGGAAAACTAGTTGAAGCGCAATGCTAGTCGCTGGACACAGAGAACCCACACTCTGTCGCTGAACTGCATAGTAATGCTATTTGGTGCGCACGCCCTTCTTCAGACCCTAGACCCCCACCCTTGAAGGCTGCTTGGCTGCAGTCTTCGTCCGTCGATAAGCCTATGCAGTGAATGCATGACGTCATGCCTCCTCGTTTTACACAGGCCTTCTGGCGGAATGAAGTGGGAGCCTACGCTTCTCTCTTCCCTGTCAACAGCTTCAAATGCGTTACGGTCGGCCGTTAACGAACCGACAAAGAAAAAGTTTGATAAGATTGTTACATAATACAACTCAGAAATCCATTATTAATAAATAAATACATGTATAAATATATTTTTAAATTTCTTTTGGATGGCGATTTCTCTAGGAGAGGCTCCGCATTTAATGACGAGCCGTGCCTAGTTTCTAATTTTAAGAAATTTATGTGATGTTCGTAAATACACATGTCTATTACTCATCAACCAGAAGGAATTAAACTTCTCTGTTTATTCACAAATGTAGAGAATCTGATAATTCAGGAATATAATTATCTCATTTTCAGCAAAATGTCGACTCATCAGTTTATTCCCCGGGGTCAAAGATATGCGAGTGTAAGCGCATCAAATGAAGGTTTCCGAAAACTCAAAAAATTTCTGTTGAAAAGAGCTTCAAATTTCGCATTTTTATGTAGCGCTTAAACGCCATTTTCTTAAAATCGGCTCCAAATTTTTCAAAGAAAATTGCTATTTACGACCAGGTTTTACTGTTCTTTAATATTCTAAAATTAATACTTCCTTTCTATCATTAGGAAACCGAAAAAATTAAGAAAATGTCCAAAAAATGTACTTTGGGTGGCGATAGATGGCAGCTGGCACGAGTATGTAGCAATTCCGAATAGCTAGGTCAGACCCATGGAAAAATAATAATGTTATTAAGGGAAAATCTGTCCCATTCTGTAGCACCACTAGTTTTGACTTGTCTCTCACGTCACGACGCGTCGTTAATATTTACATTAGCGGCGATTTGTTGACATCATTATATTTATGAGTACATGTGCTTGAAATAATCCCCCATCACCCATCATATAATTATCTCTATAATAAATGACCAATGAAGAAATATATATAACAAATCTCATAAATAATAATGATTTATAATCTAAAAGAATTCTCATAACAATACTACAAGAATTAATAGAGACAATATTTCAATCTAAAAAAATAACATATTCATTAACACACACAACCAAACCAAAAAAAAAAAAAAATGAAACTAACGACATACAGAATAAAACAACAAACGACAATTTACAAATAAAATTATTATAATTAATAGCCTAATATATTTACCATATACCTTTGATATCACAAATCAACATTCTAATTAATAAATTCTAAATAAATTTCCTCGAAAACTCAACTGTTTTCTGAGAAAACTAGTTCAAAATTCTGCATTTTCAGAAACGCTCAAACGCTACTTTCTCAAAAATGGCTTCAAATTTTTTCATCGAACATTTTGAACGGATAGTGCAAATTGCATTCTTTAGTATGACGTAAATTTCATTTTGGGGTATTTTCTGTTTTTTTTTAAATACACAAATGTAATTTTTTTAAATATCTCACCTGCTAATATACACATTTCCAGCAATTTGTAAATACTGTTGTATTTTTTGAGTTAATGTGCTTAAAATTATTTCGAATAAAGTTTTTCGAAATCACAAAAGATTCTTGTGAAAAAAATGGTTCAATTTTCGCATTTACAGTAGCGCTTATGCGCCATTTTCATATAAACGAATATTCTCCCATTTTTTCAAAGAAAATTGCCATTCAGGACAAGGTTTTACTGTTCTTTAATATTTTTTTTACAAATTGTACGTGTGAGTTGTAGTGCTTCAAATGACTTCTAATGAAGTTTTTCGAAAACTCAAAAATTTTCTGTGAAAAATTTCGAATTTACAGTAACGTTTAAATGCCATTTTCTTAATAACGGCTCCAAATTTTACAAAGGAAATTGCATTTTAGGATGAGAGTTTAGTGTTCTTTATTGTTCTTAATATTTCCGTTCTACAATGTTGAAACCGAAAAATAATAAAATGTCAAAAAATTGTTTTGGGCGGTGATAGATGGCAGCTGGCGAGAGTATATGTCAAGTCCGCGTAATAAGCTGGAACCAAAGGAAATAGAAAACTAATACAGGAAAGTCTGTTCTATTCTGTAGCACCACTAGTTCGCTTACAATTAGCGAATTACAAGTAAACAAGCTTGTATATACAGAAGGAAATGTCTATGCAATTCATTTAATTTCAATAGTACTACATTTTAATTAATATTATTTAAGCATTTTAATCTATTTTACATTGCATCATTTAATTGAGCTACAAATTGATAAGTTTAATATTATTTTAGGTTGTGATTAATGAATAACAAATTTTAATACATTGGACAAATAAAGTAACTTATAAAATTGTTAGTTAAATTTACTACGTGTCTTAGAGTAGAAGTAGAAAGAACTTTGGGGGTTATTTTATAAACTAAGGGGAAAATGTCATAATGGTGGAGGATCTATATGCCAGTCTGGCAACACTGCCGAGTTTAAACGTGGCCGCGTCAGAATTCATGATGATGCACTTGAAGGACGTCCAAAAAGTGCAACGACACCAGAAATTGGTGGTGGTATGGCCTTGGTAAATCGTCGTACGCAACTGCGTGAAATTGCTGAGAGAGAAGGAATTTCAAAGGAGGGTGTAGGCCACATTTTGCATGAATAATTGCCTACGGGAATGTTTTGCGTAAGATGGGTGCCATGTTTGGTCAAAGCAGATCAAAACGCATTTGCACGAAACTTTCTGAACAATACTTAGCGGATTTTAAGAAACACAAAACATTTTTTTTGCGTCGATGTTGGCCGCTCCTCGGGTAGTCATCAAAGCTGTGACCATTTCCACAGAATAGGCAAACTGGTTTGCGGCGGCATCCATTGTGGGAGTGCCCCCACATTTGACACCGCTTGCAATGCGGTGTCCGTTGTACCCCCTTGTGTTCCTCCCACCTAATATAAGTGTTGAGCAGCGCGGGGATGTTTTCAATTTTGGAGATTATGGAAAAGTTGAATTCTACTAAATAAGTCGAATATTGAGTCGAAGATTTTTTCTCCGGATTCGCTAATGCGCGTTCTTTTCATTTCATACATACAACAACAATACAACAATGTGCTATCACTCCGTGCGCCTCTATTTCTATCTTAAGAGTGTTAATGTCTGCACCGCCATGGCACGGCAGAAAAAGTATTGGGCGTGTCACGGCCGGTCCAAGGACTGGCCGTGGGCGTGTCTATTCAGATTTTCATTTTTTCCCAATTCTTGCATGATGATGGCGTAATCTTTTATACAAGCTGGTTTAAGTGTAAAGAATGCTGGGGTTACCTGTGCCTCGCAGTACAATTTTTAGTTTGGGTTTCAAGATACTGAGGATGGCCTGAGTATCTACGGGCATCTGAATATTTATTTCCCCGACTGACTCTCGGGGGCGAATTGCGGGGCCTGGAGCATTTTGTTGCGGCTGTGCTGCGGCAGAGGTACTGGCGGGCAATGGGGCGGATTGGGTAGGCAAGGTTTGGGACGCTCTCAGCGCGACTTGCTCTGGATTTAAGATCTGATACCAATTGCTGAGGGGAAATGCGTTTTGGGGCCGTATTCATAGTCATCACTTATAATAAGGAAAAACTTAAGGAGTTCCAATTCATAGTGGCATCTTATCCGCGTATATAAGAAACTCCTTATAGCTATAAGGAAGGTCCAGCTTTCACTTATAGCTACAGTGGTTCACAAAAATATTGGGACAGAAGCAGTTTTGTAATATATCCTTCAATAAAAATCGTCTCCACCTAGGGAGTACTTGACCTTGACGTTGGTGGTGGAGCTTGAGTACCCCCTTGTGAGTGATGATCTTGAGAGCTATGCCGGCTGTAGCGTAGCTACTGGTAGGGCCTCCCTTGCCGGACAGGTCGAGAGGGAGGGGTGAGACGAAGAAGTACTCCAGAAGAGGACTAGGGCGCAAGAAGAGAAGAGGACAGTGTGCAGAAGAGGATCTCAAAACGACGAATATTACCTCAAAGATTTATGTAGAAATCCTAGCCTACATTTCGATCTAGGGACGAAAGATACTGGTATGATCTCGCCAATGGAACTAGGAGATTCCTAAAGAGATCTGGGCAGGAGGAGCTCAAAGGCATGGTGACGCCAACCTCCTAGGGGAGTAAACCCTAAACAAAAATCCTGGTCCTCCTAGTAGGGGGTTCGGGCGATGGGCCAGCTCCTCATCGTCCATGTAAAAACTATGAAATGCTAAAAGGCCTAATCATGAGCAAACGGACGGTAACCGGAGAGGAACTAGGCAATGGAAATGGATAATGAATATTGGAACATGGAATTCTCAAGGTCTGGGAAATAGGTACAGGAGGTAATTAAAGAACTTCAAGATTTAAATATGGATATTGCAAGTTTATTTTGGAAATTGCAAATTAAATTTGGAAAGTTTTAGATACAAAATGACGATTTTTGGAGTGTATGCCCCAAATGAAAATGAAGATACTAATATTTTAGATGAATTTTATTCAAAACTAGATGGGGTAATCAGTGAATGTGGGGTAAATAGAGATTTAATTTTATTGGGCGATTTTAATGCAAGAGTGGGAAAATCTCAGAACTCAAAAGTCGTTGGACAACGTGGAGAAGAGGTGGAAAATTCGAATGGAAGAAGATTGATTCAACTGTGTGAACAAAAACTTATAATTAGAAACGGTCACTTCCAACATAAAGATAAACATATGTTCACTTGGGAAGATAAGGTAAGAGGAAGGAGATCTGTGATCGATTACGTAATCGCTAGACAGTATTTAGCTGAAAAAGTAATGGACGTCAGGATACACAGAGGCCCGGAATGTAGATCCAACCATTATCTAGTGAAGGCCAAAATTATGTTTCCACCCATAAGACAAAAAGAAACGGAGATCAGAGAACATAAGGGAGACAAAAATGAAAATAGTAAAGCTAGGAAATGTAATATAGAGGGTCTATCACAACCAAGTATAAACTATTTAATTCGAAATAGATTGGATAATTTACTCAATGAAAACATAGTTGAATCTAATAAGGAGATATATGAACACCTCAATGATAGTCTGCATCAAGCGGCTAAAGAAGCACTTGGAGAAATACCTTTAAATAAGAAAAGGAGAGTGAGGAGCTATTGGATTACTCAAGAACTGGATCGGGAAATAGAGGAGAAGACGAGACTGTATGAAAAATGGTTGTGTACCAAGAAAGCGAAAATAGGGAGGAATATAACATCCAACGAAATAGAGCTAGAAACATGATAAGAAAAGAAAAACAACAATCATGGGAGCGTAAATGCCAAGAAGTAGAAATGTACATAGGTGGGACAAAAACAAGCTAGATTTGGAAGGTCATAAAACAAGTCAACTCTCCCCAAATGGAAAAAGTCCGCATACAAAGTATATCTGTAAGTAAATGGGAAGACTATTTTAGAACATTATTGAATGAAGGAAGACCAGATTTTCTTGGAACTACAGAAAGGGAAAAGATATCTCTGGCCAGAGAAATTACAGTGGCAGAAGAAAGGGTCAAGAGATGTATCAAAGAAATGAAAGGCGGTAAGGCTCCGGGTCCAGGAGAAATCCCAAGCGAATGGATAAAGAATTGAACACCAAAGCTAGTACGGATGATGACGAAGCTAATTAATAGCTGGATCAATAAAGGCGATATACCCGGTAGACATATGTGAAAATTACAGAGGAATAGCAGTGACAAATACGTTCAGTAAGGTATATGGAAGAATTAACAGAAGGGGGATACGAAGGAGTACGAAGAAGAATAACAAAGTGGTTTTAGAGCAGGTCGTTCTTGCATAGATAACGTGTTTTGTTTGTCCCAGGTGATGCAAAAGAAATGGCAAACAGGAAGAGAACTTTATATGGTCTTCCTTGATTTAGCAAAGGCCTATGATAGTGTGCCAGTCATAAAGTTATGGGAAGTTATGAATGAAAGTAATGTAAATAAAATTGTAATTAATGCGGTGAATGAATTGTACATAGATCAAAAAGGAAAAGTGAAAGTTGGAAAACAAATGACCAAAGCATTTCCTATATCAAAAGGACTACGGCAAGGATGTTGTCTGTCACCGACCCTCTTTAAAATATATGTTTATTTATTTATAAAAAAACGGTAAAAACTGTATATGACGTGTGGGGAAAGAGATTTATCTGCGCCAGAATAAAAACAACGAACAAATTAATTTAGAAAATCATTATTTTAGAAAATAAAAATATTTGAAAAATGTTTGTTCCCGAGCTATAGAAAATCAATTTCAACGGTAAATGAACTACAAGCAAAAGGAGTGCTCAACAAAACGTGCGCACAGTGAAGCTACATTTACATCCAGAAGCAAAACAAGGGGCCATCTCAGCATTTGCTCAATGGATCAGGGAAACTGGACAAAAACCTGATCGAGATGGGGGTCATTGACCCGGAAGCTGAAGTACATTACTTGTTACAGGCTTATTAAATATTTTTTAAATGTATACAATGCAAACGTAAACTAATTCATTATATATCTTTGTTTTGTTACAATAAACATTATTTTTCTTTTTCACGTTAAGTATAGTCTCTAATTGTATAGAAACAGTTTTGCAACAGAAAAGATTAACTTAAATTTGTGTACCGACTTTAATTGTTTTATGTCATCTGGCAATGCGTTGTACATGTATGGTATGTTGATTTCTTGTACTGAGCTGTTGATACTGACACTTGATGCACGTAATTTCTACGGCGTGTGTTGTAATTATAAATATCAATATTGCATGAAAATATGTTCCCTCGGTTAAGTAGGTCGTTTTTGACAAATATTACAGATTCGTAAATAAATAGACAAGGCAATGGTAAGATTCCCAGCTCCATGAAAAGAGGCTTGCAGGAATCACGTGGAAGGCATTTTTTCATTATTCGAATAATTTTCTTTTGCAATCTGAAGGTCTGAATACTGCAGGATGAGTTTCCCCAGAATATTATGCCATATCTCAGGCGGGACTGTACATTTGCAAAATAAACGCAACGAGCTGCATGAAGACTGACAGAATTTGAAAGAATTCTGAATGCGTAGCATAATGAACTTAATTTAATGTTTAATTCTGTTATATGTACATTCCATTTGAGGTTTGATTGAATTGAAAGACCTAAAAATTTTGTTGCCTCAACATCAGCTAATTGCATATTGTTCATTTTCAATGGAACATGCGATTTCCGATTTGAGATGCAAAAATGCATTGAAACAGTTTTTCTTTCGTTAACAATTAATTTGTTATTATTAAACCAATTTGAAACTTCTGAAATTGTACTATTTACTGCTTCTTTTTTGCAAAGAACATTCGTGTCATCAGCAAACAGAACCGTTCTTCCATTTTTAATAGACGAGGGCATATCGTTTTTCATATAACAGAAAGAGAATAGGACCTAAGATCGAACCTTGCGGGACCCCATGCTCAATTGGAAAGAATTGGAAATATAAGTATGTAATGTCCTTTCCTGCCAGTATGGCATTTCTACTCTTTGAATCCGATGTTTAAGGTACGAAGTTATCCAATCTAGGGCAATACCACGAATTCCATACGAAGGTAATTTTGAGAGCAATATGTTATGGTCAATAACGTCAAAAGCTTTCGAGAGATCTAAGAATATTCCAATGGGTACTTCATTTTGGTTTATTGATGAAGCAACATCTTTGAGAAAAGAAAAAATGGCAGTTTCCGTAGATTTTGATTTTCTAAACCGTGTTGCGAGTCTGAAAACGCTTTGTTTTTCTTGAGAAAAGTTTCCATTCGTAAGTAGAAAAGCCTTTCTAATATTTTTGAGAAAACTGACAAAAGAGAAATTGGCCGGTAATTTTGAATATCATTTTTGTTCTCTTTTTTAAAAAGTGGCTTAATTTTTGCTGTTTTGAAAATATCTGGAAATATTCCTGTACATAAAGAAGCATTGAAAATGTGAGTTAACGGATGTATAAAGGAAGGTGCACAAGTTTTTAATAAACAATCCGTAAATTCATCTAAACCAGATGAATATTTATTTTTTAGTTTACTGACTATTCTGAGGATTTCGTTGGGAGAAGTTTCGGAAATAAACATCGTATCGGACATTTTTTGGGAAGTGTAAGATGTTGAATTTTGTGGTTTTAGTCCCTTCGTGAGATCAGACGCAATTATAGAAAAGTGTTTGTTGAAGAGATTGGCATCTTTTTCCGGATTACTCGTTTCTCTTTCATTATCCTTTAAAATAACATTCTCTACAAGGTATCGAGATGATGTGGTTGTATTTTTTACGATATCCCACATTGCTTTAGTTTTGTTATTAGCGCTCAAAATGTCCTATTTTTCATTATTTTTGCCTGAACTATTATTTTTCTTAAAATTCTTTTGTATTCTCGAAAGTATATATGGAAACCGGGTGGTACGTTATGATGTTTAGAAATAAAGTAAAGCGTACGTTTGTTTCTACACGATGTTCTAATTCCTTGCGTGATCCAAGTATTACTTTTGCTTGAAATGTTTAATTTTCTCTTTTTAAGAGGAAATCACGCGTTAAAATGAATTGAAAACTTGGAGAAAAATAAATTATATTTTTCATTTGTGTCAACAGCGTTATAAACTGCGTCCCATGATTCCTTCATCAAGTAGTCCGTACATAATTTTATATTAACTTTAGTGAATGCTCTGCACATGCGTATATTATTTATTGTCAGTGTTTATGTTCTTAGTAATTGTAAGAATTTGTGCATCGTGGTCACTGTATCCTAGATTATTCGTTATTATTTCATATGTAGTTGTGGTTTTGTTAATTATAATTTGATCTAATGCTTTTTTTGATTTAAGCTTATTCCGTGTAGGTACATTCACTGTAATATCTAAATTAAAAGAATGAAGTAAATTGAAAAACTGCTCTTTTTCGTGGGATTCGCTCAGAAATCAATATTGAAATCTCCACATACAACAATGGATTTAAAAGAGAGTTTACTAATTTTGTTCAGAATTATCTCTAGATTTTCCAAGAAAGTGAAATAATCTGAAGCTCGCTTTGTTGGAGGTCTGTAAATGCAAAGTAAGATAATTTTGGGCGTAGTAAGACGTACTACTGTTGTTTCAAAAACTTTTTCAACTGCATATAAATTGAATTCTAACAAGAAGATAGAATCAATATAATTTTTTATGTAAATACACGCACCTCCGTAAGCAGGACCCTTATTTGATTCCCTCGCTCTATAATACTATTCTGCAAGATAAAAGCTAGGAATTTGAAGTGTGTTTATATCATTTTGAGACAACCAATGTTCTGTAAAGCAAAAAACATCTATTTGTCTTAGATCACATTGTAATGCTGCCTCGATAAATTCAATTTTATTTGAAAGAGATTGCACATTATGATGCATTATTCGAATCTTTTGCATGTGCCTACACGGATGTTTTTCTGCTGCATATGAATGTAGTTGCTATTTATTTATTTCATTTTTACCTCCAGTGCGTGGTCGAAGGAAGTATCGTGTCCCAGCAGTGACAAGAAGTGAGGAAGGAGGGGTGACAGATGTAGAGGAATGAATAGTGGGAGAGGTAATGCACGGATTAGGTTCAGGGGATAAGGTAATTGGGTCCAAAGGAGTCCCAGAGGATGGAAGAGAACTAAGAGATGTGGGTGGGTGGGGTGGGGATGTTAATGCGGTATTACAGGTATGGACAAGAAAATGTGCTGGGATGGGAATACCACTTGATGATAATATAACACTTTATATCCTACAATTCGCTGATGATCAGGTACTGATGGTGCAAGACCAGGAAGATATTGAATATATGACTAGGAGGATAAAACAAGATTATGAGAAATGGGGACTAAGCCTCAATCTAGAGAAAACAGTGTACTGGACACTAGGCAGTACACATGATGTATTGACTATGGAAACTGTAGAAATAATAAGAACAGCAGAGGACATAAAGTACTTGGGAACAACAATAGGGAAACAAGGTTTTTATGACAAGGTTATTTTACTGGAAGATTTTAGGAGCACTGAATCCAGTGATCTGGGATCCAAATATAAGTAGAAAAACCAAATTTTGAATATATAAAAGTATGATTGAAAGTGTTGCATTATACGGAGCAGAAATATGGCAACTTCCAAAACAACAGAAAAGAAAATTGAGAGCCCTAGAAATGGATTTCCTCAAACGAGCTGCAGCAATATCTAGAATGGAAAAAAATAGAAATGAAAGAGTTAAGGAAATAATGAATTTACATCATGATATTATAGAGGAAATTGAAAAGAAACATCTCACTGGGTTTGGACATGTTCAGCGAATGGAGGAGAAAAGACTCCCCAAAAGATCATTAGAATGGCAACCAAGTGAAAGGAGAAAACGAGGAAGACCAAGACCAGGGTGGAACGACCAGATCAGAAAGACAGTCGAGAAATGGACATTACCCCCTAATGCCTGGAAGAACAGAGAAGACTGGAGAAGAAGATTAGGCGCCGGAAGACCGAAGTAGCGATTAAGAAAACGGCAAAAAGAAGAATAAAAATCGTATTAATGTTATAAAACACTATTGATAAAACCAAGTAACGAAGAATAATTACATAAATGATAGTATTAAAAACACTAAGAAAATCTTAAAAATAAAGTCTGTATTTACATATCACAAAACTATTTGCTTCTTTGGCAATTCAACAAAATTATTGGGACACAGGTAATTTTTACAACTAAAATTTGAATAAAAAACATTCTAATATCTTGTGGGCCCAACTTTAGCTTCAAAGACATCTTTTAACCTTTTTGGCATACTTTCTACTAACTTTTGGGTAAAATCCGAGGAAATCTTCCCCCACTCCTCCTGTATTCGTTGTTTCAGATGTTCTTTGTTAATAATAAGGCTCTGGCGTATTTCAGTTTCTAACTTTGCCCACAGATGTTCAATGGGATTTATGTCTGGACTTTGTGGAGGAGGGTAGAGCACTTTGGGACAATTATAAAGAAGCCACAGCTTCACAAGATGGGCAGTGTGCTGTGGGTCATTGTCATGGTAGAATTGAAATGACCCAGAAAGTCCCAAATTTTCTGCACTCTTCTTGAGATTGTCCTTTAATATGTTTAAGTATTCATGTTCGTCCATAATCTTGTCCAAAAACACTAATTTTCTCACTCCATTGGCTGCCATACACCCCCCAACCATTACACTTGCACCGCCGTGGTTTACTGTCGGTTTAACAATAATATTTCGGAGCTCCTCTTTCCGCCTCCGCCACACGGTACTTCGTCCATCCGACACATACAAGTTATATTTGCACTCGTCTGCAAAGATCACCCATTTCCACCAGTCTTCGTCCTTCAGAATGTGGTCTTTCGCGAACGCTATTCTTTTCTTGATGTTAACTGCACTGATGTGCGGTTTTCGTCTATCGATTCTGCTGTGGAAATTGGCTCTATGCAAAACACGCCGAACAGTTTCGGGATGCACACGTTTTCCAATTTCAGTTTCCACTTCAGCAGTAATCTGTGTCCGATCTGTGGATCTGTGTCCGATCTGTGGATCGAACACATTATCTGTGCACGATCTTCCTTGCCTAAACCACTTTGTTCTTCCAATAGAAGTGTATCTGAGATTGCTGTGAGCCGTTTATTTATTATTTTTGCATAAACGTTATAAGCGTTGTTCAACAGGCTTATTCCTCTGTAATTCTGTGGCTGGCTACTATTTCCTTTCTTAAAAAGAGAGACGACTTTTGCTTTTTTTTCCATGCATCAGCTATTTGGCATTTTTTTCCAACAACTATTAAATAGGTCGAGGAGTCTGTTCTTCAGTTCTTCACTTCCATATTTTAGCAGTTCTGCATTGATACCATCTACCCCAGGAGCTTTTCTATTTTTCATACTTGACAGTGCATATTCCATTTCATGTTTGCTCAAAGGGTATATCTGAGGGTTATGGTCGGGTATATCTGAGGGTTATAATCGGTGTGACTTATCTTCACCGATTATAGGAGATCTTTATAATATTTTATCCAGTCACCTTTCTTTATTACATTTAGCTCTGCTCTGTCCTTTTCCTCTGATTTTAAATGTTTCATGATCTTGTCAGCCAGATTCTGCGTACCATGGACATTATTTTCAATTGTGCTGATGAAAAGGTCCCTTGATTCTTGGTGAGCTTTTTTCACTAAATGCTTTGCGTAGTTCCTTTTTCGTATGTAGTTTTCTTTTCTCTCTTGTGTTGATTTCTGAAGTAATTCTTGATAGGCACTTTTCTTTTCCTGTATGGCTTCAGCAATCTCATCGTTCCAAATTTTCAGGCCTTCTCTTTTCCTGTGTTTATTCCCTTTACCAATATCTTCATATGCTGCAGTGTTTATAATATTTTCAATATTGCTCCACTCTGCGTTAATGTCATCTTGTAAAGGTATATGTCCGTTTATTTGTTTCAGGCGTGTTTGATAAATATTTCTTATGCTTTCTTCTCTCAAGAGATGGACTTTGAAAATATCTCTGGTCATAGATTCCTCGCTTTTATGCTGCTTTGTCAGAATTTTCTTCCATTAGGCTATAATTGAGATCTTTGAGACTACCAAGTAGTTATCAGATGATATATCACTGCCTCTGTAAACATGAATCATCTTATATATTATTTCTCAAAGGGCTGTTTGGTCTTTTCAATAAATTGGGCGACATACGAAACCGATCTGTATAAAGAAGCAATGGATTGAAAAATCGTGTTTCTTTTCACCTGCACATGTGACATTCGTATTGAAAAAGGGCGTTAAAAATACCTAAATATTAAAAAAAGTAGTAATTCGGGATCTGTAATATCTGATTGCCGCGCGATCTATCGGAAGAATACACTCGGACGGTGGCGGGAAATGCAATCTCAAGCATTTTTGTTTGTTTTAATTTAGTGTAGGTTGTGTAAGCACGTGAACGTGGTTTTCTACATTGAATAGAAATCTTGAAATATGAGAGGTTAATTAGTGATCTTAGTGAGGTTAGGTCGTTTATAATGCTGAAATACAAAAAAAGAATTTAAGCAGAAAACAGTTTGGTTATTTGACTAACCGTGCGATTTAATCGCACGGGATCTCACTAGTATCTCTAATTTGTGGTGCCAATTTTCTGTTCGCTATAACATAATCTATTAGCGATCTTGTGGTGTCATTGCTCCAGGTAAATTTATTTATATCCCTTTTCCTGAAGAAGGTATTCAAGATTTTGAAATTGTTAGTAGTAACTAATTCCCTAAGATCTTGCCCATTTCTATTCATAGTTTCTTCTCCAAAGCAGCCAACAACATTTGGAATTATCGTTTTCCTACTCGGGGGTTTAGATCTCTTGCAATTATTATGTAATCATTTTTGTTACATTTATTTAAACTCCTTTGATGAGTTTCATAAAAAGCGTCAGTGTCTTCAGTTCTGCCTTCTTCTGGTGCGTACACTGTACAGTTAGATGTCCTCTTGGAATTTGGAATCGTGTTTCAAGTATCCTGTTACTGTAATACGTATAGTGTAAGAGTTTATTTTTCCATTTTGAATCCATTAATAAAGTAACCCCACTGCACGCTCTTTTATTTAAGTCTACTCCACTGTATATTAATGTGTAGTCATAGAGATCTTTTGTCCCTCTACCCTTCTTTTTGGTTTCCGAAATAACTGCAATATTAACATTGCTTGCTTTTAGCTCTCTCTCCAATTCTGCTTCTTTATATTGAGACCTCTCACATTCCATGTACCTAAAATTAGTGTATCCATTATTCCTAATAGTTTTTCCTTATACTCGCTAGAGTTGTTATAGTGGCCATCCTGTTGTTTCACTTGAAGCTTTCGAGTAAGAATTTTTCTAGCCTTTCGCGGGATTGTGATCTGACAGGGCTGCTGTCTTATGGTTTGATCACAAATCACCATGCGTACTAACCCTACATGGGGGGCTGCTCCATCTGCTCTTTTCTGGCCATTAGAGACTTTGTCCTTGTTACCCCGCACATGGGTTACAGCTGTTTGTGCGGAGGTCTTCATCGCCGGGACTGCCATTGAGGTCCTCTTCTGGAGTACTTCTTCGTCTGACCCCTCTCCTTCGACCTGTCCGGCAAGGGAGGCCCTGCCAGTAGCTACGCTACCGCCGGCATAGCTCTTGGGGTCATGGGGGTACTCAAGCTCCACCACCAACGTCGAGGTCATGTGGTCTCCCTAGGTGGGAGAAATAATACAAAATGATTAATTACTTTTTGACAATAAAAATGACAAACGAATAGTGCACTTGTTGCAGTGTAATTCACTACTACTATTATATATTATTTATTCCTTTTTCTACATGAACGAAGAGATTTTACATTTTTCATACTTTTAAAAATCGTTAAAATCTGTATAAACATTATCTGGACCCAGTTTTTAACCCGCTTTTCCGTTGAATAATCCTTAAAACGCTTATAATAACATCTTGTTTATTTATGGACAAATAATAAAGCTTTTATTCATCTTTAATAGTCAGATAAAGGCCAGTTTTGTTTTCGACATAAATAAATAAGCAATATAAATTAAGTGGGGTATTATTATTTTAGACCTAGAACATGGTTCGTTAGATTCATACTCAAAAAACCGTTTTAAAATCACTAAATAATTAGAAATTTAACTTAACATCCTTTGCGCGCATTTCGACTCCGTTCAGACTACCGTGCGTCTTAGGCAGTCACGGGCAGCCTCTGCTTTCGCCCAGCCAAGGGCGCTTCTGAGCGGCGACCAGTGCGCGTCCTCGTGTCCTACTTTATACTGCGATTTTTCTAAGAGCGACCCTCAAGACCACTCATATCCCATCTTCGCGATGGAATATGTCACGGCATTTCGCGTCTTTCTCAGTCGTTCCGCTAGATTTCGCCCGATCGCGACCGTATGAAGCAGTGCTTGCGATCATGCGACTTCTACCGGCAAGACCGAGAAAAGACGCGAAATGCCGTGACATATACCACCCTACACTGCGTCAACTGCCTCTCTTTACTCCATCAATTGTTCACTCGACGCTCCATCTACTCACTCCTCGCCTGGCGGCGAGCCGACACCTCGTTCGCTCCCTCCACTGCCCTTATCTACCTCCCCGCCTCCGTTCCCTACTCCTCTGCCCCGCCTTTACTCCCCGCCGTCGTTGCGGCAGGCGCACCGCAGAATGACGTAGACCCTGACGTGGCCCACTCAAAGCGGGTGACGTAGGCCGTGACGTTTCATCATATGTATATGACAATTCGTCGAAAACATCTACACTATCTGTAGTAGAATTATAAAAGTGAATGACTTCAGGCTCTTTTGAAATGTCATCAATCTTGTCTTCATGCACTGTTGGTAACAGAATCATTCTTTTACCTTTGCTAGGGTAAACGGCACAAGGATTTTATCATTTCTGAAAGCAAATTGGGCCATCAGAATTCTTTCCTTCTATTAGGCAGAAAGTTCGAGTTTGTTGTATCGCAAAGTTCCTACAATTGTGAGCCGATGATCTGTGAGCATTGTGTTGGCAAGTAGAATGTATGTGAACCAGTTATCCATTGTAAGATTTCTTCCAGTTCCATGAATTGGTTTACTGATTTCCCGTACATAGCAGAGTGTCAGAAGTTCCTTGTTAGTCCGGTCTTCCTTCCCAATGTATGCTATTGCATTTACCAAATAAAATGTCCTTGCATCACTCACAGTAACAATCTTCAATCCGTACGTATTGAGGTGTGATATTTGACACAATTATCGATAAAGTTTTCTCACACTTCTCGGAAAAGTTAAAATTTCTCTGCAGAACTACGTGTCAGCTTATTGTCGAATCTAAGACAATTCAACAAGAAAGAAAATCGAGAGTAACACATCATTGCTCGATATATAGGAGGTCCGAACATACTCCACATATCTTTTGTAGAGAGATGGGAATCCTTGTATATTCCCGCGATATATAAAAATCCAATAGAAGCTGACAATTCTGTTGAACCAGACTCTTGACAAAACCTTGCCAAAGAGACAATAGTTTTTTCTCTGTCTTTGGATTTCAATGTTGGTATTCTCAATTATTTCCATAGTGGTATCACTGAATAAAAGTTTCCAGGTTTCGATTTCCGATCTGACTGTTCTATCGTCACCTTTACATCCAGAAACACGAACAATAACATTTTTCTTAGGTTTACGACCTCGCCTAATACATGGTTCTTTATTCCAAACGAATATATTTTTTACATAAATTGCCTCACTTTCTTCTGTGTGATCAATTTCACTGCTCTTATCAGCATCTTCCTCGCCGCAAGAAATTCCACTTTCTTCCTCAGAATGTACTTCAATAGTTCTCACATTCCGAGATAATCTCACTTATTTCAGAATCCGAATCATCAGATTCATGCAACATCCACCCTCCTTTCTCTTCAAAAGTGGGACTACTTGCTTTTGCTGCCATAATATCAATGTTCAAAGAATATTTCCCCCAAATATTTCACATCCACACAAATGTGAAATGCACACGTAGACTAGAAAATCGCACACACTACCACTTACGGGGTGCGCGCACACCCCTCAACGACTGCACAAAACTTTCTGCTTACCTTTAGTTCAACACCGCCTCATCCACAGCCATAACAATTAAACGTTAAAGAGGGAAGGAAATATGCGAAATGTAGATAGCAGAAAACCGCCTAGGAGTCATGGGGATATTCCTAGAAATCAAAGAAGAGACGTCTGGGGTGCCCACGCACCCCGTAAATGTTCCCGAGTGAACATAATATTCTTTCCGAAATCAGTGATGATCTCCCCTAAGAAAGATGCATAACTTCAAATATCTTCTGTAAATATTACAAAGTTACTATGCAAATACCAATGGGAAGAATATATTAGTCATTAAACAAGAATGTTAATGGCCAAAAAAACAATCTCTGATAGTAAACTGCAGAAACAATAGATTACTCTGCATTTTGTAGTCAATCGATTCAAAATTCTCAGTTCTCTTTATAGTATATAGTGACCACTATAGTTACTATGAAATTATTTTCTCTTATGCCACCATAAAACACATCTGTATTTTTACACCACATGTTTTATTACACTTTATTACACACCTCTTACAAAAACAGTAAACTGTAGGTTTTACGCAATCGCGGCAGTTCGTGGAGAAAGAAACTATGAGGAACCAAAAGGACCGAATACCGACCCCAGTTTGGAGGGTTTAGCCTCGACCAAGCGGCAAGAAGCTTGTAGCGAACAGGGGCGGCGGCCGGCGCTCGAACTCGCTTGCGCGTCAGCGCAGCACACATTCTCTGTAGCGTCCTATTCCAACGTCCCGAGACAGGCGCGGCCACTCCGTCCTCCAGCTTCAGTCACCACAAAAACTGCCTCCCAAAAAGCTCACTCCTTCCCTCGTTACTGCCTCACAACCTCTGACTCCGGCGTCTCAAAACCTTCGTCCGTTCGCCTCCCTCTGCCCCCCTCCGCGCGCGTCGCCACCCCAGGTAGGGGGCTACACCCTTCCTGCTCAACCCCCTCTCAGCTACTGATAAAGAGTCGGCAGCGACGGCGGCGGCGCGAGCGCGCGGCGAAACTCGTACATTATCTGTAACCGAACACAGGTCACACTACTGCTCGATAGAAAATCTACCTTTGAATAAAACCATGCTTCATCAATTGATTGAACCTGCGATGGATCTCTTAGTTTCACAAAATTCTTATTCAGACTTCTATCAATGGTCGCAACTTATACAATTTAGGTGCATTCCACGGTCACGTGTGGGACATTTGTACGCATTTTCTATTTAGTTGTTACCGCATAAAAATTAAGTAAATAGTTATATTTTTCTGAATAACGAGTGAAACAAAGAGCAAACTATGACTTTTTTTGACATGTAGAAATTTGTTATATCTTTCTAATTTTTTGAGTAAAAGCAAAAAAATATATGGTCACGTGCGGAACAGGTGAATATTACCTCATTAACAAAGACTTCTATTCAGATAAAATTACCAACCCATCTGCGGGTGAAGCAAGCATGTATTATTTTTTTTTCTGAAATTCTCGTACATAAATCTATAGTTTCAGGTAAATACAACCATGAAAACATCAGTTCCCGGACTTGTAGGTTTTTCTTTATAATGGTCACATGCGGGACACTAGGGGTCACGTGCGGGACATTTACTATCCACTTGCCGAAAAAATTGTCGTGAGGGAAGAGGTCTGGCACCACGTACAGGGGAGTGGAGAACAGTAAGGGCAGAAGGTGTCTTCTGAGCCATTCCCTACTCTCTTAAAGGCCTAAGGCGGATGAGAGGGAGCAATAAGAACAGGGATGACCCCAGTCATGGCAAACAGCAGTTTATTGGAGAGGTGTTACTTACATAGGCACCTGACGTAGCCCAGCCTCGGCGAGGACGGTTCTCCGGAAGAGCGACTTTGCAGCGGCCATGACGACATTCAAAGTGCGCGGCGATCAGGGGCAAGGGCGGGAAGCTGCTAGCAGGAGTGTCGGCAGAGCCAGTTAGGGCCGATCTGAACCGACTAGGGTTGAAGGGAGGTTGGCAGGACCAGTTTGGGTCTATCTGAACCGACGGAGGAGTGGAAGGTCCGTGCACACGGGCGACGAGTTCACGAGTAGCATTCGCCCCCCCGCTAAGCGGAGGTTAAGCTGTTATATAGGCCTTTACTGCTGAGACGCTCTTTCCGCGGCGGAGCTACGTCGTTATGCTTACGCGGGCGCCAGCCGTCTGCGGCCACGCGACAAAATCAATCAAATAACCATAAAAACTATAATTTCAGCAAATGTTACCACATTCGCTGAATGGCAAATGCGGTAACAATACGAGGATATAAATAGACACAATACGAGACTGATAAAAACATGATAACATTATGATTGCAAATATTTATTGATAACATGCTTTTATGTAGATGGTGCATTTTTCTTACATGTGATTACATTCTTTTCACCCCTGAGAACATGCAATTTTTTATGCCAGGAACTGCTACTAAATTCTTCCGTGGCTTTTCTGAAGCAATCACGGTCAGTATGTGATCATTTGCTACATAAACAATTCGGGTAGCGCTAAGAACTTCAGAAGCAATTTCAGCAACATCTTTCGCTGATTGAACGTTGCATCCTTTCCCTTGAGCCGTTATTTTCTCTCACTAGACGCTTTACATTGCTTCCAATTCCATTGACGACACTTTTACCATGGGCAGTTGCAAATTACTTCCAAGAAAATTTTCTTTTATATTTTTCAGAAAATATGTGAAGCATCTTCACTGGAAATTTATTTTTAAATTCTTATGATGGCCTATCCATCCATATTATTTCTGACTCTGGCTGATCATCACTTGCCCGAATGATTTCCTCAAACAAAAAGTCGATGAACACGAACACTGTCTTTTTATTTATATTGACGGAACATATTACGTAGGTTTTGGACTTCCCTTTCTAGAAGAGTAAGAGCCGCAGTAAACAAAAGTACACTTCTGCGTGACCAAAGAGCACGTTGGGTTTCATTCTGGTATTCACAACTGAAATTTCTTTTGCTGAATACGATTTGTGTTAACATTCATCACATCAGGTAGATCAGCTGTCACTAGTTCATGAAGTTCTCCTAAACTTGTTTCTTTAAAAGAAAGTTGTAACCTACCATCACCGCTTTTTCCCCATACTTTCCAAATCACAATTTGTTCTGGTTGAGTGGGACAAGGCATAAGGTTTCCATTGGAACGCTGATCACACATGTTCTTCTAGTAACAAGCCTAGCTTACTGTTACAGAGTACATTTTCCCAAAAATCGTTTGAGTGCGTAGCTTTAGGAGAAAGTTAAGTAAATTTCAGTTTGAAATGTTCGTGAATTTTGCATTGGTCAGCTGGAGTGTCTTTTAGTAACTATATTTTTTGGACGAAGAGAACAAAATTTTGAAATTGCGATTTTCTATTTTGAAAATGAAGTATGCTTCTTTTAAAACGTCAAATAATGTTTTTGCAATTCTTCTCTTTTACCTTCCTTTCAAACAGTTACATCTTTCATTCCTGGACAGATATAAGTAATGTCCGGGCGGGAAAAAAATGGTAACTGCCATATTTTCATTTTCCTCATGATTGGTTCAGTTATCTTTGAGCATTTCTTTAAGCCAATGCGTTTCTCTAAACATTTTACTACAGCTTTTTGTTTCCTAGGCGATTTTAGGAGAATCCGAGTTGTCTTCTAAACGGCTTTGGATAATGTTGTCTCACAGGAATAATGTGAGTTAGCCAAAGTTGTTTGCTCATTAAAAACTATTAAGCTTTTTATTTGCTCTCTGTATTCTCTTCCTATCTCTTTCATTTATCCTGAAGTCCTATTTCTCTTTTCCAGACATTGCACTCTTTTTTCCTCTTCAAGTCTGCAATTATTTTATTTTCTTCTTTTCGATTATTTGGATTTTCAGCTTAATACCTTTCCCTCATCTTCTCCATCTTTCTAGCACTAACTGATTTCTTTAGTATTTCCATTTCTGAATTGTAAAACAATATAAAATCAACATATTTAATAGTAAAACTTTTCAATGAAGAGAGGTTAGGGCGTTTAGTGACTGACGGCCACGTGCGGGACAAAAACATAAATTATTATTATCGCGCCTAATATTAAGAATGTGGTTTAAAACTATTATAACCCAATACTTAATCATTAAATGAAGAAAAAAATGTATTCACAGATCACTTTCAGAATGTATTTTCTCTGTAAAACAAAACTTAACAAATTTCGAGTCACATGCGGGAGATTGAATTTGATTAATTTCATTCGTTTAGTTAATTACTTGTAGACATTTTTACAGAGCTGTAAGAATGAAAACATATTCTTATGTATACTTACATTGTCCTGGAAAACACAGAACCTTCACAACAATGGTTGTTATGCTGAAAACAGTATCGTTTCAAGCTTCTAGCATAGAATATTATGTATGTATTCTATGCTTGAAGTATCGAGCATGCGTAAAACCGCGAAACAATCTAGCATGAAAGCAGGTGTACCAGTTTTGGAATTAAAAACTTGTGAAAAAGTAAACCATTTATGACTAATTTATAGTTTCAGGAAATGTTTTATAAGGTTTTTATTCGGAAGAAAAAATAAAAGACGTAGGCATAAAAGTTCCCGATTTTCATGGAATGCCCCTTTATGAGTGTTATTTGCAGGAATTGCAAAGTTCTCATTTAAATACACATATGCCAAAATTTTAAAATACCTATCTCTTGTCATTGTATTTTTTTAATTCTGAATCTCTAAATCTGGATCACATGACTAATAATTCCTAATTTTGGAAGTATGTGGTAACCAAAAAGAAACTGCATTCCAATGAAAGCATAAATATCATTTCTTGTTATTCTAGGAATGTTTTTCTGCTTCTGTTGAATACAGAAATTACTTTGAAACACTGTGTTGTCTATAATATCACTGTCAAGATATTTCAGAAAATAATCTAAAGGCATTCACAATCCTCAAAATGCAGTGGAATTTTCTTGCTCATTGTCAGTCTCTAAAGTATTATCGGCACTTGGTCCGGGTATTTGTACCATTTTTTCCCATCACACTAACATCATCACAGCCGTCACTGTAATCAGTGCATTCTTCTGGGAAACTTTCTTCATGCAGTACTATCGCTTCTTGAGACAGACCTCTTCTAAAAAAAACTGCCATATTTTGCAAAAGAAAAAATAATGAAACATAATAAATATATTCATTAAAACGTTGTTAATAACATTTGAAGTACTCCACCCAGAAGAAATAAAAACGCCTATAACTTATTCGCAACTCAAAATCTATATAAATGAACATTTCTTATGATCTCACTCGCGGGCATGACCACGAAACCTGAAGGGACTGTTAGTTTTTGAGGCAAAAAAAAGTCAATTGTATGTGGTTAATACACACTAGAAGAGTCCTATGACAGTGAATTATATAATAATAAACACTAAATTAAATAATTAAAAAATATTGTCTTACCTTATACTCAACCACCAGTTATTAGTCGTTTTCTTCTTTACAATTGTGCTACTTTCTTCTCTTCAACTCAACATACGCCATCATTCCACGCTACTGTATGGCTGCTCTGTAAGACGTTTGTCAAGAAATTTCCACAAGGCGGCCAGCCGCGGCTGACATCTCGCACTGAGAGAGAGAACTATCACGAACAGTTCAGAATTAAAATAGCTCGGAAAAAGTCGCGGGATTCACCACGGTGTAAGATATATAGGTGTGTCAACTAGCCGCCTTTTGGACAAAATGTTTGAAGCCAGTTTGAGGCTAGTTCCTCGCTTATCCGTACGGTGCGCACGATCGAGTTGGGCATTCATGATGGCGTCTCGCGATTTAGTGGCTTCCACCAGAGGTTACAAAGCTATTAAATGGATCACCATCTTGTCCCAAAAATGCCCAAGTCGTTCGCAGTGCTTACATAGCGAGAACTGTGAGAACTAGCTTCACATTAGCTTCAGTTTTAGACCGGGAGTAAACCCACCTATATCTCTTACACCGTGGATTCACACGTTCCGCCAGTAAAAGGGTTAAATGGACATGATGTTCTTTGCCTGTGAAAAGAAGTATCTTAGAAGTGATGTGGTGTGTAAATTATTTAAAATGAAAACCTGTTTTCACTTTTTACTTCGTAATTACTTACTCATTTCATCAATTTACACTTATTCAGTTACATGACAGTGATGATCATGATGATGATGATGAATCCGTAAATAGTCAATAGACATAAACAAACATGGCAACAATGCCCACAATTCAGTCATCATCGGAACCGTCTTCTGGGTCCTCAATGCTCTTAGCATATTTCAGGTTTCTGTAAAAAGCATGGTACTCTGATGGTAGAAATGGCAGTAATGACAAAATATCATTGTATTTTTCTTTTGAGATTGGATTACATGTTTTACTAATTACATTAAGGTTCTCAGATAGCATTGGCACTTTTCTTGAATTCCTTATTAGGTTCACATCCAGAAAGTAACATTTGCATTAAATGATGTCTTGAAGTACAATACACATAGATTTCCTATGCGAACTTGTAACTGAGCAAACGCTGAAAGCAAGAGAGGCTGCTTACTTGTGGTTACCTTTCTGAATATGAATGGTGAAATATGAGAGCAAGTGAAAAGAGGTTTAAAATCTTTGAAGTCCTGAATTTCCATGTTGCAAACGTTGTATTTGTTCGAACATTGTCAAACCAACTGCTGCCAGTCCCAAGGCGTCACAATAGAAAGTGATTTTCTTTTCTTTATTTTTCTTTTAAACATGGCACGCACTGTGTCAGCCTCCATAGGTGTGTGTCCTTTCAGTAAAAACTTCTGGGTTATGACTCTGATTTGGGGATATTTGTGCAGAATCCAAAAAAAGTACATGATCGTGCACATGTTCTTATTTTGGTCATTACAGTTGTGCGTCCAAATAGTAATTTCCTCCACATCTGTACTTGGAATGGTACAGCAAGCTCATTTCCAAAGAGCTGAAGCTAACTCTCTCTAGGTCTGTCTCGTGGCTCAGAGCAAAGTCGCTCGCCTTTCACCCCTGAGGTCCGGGTTCCTTTAGTCCAAACTTTGTGAAGTGTCCTAAACCTTACCCCATTCCTTATTCCTTCCCAATTCTGGCCGCTGGGTAGTGACGCAGGGGCGCGCGGTGTGAGGCGCGTACGCGGAGATGCTACCTGGCGGTCCTCTAGACGACACACAGACGCTAGTAACGGAGGATTACTCCAAAAATTAGAAATAATGAATATAAGGGAGGATTACTCCATGCGCTCAACGCCCCGCAAGGCTTGTTGCCTCCTCGGCCCCCTTTGGACTCATCCCACATCATGCAACAAACAGAACTATCAGAGAAGTCAAATACTGTAAAGTTGAAAGTCCAGAGTTTTCGTTTGTAGAAACTAATGCTATTAGTCAAAAGAGGGGTGGGTAGACACTTCTGAAGATCGGCCATTATTACTTTATGCTTTGGGTTATCCTTTTCTATTTGTATATCAATACTTTTCATATCATAATGTGTTTCAGATTCCAAAAGATGTGCATCATAAGCACATTGTAAGTAATCTTTTTCATGCTGAGTCACATTGCCTTTCATTGTTACGTAAATGAATTGCAGGTTCCACAAGTGTCTACCCTTGGCGGTTTGAAAGATAAATTAAATTTCTTATTAAATATATGTACATAAAGCCATTTTTTAGCCACATTGTTAGGTTCAGTGTTATTTTGTGCACAGAATTCGAGATATAAAGCATGCATTTTCTCAATATTCAGATGTGACCCCAAGAACTTCCTTTCCGATCTTTTCCTGTTGCAGTCACTATCGTATGTTGGAAAAGAATCAATATTATTGGAAACGTTATCTATAATCACTTGTTTAGTTTTGTTACTTGGATTGTGTTTTCCTCTTCGATCATATTCTACCAATCCACTTGGCATTTCCTTCTTCAAGGCAGTAATAGCGACTGTGTTAGAAATACAAATTGTATTGAGAAACATACTTGTACTAATTTATTATTCACCGAAAATCTAAATGAAAGAATTAGCTTTCGATTGTATACCCAGTCTACTCCTACATCGTACCACTGCTTTTGTTTCTATACATGAACAAATAAATTGCTTTCTCATATCGTTACTTTTTTGTACATCCCAATATGAACGGAAGATTTCCGCCCTCTCTATTTCTGTAATTTTGTCATGGCAACGCATCCTACAGGAACATGGCGGTTTCATTACTCTGTCCTGTACAATCTTGCCTGGTCCGCTTACGTAAGCTTTCCCTGCTGCATAGCTTGCTTTGCACTTGTTTCGTATCCACTGACTTTCAGGTCTAACACATTTCTTTCCTAGCTGACGAATTACTGTTTTGTTTAAAACCTTTCTTCTAACCTTGGTTTCTCTGTCGGTTACACTATTCACAGCAATGTCGGTACCTTCATCAGAATCTGTTCCAGAACTCTCTTCAGGAGAAGGCACATAATTTGTATCACCTTCAGAGTCAGTTGGTTCACTGCTGCTGCTACTTATTAGTAAATCATCATTCAATAAATCTACAGGTGGCTCAAGGTTCCCTAAATTGTACATTCTCAGAGGTGGAACATGAAGCTTGTCCTGATATTGCAACCGTACTCTGGTACAACACAGCACAAGACTGGTTTGTGGCATTATCCACTGAAGTAATCTTGGTTTGTTTGTCAGTGGATGTTGTTGCAGAAGACTCCAGATTTGCAACTGCAAAAAATAATAAACATTGCACGAATATGGAGCACGAAGGTCTAAATATTTCACAATGTTCAGGTTTGCCTCATGCCCAGTAAAATTGTATTGCTTACCTTTAACATTTTCTTGATTTCCACCCTCTACAATATTCAACGCTAATTGCGGTATCCTTTGCCCTCTCGACAGCATTTTCACTTTGTTATTTTAAATTTCACTACAGGAACTTCTAAAACACATTAAACTCAACCCTGCTACTTTCTCTTCAACAGTATTACATTCCCCTGTCAGCTAATTTCAATGTCGGTGTTACACCGTAATCATTGTTACCAACAATGTGCGCTGTGTGGGACGTACTGTTCAGAGAAGAGCACAGAACGCACATTCAGTCAAAGGCAAATGACTTTGTGTCCAGATAGTGTTATTTGGGACTGCACGAATTTGGATATAACGTTATTTATAAACCCTTCTTTCCGTCATCGTTGATTATTAGTGCACTATAAGACTATCACTTTAAGAGCAAAAAGCACCTAAACATTTGGTTCACCTCGGACGCGGCATAGAACTACTAGTTTTTGGACTATTTGTGTTTATTATCAATTCTCAATTTTCTAAAAAGCATAAATTATAAATAGTATGAATTAAAACGTATGTAATTGTTAAATTGCTAATAACCGTGAAGTTTATGCGACTATAAAAAAATAATTTTTAAACATTGTCGAAGAAACCGAAGGTTATCTATTATGATGACTCACATTTGCTCATTTACGTGAACCACAGCTTTAAGGTCCGATTAAATTAAGAAGGTGATTGACAGTTCTGTGTGACGTCAGGACGCCTCTCCTGTTTCCGTGGCAGCTGCCAACCAGAGAGACAAAACGTGACGTGTCAGGTCGCTCAGTTGCCACTGCCGAACATGGGAAACATTTGAGCAACGCACAGCGACTTCCCTGCCGCCGCGCCGCCCGCGTTTCTGCCTGTGCTGCGCGCGCAATGTGTACTGTGTTGTGATGAGTTGCGTTGAGGTTAGGCTTTTGTCGTATTTTTTACACTTTTACACGTATTTTTTGAAGTGTTTGTTTTCGTGTCCCGGTAACACGTGCTCAGTGGCTTGCGACCTGGCAACGTCTCTCCCCTCCACTCACAAATGTCAATCACCTTCTTAATTTAATCGGACCTTAGTATGGTTCGTTAAGAATTTATAGTTCTCATTATCTGAGGCCATTGTCGTTCGTCGTGTATATGTTTGACTTTCTGTTTAAACAGTTGAATCATTTAATTATTTCATTTATAGTTTCGATACAAGTAACATGTGATATTTTTCTTGAATAAGAATACTTAGCTTTTCGTAAAATTTATGATTTGCGTACAATTAATCCTTTATCCTTCCAGCGCACGCGCGTAAAATTTTCTCACTTGCAGACACGTGTCGTGAATTATACGATATTTAATAACTCGAATAAAGTAAAGAAACTGTAGAACAATGGAATTGTATGTTGCATTATATGGAGGCGTTATTTTAATAGTGGTACAACTCTATTGACTTGAATTATTAAGCTGTAAAATTAAATGATTATAAAAAAATAGGGAATGGAGTTAACCGTTAAATATAACCCTGAGGTCTATTGGACTCCAACCAAATTTTGTTATATAATTTTAATTGGAAAATAAATATTTGGGACATTTTACTCCCCCGTACATTCAGTTAGTACGTTTGGGAAGGGTTTGCACAGCTGCCTCCTAATAGTCTGCTACTCACCTCGCAGTAGAACGCGGAAGTGGCTTTGGAGTTTGCTGGACTCCAGTGTTATATTTACGTGTCTTTTTCAAAGTTGCCATTTTGGTTTTTGTTTGTTTTTAAGACCTTTTCTAAACAATATAGAAACAAACATTAAAGATAATTTTCACCTAATACGAGATTTACTAGATGAGAGTGATAACGAAGAAACATCGGAGATCTTGTTTAGTCGTCACTCTGATTTGGACCCAGAGTTTGTTTTAGAACACAATTTTCAATAGTTTTAATTTATATTTTACACACATGTTATGTTTAAGTGTGTAAATTAAAAATAGTAATTAAACTGTGATTTGTTTACCCTTTTCAGTCCAAATTTACTTCTATCAAATCTCTAATGAAGTATTATTTAGTTGTTTTTACTTTCTCGCCTTACGAATACTTCGTAAGAAGAGAAAGTTATGTAATCCTGCGGCGAGAAACGTCGAATTTTCGCCAGAAAATCGCTTATAGCTGGGGTCTGGTAAAGAAAAAGTGGATAAATTCTATTGCTAAATTTAGAAACAAAAATCCTCTAACTCGTGGTGTAGCTAAAATCCATGTTTTGTTGCTTCGCCAGCACTGCTTGATACATTGGCGATCATGCGATTCCTAGTGGCACAACCGAGAACGAAGCGAAATACCGTGAGGTATTCCATTTTATTGACCCCCCTCCCGTGCGCCAAGAAAGAAAAACCGAAGTATAAGGGAGAGTGTGTTGAAAAATAAAAATAAAGATTTTTGTGAACATACATTTTCATTTTCCCTATCAAGTCAGGAACTTTTCAGACCACCCTTGTACTACATTCTACGAAAACAATGTTATCGTATCGACTTTAATTCTCCCTTGAAATCAAGATGACTGTTTTACTCCGTTTTTTTAGAGAGTTTGTGCATGCCTTAGCGGGCAGCAATCGATTACATTTTTGTCTCTGCTTATGCGCCAACTCGAAATCGAACTGTGTTAGCGTGCCGCGCCAGGCCCCGCTATTTCGCCGGAGTTTAATTAGTGCTACAGTTTTTAATTGTAGGCTGTCTCGTGGTTCAGAGCGAAATCGCTCACCTTTCACCAAGGAGGTCTGGGTTCGATTCCCGGACAATCTCATGTGAAATTTGTTCCAACAAAATGAGTTCGCCCGCTTCACAATGGCTAGTGCAACCCCTGTGAAGTGTCCTAAACCCTACCCATTTCGGAACTCCTTCCCAATCCTGACCGCAGGGTAGTGACAGCGGTGCGCGATGTAAGGCCTCATTCACAATGCTAATGGTACACAAAACCTAATGGTAACATGGCCGCAAAGCATAGAAGTAGAGTTTTTTTTGCACACTATCGGACACAACTTGCTTATCATGAAAATACAACTTTATTTTAGAGAAAAAATAATATATCACTGCTAGAAAGCGATCCTAATAAACGAAACAAAAGAAAATTAACCATTGTAGGCGGAGGAAAACCTCCAACAAAGAACTATCACGACAGTGGTGTAGATTCATTTGGTGTCACCCGGGGCAAAACTAATGGTATCACGCCCATAAATTAAATATAAAAATAGTTATTATTAATAATATTATACTTATGATTATTTGATTTTGATTATGAATAATATGTTATCTAATAAAAATATAAAAAAGTATATTTGCACATGACGTTTATTTACAGCATACAAAAAAGTGTAATTCAGAATAATTGAAATATAATTTTTAAATAAATAATTATATAATTCCAACTATAAATTTTTCTAATTGGTGTCACCCCTCAAATGGTGAAACCTGGGGCGGACCGCGCACTCCTCTACCTACGCCGCTGAGTCAAGACATTTTAAAAGAAAATCGACACATCCGTCGTGTTTTATCCATAAAGCTTCTAGCAGTAGCAGCCAGCCACTTGCAACCCAGAGGCGACGGTGCTGCCCTCCGAACTACCAATCTCTACAAACGAGTTCGAGAGTTGTGCTATCTCGAGCGTTAGGTAGTCGAAAGCGGTATCGATATCAATAACGAGTGATAACGAGAAAGAATTTTTGCATGTTTATAGATAATATGGCACGTTATACTGCGATTTTTCTAACTTTGTCTCTTAAGGCCCGTCATCACGATGGAATATGTCACGGTATTTCGCGTCTTTCTTAGTCATCCCGCTAGAAATCGCATGATCGTGACCGTATCAAGCCGTGCTTCCGATTATGCAACTTCTAGTGGCACGACCGAGAAAGACGCGAAATGCCTTGTGATATTCTATCGTGGTCATAGGGGCTTCAGAGGCAAAAGAGAGTTTTTGTATGCCTTAACGGGCAGCTATCGACTGCATTTTTGAGTCACTGCGCATGCGCCAACTCGAAATTGAACTCGAAGTGTTAGCAGGCCGCGCCAGGCCTCGCTATTTCGCCGGATTTACTTTCGGTTCGTTTTCGTTCGGTTTTACTTTCTTGACGCACGGGGGGATGTCAATAAAATAGAATATCACACGGTATTTCGCGTCGTTCTCAATTGTGCCGCCAGGAATCGCATGATCACCAGTACTGCTTGATACAGTCGCGATCATGAGACTCGTAGCGGCACAACCGACAACAACGCGAAATGCCGTGAGATATTCCATTTTATTGACCCCCCCCCCGTGCGCCAATAAAGATGAAGTATTATCTGGCTACTTATATCGTATGGTATTCGATCATTCAGCCGTTTTGTATGGAAATTGTTCACGACTGAGACCAAAGAGTATATCTCACTGAGACGGCAGAGAGTGCTGCGAAGTCTATTTCCATGGTGCCATACATGGCAATGTCTTTTCGTGTTTGTGAAATGATTTGATTAAAATTTAATTAGTGCTCCTACTAGCCTCACAGTTTTCAATTGCCCAAATCATCGTCAGTTGTTAATTACAGGATACGTAGTAAAGGCTTCACAAGAAATAGGCAAAGTATTAGTGAACGTTTGTAAAATACCTAGTGAATTCATTGGTTAGGTCAATGTGAATTACTACCGAAGAAGAAGAAATGTGAAATTAAATAATAAAAATGAAATAAAATTTTAAAAACAAAAGTTTTATCATTTCTAATTTGTGGATCAAATTATATAAATAGGTATTCATAAGCAGATTTTTTTAAGTATAGTTAATTGCATTGTATTTCTTCACTTTCTTACAAATTTACTAAAGGTTTTGATTACTTGCCTTGAACCACATCCATGAATTGTGAACAGAGTTGAGCAGTATCGAAAATACATGTATTTAAAATACGTATTTTCAATACTTTTGTAATTTGTATTTTGTATCGAAAATACATATTTGATCATGTATTTTGTATTTTCAAAATACAAAAAATACTTTTTATTGATCCGCCGTTGAAAATTAGAACTTCAATATACAGTCAAATCTGGATTACACAAAGGCCAATAACCCGACTTTTTCTGTTGAGAAGCAAATAGGCTGAAAAAAAAAAATTTTTGAGGCATCACTTAACGGATTGTGGAGACCATCACTTGGACGTTACATTATATTATTTCATTATATGCATCACTGTCTGGAAGGGAATTGGGCGCATTGGCTAAAAGATTGTGCTTGCGCCGTTTAAACAGACAATTTTATGATTAGACCGCGCAATTTTAGGTATTAATACATGCGTTTTGGGTGCCTAAAATAATTTTTTTTCAGCATTTCAGTTAGACTTTTGAAATGGTAGAATAGGCACAAGTAAAACGTGAAACTTAAAAGAAACACGTTTTTATCATCTATATCTATCTATATCTATACTAATATATAAAGACAGAACTGCACTGACTTACAACGCGATAATCTCTGAATCTACTGAACCAATACTGATGAAACTTTTATACTAGCTTCCTTTAAAGGTCTGGAGTAACATAGGCTATGATTTACAACCATAAACCTTAACATATTCACAAAATAATTACTTTTCTGGACATTTTTCGACTAGCATTACATCGTAGATTCAAGAATGCATCAATGTTAATAGTTTAGCTTTGCGCCACCTGAGGCGCACTCTTCGTGAAAACTGAGGATGTCTGATAGCTACTGCTCATTTCATCAACAGCCAGAATTATTACGAAATTCGCTGGGGTTTGAATACGGCTATTTACACATGTCCGTGAATGTTAGTTCAGAACGTTTGTGTATCGTTTGAAAGACAGCCGTAACAACAGTGGTAAGGAATTTCAATGTAGATGTATTAAGTAATAATATACAGTATAATGTTGAGTTAGGTTGAGAGAGTAAAAAGTACAATAATATACAATGTAGTTGAGTAAGGTTGAGGAAGTAAAAAGTACAGAATGTATAGTATTGTACAATGTACATAACATAGATATCGTATATTTTATAACCTCTTATTTATAAAATTATAAAATAACCTCTTATTTACAGAAATTTGTGAATTCTAAATTGTTGAAAACAATGGTGAAGCGGAAGACGCATTTGTCAAAACATACTAAAAGTGCGAAAAGATGGGCAGAATATAAAAGTTCAGAATCGGCTACACAAAGGCAAGAGCAACTTACTGAAGACGACAATACTACAAGGAGAGAAGTCAATACCAACAATTCCCTAGGAAGCGGCTCAGCTTTTCATTATGACCCCCAATTTGATTATTTGCATAGTTCAGATATTCAGATTGGTCATATGGAAAATGTTTGTATGTTTTGTGGAGCAAAAAAATGGGCATTCGAACATAATAGCATGTGTTGTTCTAATGGGAAAGTAAAGTTAAGGCCTTTAGTGGAGCCTCCTGACATTTTGAAAAGCCTGCTACTTGGTGAACATCCATTATCAAAGCATTTCCTACGCCATTTGAGACAATACAACTGTCTTTTTCAGATGACATCTTTTGGCTGTACAGAACATAAAGAAGGATTTTACATGCCTACATTCAAAATTCAGGGCCAAATTTATCATCGCATTGGTAGTTTACTTCCAACAACGAACCCTGGATTTCTGCAGGTCTATTTCCTTTCTGAAGCAGACCAAATGTCTTTGCGTCAAAATATTGTACCTAATTTAAATCCAGAAATTATACAAACGATAGAGAGTTTGTTGCACACACACAATCAGTATATTAAAAGTTTCAAGGCTGCCATAGAACAAGCACCTCCAAATATTCTGGATTACAAAATCCTTATCCGAGCTGACATTATCCCTGTCAATTATCATAGAGGCTGTTTCAACCAACCAACAACAAATGAAGTGGCTATATTACTGGTGGATGAATATAATGGGCACCGAGATATTGTATTGCACAGTAGAAATGGAAAGTTACAGCGTGTTTCAGAGTTACATCGTGCTTACGACCCTCTTCAGTATCCTCTCATATTTGTTAATGGAGAAGATGGGTATTGTATTAATATTCCACAAGTAATTTCAGGAAGAGCAAACCAAAACATTTCAAAGAAAATATCTTGCATGCAATACTATTCTTATAGATTTATGGTGAGGGAAGGTACAGTAAATTTTCTGCTAATGTTCCAGCAATTATTGAATCAGTTTGTTGTTGACATGGCTGCTAAAATGATTACAGAAAGACTTGGATATATCAAACAAAATCAAAAAACATTAAGAGCAGAGAACTACATTCATCTTCGAGATGCAATTAACAATGACGCTAACATAAATCCACTAAATATTGGACAGCAGGTCATTTTACCATCTACTTTTACTGGTTCACCAAGGTACCTCCATGAGAAAACCCAGGATGCTATGACATACGTGAGACACCATGGTCGCCCTGATCTTTTTATTACAATGACATGCAACCCCGAATGGCCAGAAATCAGACATGAATTGTATGTGGGACAGAATTCTCATGACAGACATGATATTATTTCACGTGTATTTCATCTGAAATACCAAAACTTGATGAATTTGATCACCAAACACCACATTTTTGGCGCAACTGTATGCCATATGTCAACAATATAATGGCAAAAAAGAGGATTGCCCCATGCTCATATTCTGATTTGGCTTCAAAGAAAAATACAACCAGATGAAATTGACTTAATTATTAGTGCTGAGATACCCAATAAAGAAGAAGATCCTCTTCTTTACGAAATTGTTTCCAAACACATGATTCATGGACCATGTGGAGAATACAATTCACGATCGCCATGTATGGTCAATGGTAAATGCAATAAGAGATTCCCACGCTCTTTCACTGTTCATACTCAGTCAGACAATGATGGATATCCATTTTATAGGAGACGTTCGCCTGAAGATGGTGGTCACATTGCAGTTTTGGGTAGACATTCTGATACACAAGTGGATAATCGATGGGTTGTTCCGCATTCACCAGTCCTAAGCAGATGCTTTTCAGCTCATATTAATGTAGAATACTGTCACTCTGTGAAAGCAATCAAATACATTACTAAGTATGTTAACAAAGGTAATGATCGAGCAACTTTTACTGTACAAAATGATTGCAATGAAATTGAAAAGTACATAAATTGTCGCTACTTGAGCACATCGGAAGCCTTCTGGCGAATATTTGAGCTGCCAATTCATGAAAGATACCCAGCTGTAATTCATCTGGCGGTGCACTTAGAAAATGGTCAAAGGGTGTATTTCAACCAGCATAATATTCTGCAAGTTTTAGAAAATCCTCCTCAGACAACATTAACTGGCTTTTTCAAACTGTGCCAAGATGATGATTTTGCAAAAACTTTGCTTTATTGTGAAGTGCCCGCATTTTATGTCTGGAGAAATAAAAATTCGCAGAGAAGGAAACGTGGACAACTGGTTGCAGGGCATTTGGGTGTAAGGAAAGATGCTGCTCTTGGAAGAGTTTACACTGTGCATCCAAACTTCACAGAATGCTATTACCTTCGTCTTGCTTCTACATCACATTCGTGGTCCAACTTCTTTTGCTATGCTAAAAACAGTGAACAGTATTGTACAGCCTTCTTACCAGACAGCATGTAAGAAACTGGGCCTCATAGAAAATGATGAGCATTGGAAACACACGCTGAGTGATGCTGCACTTACACAGTCACCATCACATATTCGTGAACTATTTGCGATACTATTGGTATTCTGTCAGCCATCTGATCCAAGCAGTTTGTGGTGTGAATTCAAGGAAGTCATGTGTGAGGATATTCTTTTTCAAAAGCGTTTGCATGAAGACAACCAAGATTTACCATTCTCAGTGGATGTATTCAATGAAGGATTAATTATTCTAGAAGACATTATTGCATCTTTCAGTGATAAGCGACTTCGTGATTTTGGTATTCTTGAGCCAAGTAGACAAAGTTCTGACTATACAAAAGATACATATAGTATGTGTGATGTGCATCGATACCTAAAAGAAAATTTGCCAAAATTAGTTCCTGATCAAAGAACAATCTTCAGCGCAGTTATTGACAGTGTTCAAAATGACAACGGTAACCTGTTCTTCATTGATGCCCCTGGAGGCACCGGTAAAACGTTTGTAATCAATTTACTTATTGATAAATGTAGATCAGAGAGAAAACTGTCATTGCAGTCGCGTCTTCTGGAATCGCAGCAACATTATTAAAAGGTGGGAGAACAGCACATTCTACCTTTAAATTGCCTTCGAACACAATTTTTATAGAACAAGCAACATGTAATGTTAGTAAGAATAGTTCTATTGCAAAGGTTTTTCGTGATTCAGTATTAATTATCTGGGATGAGTGCACCATGAGCAACAGATGTCACATAGAAGCTGTTGACAGAATGTTACGGGATGTACGATCATCTTCCAAATTAATGGGAGGAGTTACTGTTGTATTTTCTGGTGACTTCCGGCAAACCTTGCCTGTAATTGTTAAAGGCACTAGAGCTGATACAATCAAAGCAAGCTTAAAGACATCCCCAATTTGGCAGAACGTTTAAAATAATGACTCTCAGTACAAACATGAGGACTTTGTTAACTGATGACTCAGATTCTGCGCAATTTGCAGCATTGCTTCTCGCAGTTGGAAGCGGTTCAGTTACCAATATCAATAGTCAAAATATATTAGTATATCATCGGTATGGTCACGTGGTTCACACTATAGATGATTTAATTCAGAAGATATATGAGGATGTGCAAACAATCCTAAATAAGACACACTCATGGTTTTGTGAAAGAGTTATACTGTCTCCAAAAAATGATGTGGTAGATGAAATTAATCATCAAATCCTACAGCGCTTTCAAGCAGAAACAAAAGAATATCGATCATTTGACACTGTTCTGAATGATGACGAGAGTGTTCATTATCCACCAGAATTTTTAAACTCGCTCAACCCAGCAGGTCTTCCACCACATATATTAAATTTGAAAATTGGTACACCTATTATATTGCTTCGTAACCTCAATGCCCCAAAACTTTGTAATGGAACACGACTTCAAATAATTAAGTTTGCCAACAATATTTTACACACCAGAATTCTTACTGGTCCAGCATCTGGTGAAAATGCTCTAATACCCAGAATTCCAATGATTCCGTCTGATTTACCTTTTCAATTTAAAAGGCTGCAGTTTCCAGTTAAACCATGCTTCGCTATTACAATAAATAAAGCTCAAGGACAATCCTTCAAGTTTGTTGGTGTCGATCTTAGAGAAAGCGTCTTCTCTCACGGTCAGCTGTATGTAGCACTCTCCCGTGTTGGGTCAAAAGATAACCAATTCTTGCTTCTTCCAAAAAATAATGAAACTGCCAATGTGGTGTACCCTGAAGCTTTGGTTTAATTTACAAAATGTGTCGTTTTACATAAACATTCTACAGTGATTCTGTACATTGTTGTAATTACATTTTCTTCATATGCCAGTTGTCTTCTTTGCAGTTAATTTTGACCCTGTTGAACTTTGTTTTAATATGAGCTAGAGACTAAGTAGTGCAGTGATATGTAATGCAACAATGGTTCTTTACATGTGGAGACTAATAAATGTGTTGTTTTGTATATCAATTTCTCACAATTAATGCAATCATCCATTTTTGTACAAAAATAAGCAAATATTAATTTATACAAAAATATTTGTCGATGCAAATAAAATATTCTTGGAGTCCTTGGTTTCTATTTTATTATTCAAATTTCAATATCAGTAGTCTCTAGCACTTCTGATGAAGTTAATATTGTTTTGTTAAGTGGTTCAGTACATTGTCAATTTATTGTGTACTAGCAACACATTGCTATCGGGACGGAGACGGACAGATCATGGCAGGAAGGAGTAGAGCGGAGAAGAGATACAATGAAAGATATAGATGTAGGCCCAGCCGCAGGGCATGAAAAGATGGAATTAGTCTTCCTGTCTAATAATATTCTGTAATAATTCCCGGGCAACGCCGGGTACTTCAGCTAGTTTATTATATACAGGTTGAGTCACGTAACTTTAGCACCTCCTGTAACTTTTGAACGGTTGAAGATATTTCAATGCAGTTTTCACGGAAGTGAATGAGGGAATGGGGCTAATTGATACGTGTATTGATTTCTCTTTTATTACTTTTGTTTTACGAGATATTTGAGGTAACTTGGTTTTTTCAAATGGGACTATACATATTTTTCTGTCTATCATGACAAGCGTAAAAAGACAAATCCAAAGATATAAATATTGTTATATGTTAGATAAGCATTTTTTTGAGTAATTGTGATTTTTTTGCGGCTAGTGTTTAACGGATATTTTCATTGTAACTGTCAGCCCCACAAGGTCACGCAGCGCTCCCCCAGCAAACGCGGGGTCGGGAAAGGGAAGGAATTTTAGTACTTGAGGATACGAAAAATATTCACAAAACTGTTGCATTTTTTCCTGAACTCTCCTTTCCACCCTGATCCATTTTCAGATATTTTGTTTTTCTTAGGGATTGAAAATACGGATTTGTCTTAAGTAGTATTTATTGAAATAAGATTATTTCTATCCCTAAGTTATTTTTATATTCTTATTAACATTGAAATTGTTTGCTCAAAATACGTAATATTTTTTGTACAGTTTTAGTTATTTATTCTTATTGTGCTTTGTTTCAAGATCCCATTAATACGTATCTTATGAAACCCCATTAAATGGAGTTGAAGTTATAAACAATTTTATTACAATACAAACTTATGACAAATCCTCATTTTCCATCCTTTAATTCCTTCAATCAAAGAAAGATGAAAATCTGAAAATGCGGAAGGATGAAAAGCACAGTTCAAGAAAAAACTGCAATGGTTTTGTAAATATTTGGAATACTATGTTTCGTATCTTCAAATAAGGTCCCTCCCCTTCCCTTCTCATCCCCGGGAGCGCGTGTGCTGGTGGAGCGCTGAGTGACCTTGTGTGGTGGACTATTCAAAATGTCCGTTAAACCCCAGTCGCAGAAATCAAAATTAATAAAAAAAATGCTTATCTAACATATAATAATATGTACATCATTGGATTTGTCTTTTTACGCTCGTCATGGTGAACTGAAAAAATATGTATAGTTCCATTTGAAAAAACAAAGTTAACTAAAAAATCTCGTAAAATACAAGTGATAAAATAGAAATTAATGCACGTATCAATTAGCCCCTTTCCCTCTTGCACTTCCGTGAAACTGCATTGCAATAACTTATGTGTATATATATATATATATATATATATATATATATATATATATATATATATATATATATATATATATACTGGGTGAGTCACGTAACTTTAGCACCTCCTGTAACGTTTGAACGGTTGATGTTATTGCAATGCAGTTTTCAAGGAAGTGCATGAGGGGAAGGGGCTAATAGATACTTGCATTAATTTCTATTTTATCACTTGTATTTTACGAGATTTTGTAGGTAACTTTGTTTTTTCAAATGGAAATATACATATTTTTTCAGTCCACCATGACGAGCGTAAAAAGACGAATCCAATGATGTACATATTGTCATATGTTAGATAAGCATTTTTTTTATTAATTTTGATTTTTGCGACTGGGGTTTAACGGACATTTTGAATAGTCCACCACACAAGGTCACGCAACGCTCCACCAGCAACGCGCGCCCGGGCTAGGGAAGGGAGATTTGAAGATACGAAACATATTCCAAATATTCACAAAACCATTGCAGTTTTTTCCTGAACTGTGCTTTCCATCCTTCCGCATTTTCAGATTTTCGACCTTTTTTGATTGAAGGAATTAAAGGATGGAAAATAAGGATTTGTCATAAGTTTGTATCGTAATAAAATTGTTTATAACTTCAACTCCATTTAATGGGGTTTCATAAGATACGTATTAATGGGATCTTGAAACAAAGCACAATAAGAATAAATAACTAAAACTGTACAAAAAATATTGCGTATTTTGAGCAAACAATTTCAATGTTAATAAGAATATAAAAATAACTTAGGGATAGAAATAATCTTATTTCAATAAATACTACTTAAGACGAATCCGTATTTTCAATCCCTAAGAAAAACAAAATATCTGAAAATGGATCAGGGTGGAAAGGAGAGTTCAGGAAAAAATGCAACAGTTTTGTGAATATTTTTCGTATCCTCAAGTACTAAAATTCCTTCCCTTTCCCGATCCCGCGTTTGCTGGGGGGAGCGCTGCGTGACCTTGTGGGGCTGACAGTTACAATGAAAATATCCGTTAAACACTAGCCGCAAAAAAATCACAATTACTCAAAAAAATGCTTATCTAACATATAACAATATTTATATCTTTGGATTTGTCTTTTTACGCTTGTCATGATAGACAGAAAAAATATGTATAGTCCCATTTGAAAAAAACCAAGTTACCTCAAATATCTCGTAAAATACAAGTGATAAAAGAGAAATCAATACACATATCAATTAGCCCCATTCCCTCATTCACTTCCGTGAAAACTGCATTGCAATATCTTCAACCGTTCAAAAGTTACAGGAGGTGCTAAAGTTACGTGACTCACCCTGTATATATATTGAAACGAATTGTTATCACTAAGACGATAACAATGCGTTTCGAACCAATTTTGTACGTTTGAACTGCGCGGCAGAGGCTAGCCCGCCGGCGGAGTCGGGGGGGGCCAGAGCCGGTTCAACGTGAAGAACCAGGAGCCACGAATCGAGCAAGAGACCAGTAGAGCAATGGCGGAGAAAGAGAATGGACGTAAGATATCGTGTGGAAGAAAAAGCGAATAGTGGTGGACAGAGTGGAACCAGAGTGGAGTTGTGACGGAGAAAGTGTGGGACCAAAGTGAACGCATTAGCGGAAAAGTGAAGCGAGACAGAGAGAGTGCAAGAAAGTAGTAAAGTGTTACAGACGGTGAAACGCGTTGGATGAAGAACACGTGGGACGGACACTGCCGTATAGAGGGAGGGAGCATAGTATGCCAGTTTTAAACATTATCAAGCACCACTTAGGTGAACAGTTAATGATCATTACCATAAAGGTCGAGAACTGTATCGTAAAAGAACGAGAGAATAGCAGCTGGGGAGGACAACGCTCTGATACAATCAAAACGTTGGGTTACGTTTCAAAGCAGACCCCGGCGGCTACGAGTGGGGTGAGAAGCGGCGGCGGCGGCGTTCCTCTGCCGCCCTTCCGAGCACCTCCGAAGGAGACGGAATTACCCGAAGGGCGAGGTGGCGCGGCCAGGCCCGTCAGGCAAGAACGCATCGAACAAGTAGCCGGCGCGGTATTGCGGGGCTCCCCTCCCCGCGCTGGCTTCCTGCGGCGCGAGGTGCCGGCCGACGGCGGACGGGCAAGTATTGAAACGGCGCAAGTCAACGGGGTTTTCGTGAGTAAAAGCGGTCGGAAGGTTGGGAGAGTAGTGATGGACCAAGAGAAAACAGTGATCTTGATTTGAGCTCCCCCTAAGTAATAAAACTAGTGTAAGGGAGTAAAGCCATAAGGTGACCGTAAAATTGTAGAAAGGGATCAGACAAAGCACGGGAAAAACAGAGTAAATGCTCCTGTGAGCGCCAAAAGCAACTGACTTTGTATAGCAATGGTTTTGTTCTGTTTTTGTAATAAAGAAAAGTTTCGTTACCCCTAGTCTCCATTGTGTGGATGATTGGATCCGGAGCCCATTCCCGAAAAAGAATTCCTGCCCCCTCTTGTTTATTTATAAATTTTGTGAGAGTTAATCAACAACTCGTTTCAATATATATATATATATATATATATATATATATATATATATATATATACAGGTGAGTATACAGGGTGAGTCACGTAACTTTAGCACCTCCTGTAACTTTTGAACGGTTGAAGTTATTGCAATGCAGTTTTCACGAAAGTGCATGAGGGAAAGGGGCTAATTGATACGTGCATTCATTTCTATTTTATCACTTGTATTTTACGAGATTTTTTAGGTAACTTTGTTTTTTCAAATGGAACTATACATATTTTTTCAGTTCACCATGACGAGCGTAAAAGACGAATCCAATGATGTACATATTGTCATATGTTAGATAAGGATTTTTTTTGATTAATTTTGATTTTTGAGACCGGGGTTTAACGGACGTTTTGAATAGTCCACCACACAAGGTCATGCAGCGCTCCACCAGCACACGTGCGCCCGGCGAAGGGAAGGGAAGGGGACGGATCTTATTTGAAAATACGAAACATAGTATTCCAAGTATTCACAAAACCATTGCAGTTTTTTCCTGAACTGTGCTTTCCATCCTTCTGCATTTTCACATTTTCGTCTTTCTTTGATTGAAGGAATTAAAGGATGGAAAATAAGGATTTGTCATAAGTTTGTATTGTAATAAAATTGTTTATAACTTCAACTCCATTTAATGGGATTTCATAAGATACGTAGTAATGGGATCTTGAAACAAAGCACAATAAGAATAAATAATTAAAACTGTACAAAAATATATTGTATATTTTGAGCAAACAATTTCAATGTTAATACGAATATAATAATAACTTAGGGATAGAAATAATCTTATTTCAATAAATACTACTTAAGACAAATCCGTATTTTAATCCCTAAGAAACCCAAATTACTGAAAATGGATTAAGTTGAAAAGGAGAGTTCAGGAAAAAATGCAACAGTTTTGTGAATATTTTTCGTATCCTCAAGTACTTAAATCCCTTCCCTTCCCCGACCCCGCGTTTGCTGGGGGGCCGCTGCGTGACCTTGTGGGGCTGACAGTTACAATGAAAATATCCGTTAAACACTAGTCGCGAAAAAATCACAATTACTCAAAAAAATGCTTATCTAACATATGACAATATTTATATCTTTGGATTCGTCTTTTTACGCTTGTCATGATAGACAGAAAAAATATGTATAGTCCCATTTGAAAAATGGGACATGGTATATACATATATATATACAGGTGAGTCACGTAACTTTAGCACCTTCTGTAACTTTTGAACGGTTGAAGATATTTCAATGCAGTTTTCACGGAAGTGAATGAGGGAATGGGGCTAATTGATATGTGTATTGATGTCTCTTTTATCACTTGTATTTTACGAGATATTTGAGGTAACTTTGTTTTTTCAAATGGAACTATACATATTTTTTCAGTCTATAATGACAAGCGTTAAAAGACAAATCCAAAGATATAAATATTGTCATATGTTAGGTAAATTGAGTTGAGTAAATGTGATTTTTTTGCGACTAGAGTTTAACGGATATTTTCATTGTAACTGTCAGTCCCACAAGGTCACGCAGCGCTCCCCCAGCAAACGCGGGTTCGGGAAAGGGAAGGGATTTTAGTACTTGAGGATACGAAAAATATTCATGAAACTGTTGCATTTTTCCTGAACTCTTCTTTCTATCCTGACCCATTTTCAGATATATTGTGTTTCTTAGTGATTGAAAATACGGATTTGTCTTAAGTAGTATTTATTGAAATAAGATTATTTCTATCCCTAAGTTATTATTATTCTTATTAACAATGAAATTGTTTGCTCAGAATATGCAATATTTTTTGTAGTCTTAATTATTTCCTCTTATTGTCCTTTGTTTCAAGATCCCATTAATACGTATCTTATGAATCACCATTAAATGGAGTTGAAGTTATAAACAATTTTATTACAATACAAACTGATGACAAATCCTCATTTTCCATCCTTTAATTCCTTCAATCAAAGAAAGATGAAAATCTGAAAATGCGGAAGGATGAAAAGCACAGTTCAAGAAAAACTGCAATGGTTTTGTGAATATTTGGAATACTATGTTTCGTATCTTCAAATAAGGTCCCTCCCCTTCCCTTCTCATCCCCGGGAGCGCGTGTGCTGGTGGAGCGCTGAGTGATCTTGTGTGGTGGACTATTCAAAATGTCCGTTAAACCCCAGTCGCAAAAATCAAAATTAATAAAAAAATGCTTATCTAACATATGATAATACGTACATCATTGGATTCGTCTTTTTACGCTCGTCATGGTGGACTGAAAAAATATGTATTGTAGTGATACCGAATCCATTACGGCTGCGAGCCTGAGAAGTGCGCCGTGTTGCGCGACAGAGGTGCCGACGGCGGCGCCAGGCCACCCGCTGGACCCGCCCCCTAACGATTCGTCGCACCCAAGTGTCCCGCAGCCTGGGAAGTCTTCCCGTGCACGTGCACGCCAGTACTTTTCCGCGGCGCTCCTCGCCTTCCCCATCCTCCCTTGAGATTTTCGTTCCCCCCCAGTCATTAATTTCTGCCCCTATTTGACAGAAAATTGAAGCGAGAGGGAACGAGTGCGGGTCTCTCATTTCTCGGCCCCAAAAACTTCCGATGATTGGGCGGAATTATTCTACGACGCAATACCCTTTCACCAATAGCCGTCGGACGTGGACAAAGCTCTAGAATGTTCTAGAACATTCTGAGGGAATTTTGGTGGGGGAAGGGAGGCTCGAAAGAGAAGAGGTGAGGCCACCACACAGAGAGGCTGTGACGCCGTCACAGAGAGAGGATGTAAGAGGCGGTCAGGGGGACGAGACGTTATAGTGGAGGCGCTCGGCGCCAGAGATAAAGTTTTGTTTATTAGTTGGACTTATAAGAAAGCGTTGAGTTTTCGAGAGGAATTTGTGAACGGTTCTTAAATAAGTGTAGACCGCAGACTGTGAAAGGTTTTATTGACATTCTAATAGTTCAGAAAACGTATCTGACCTGTGCTCGTGTTCGGAACATTATCGTGGAATTATTTGATCGTTCTCGAACTTGCTACGAACTCTAAAGTACCGTGCGGTGAACCGAAAGTGACAAGGTGGTTCAGCTGTGCAGACATTATCTGAGTATTAGCGACAATAAGTGAGCGGCGCTGTGTGTTGGGTCAACACTCCTGCGACCCCGCCTACTACCTGACTCGGCACTGCGCGATCCTTTGTGCGGCGCCCCAAGACGTCCCACGCCGCCCCTGTCAAACAGCCGGCGGCTCGAGGTCGTTCAACTCTGGTTTGTTGTACCCGCTGCCCCGCTGAGACGGTATTCTTTTTTTATTCTTTTGGTGCGCCCGTGGTCAAAAGGCACAAACAGTTTGGTGAACAATTTTTAATAACCTTTGACCGGGCGACGAAGAGAAGATTCCCGGCCGCGCTTGGCTGTCAAGAGGGAATCAGCGTAGAGAAAAATATTGTTTGTTTTCTTTTACTGTAGTAATTTTCACTTGTTAGTTTATTTTATTATCGTATGTGTGCATGTCATATTTTGGAATTGGGAAAGGGGAGCATGCTCGCCGTAATGAATGGTAAAATCTTGCAATTCTTCTTTTAAAATAAAAGCCACCTATTTGTTTACATGAGTAAAAGTCTCTTATTTTACAATGGCCACCAACTTCCTCAGTTTAGGCAAGCCTTCCTCAGTTTAGGCATCTTCGTCAGTTTAGGCAAGCCTTTCTATCGACTGAGCGAGCCGTCTACCACGTCTACGGCGCCCAACCGACAGACGGGTAGTCGCAGTATAGTTCTATTTGAAAAAACAAAGTTACCTAAAAAATCTCGTAAAATACAAGTGATAAAATAGAAATTAATGCACGTATCAATTAGCCCCTTTACCTCATGCACTTTCGTGAAAACTGCATTGCAATTACTTCAACCGTTCAAAAGTTACAGGAGGTGCTAAAGTTACGTGACTCACCCTGTATTTATATATATATATATATATATATATATATATATATATATACGATAAAAAATATTCAATATTATGTAGAATCAGTTTTCTGTATACTATTTATGAACAATTTAAATTGTTTGTCCTCTAGTTAGAATTAACAGTATTTTGCCTCACAATAAATTACTAATACTTCTCCAAGGTTTCAAGAGAAAATGAGTGGCTCTTATCGGTCCAGATCACTTTTCTTTCGTGGAAATTCAATAGCTTTATCTTAGCCCCTATACTCTTTGATCTTAACAGTGGAGGCAGACTTTTCCACAAAGAATATACAGGGCAAGGAGCTTGCAATACAAGTCTCCATACTTCCTGACTTAACACAACTTAAAATTAATATCATCCATGTTTGATTTGCCAACACAGAAGAAGAATGTTACAAGACGCCACAGACCAAGGAAATTAGGCAAATTAGTCTCATTTTTTGTTTTTAAAAGTAAAATAGGCTTGTACAGGCATTGATGTTGAAATAGGCTCTTTTTGCTTTTAGGCGCTAGAAAATTGACGGGTTTTAGTTCAAATAAATCTAATAAGTATTATATATATATATATATATATATATATATATATATATATATAAATATATAAAATACTTCATTTAGCAGGGAAAAATAGGTTTTTACCTAAATATCCGCGGTCTACCTATGATATAGTAAGCGTGAAAATTGAAAAACCATCAAAATATGCTATTCTGGATGAAATAGATTTCACTGTTGTTGATTTAAGTGCAGAAGGGAAAGTGTCATGTGAAATTTCTAAGCCTGCCAAACAGACAATAATAAGTGGTTTCTGAAATGCGACCACACATTTTAAGACACACTTAAAGCCAATAATAAGCAATATAGCAGTAAGCAAGAAAGCAGTACAAATTCGAAATGCACAGAATGGTGTACAATAGATTGACTTTCACTGGTAATTCTTTTTACTACAAAATTGATAATTTCTTCATACATTTTAGAGAATTCATCCTGGTGTGATAAGTGAATTTGAGAACTATAAAGATGATTGGTCTAGAACAGGGTTGTCCAACTGGCGGCCATTTATTATGGCTCGCGAAAGGTCATTAGGCAAAAGTACGCCACGTCCCTTGCATCCATGGACCATGTCAAGCGAGAACATTGTGCGTCTAGCCCATGCACCCTGTGGAGGTCAACACCTAAATGTATGTAACTAGTGGTGCTAAAACAGCACGTACTTTCTCGCCCGTACTTTCACGCAAAATTATTCGAAAAATAGTTGAATTTTCGAAAAATTGTACATGTTCTTATTTCAGAATCTATCTTTAAGGAACATATGAAATCTCTATCTTCATGATTATAGTTGTAGGAGACACTGAAAAAAATTGAACATTTTCAATTTTCGGAAAATCAGAGTTTTTAACAAGTAAAAGACTTGCACCATTCTCTCAAACGTTCTTCTCACTATCCATGAACAAAATTAAATAAAAAATGCTGCAGACACTTTTTTGATAAGTTTGGAAAATGTCCCAGGAGCTTAATGTTCACTCCCCCCAAAAAAATTCAAATACCGATTTTAAATTCAAGGGGCCGCAACATCAGCTAGATATATTAAGGAATATCTGTTTTGATGAAAATCAGCTGACTGGTTTAGCCGCTAGCGTTGTTCACAGACGGACGGACGCACGGACGGACGTTTTGCTTTCATTCGATTTTTCCATATCAAGGACACAAGACATGAATTCTGGATACACCACGTATTAGAAGATTTCCCCCCCAAATTTAGCAACTGGATTTATCCACTTTTTCATTACAAGGGCCGTGATATAAGATTTTTCTGCCCAAAATTTGCCTTATTTGCGCATCATTATATGACTTTCTCTCGACTGCGTAAGCGGTAACAAGAAAGTAAAAATAGATTAAGTTTAGATTTTAAGATTTTTTCTAGTTAATTCAGAAATTCAAAATCATTCTATGTGTTTCCCCGCGTTAAGCATGGTAGGACCTGATATCACGCATGGTTCCATTCCCCCCCCCATTTCAGAGCAGCCGGGCAAATTGCTGAGATGAACCATGCCATACTCTATACTGCGATTTTTGTAGGAAGAGCTCTCAAGATAACTCAAATCCCATCTTCGCGATGGAATATGTCACGGCATTTCATATCATTCACAGTCGTTCCGCTAGATTTCGCACGATCGCGACCGTATGAAGCAGTGCTTGCGATCATGCGACTTCTACCGGCAAGACCGAGAAAAGACGCGAAATGCCGTGACATATTCCATCGCGAAGATGGGATTTGAGTTATCTTGAGAGCTCTTCCTACAAAAATCGCAGTATACTAAAGTATACTTTACCCTACTCTACTAGAGTATGGCCGTCGATGAACAATACGTGGAAGTCAGATGTGGATAGCCCGAGTAATAAGTTTCATTTGTAGCCCTTGAGGCCTTGCAAGTTGGACATTCCTGGTCTGTACGATCAAATTCACCTAAGAGGAAAATGAAGAGCACTGGGAATAGTGATACTAATGCCAAGAAGTTAAAACAAACATGTTTAACATCTGGTTTCTTCAATATGCAGGAAAAGAGAAAAAGATCAAAAAAAATTTGATGATCTTGTTACAAAATTCGTTGTCAATCCTTATCAATTACAAGAAGAAATATTAGTGATACCAGATATACTCTTTGAGTGATACAATATCTGAAAAACTAGTAGTGTTGAAAGGAAACGTGTCCAACTGTATACAATTGTAAATTATAACCAATGAGATAGAAATGTTCAAGCTCGTTGATTATAACCAAGTTTTGAGAAATAAATTGTGATTCTGGATTACTATTGGTTGTATTTTGTATTTTCAAAAGTATTTTAAAATACTATTTTGTATCTAAAATACTTTTATGGAAGTATTTTGTATCTGGTATCTAAAATACTTTTGAGGAAGTATTTTGTATCTAAAATATTTTTTCTAAGTATTTTGCCCAACTCTGATTGTGAAGCATCTCTATAGTATTAATGTATCATTATATCTGAAGACTGGACAAGGCTTTTATAATTTACTTCCATACGTAGTTGGTCAGTGTAATATGTCAAGGTGTAGGTTATGTCAATAAAGTTGGCACATTATTTGTGTGAAGAAAATATGATTCTAAAATATTACGGAAATAGTGAATACCGTGGTTAAAAAAATGAATTAGGGAAAAAAAGAATTGTATTTCTCACTTTCATTCTGCTCTTGTTGCTTTTGTTGTATAATACATTTCATTTAAATCCACATATGTACTACGTATATTTACTGCATTTCTGTCTTACATATTTTATACAATACCAGTATTAATATGTAAATATGTGAGATCTGGGTACAAACTTTAATGCTAATTTCATTTATTATCAAATGTTATTAAGACAAGTAATGAAAATTTATAATTTGCAATGCAGTGAAACGCATTAGCATGGATGGATACTAAGTATTAATTGGATGGATGGATGAATACTGAATAATGAGTATTAATCCATGACATTATACTTGCAGCCTTACTAATAGAGGTTTGGTTTAAGCCAGGAGTAACACGTTTACTTAGAAATTAACTACTTCCAGAGTAAGCGTGAAGTAAGGGAAGAGTAACTTTCTACTAATAAACGCGGAGTAAGCGAGGAGTATCTACACCGGCGTTACTTCTCAAACAACGTTTGGCAACGCCTAAAAACCTCGTGTCGACTTCGTAAGTCGGATGTTCCATCGATAGTTACGTTTATGTATCGATCATATTGCGTATCATTATAACCTATTAATAAATTATAGTAATTAACGAAACGAGTGTATAAAGAGGGGGATAATTGCATGAGTGGTATGTTGAAGAAAACGAGCGACGTTAGGAGCGAGTTTTCTTATATACCACGAGTGCAATTATCCCCCTTTATGCACGTGTTACGTTCAACGTTTTTTCGTTTCCATTCAAGAATAATTTTTTTAAAACTCAAATACATACGTTACATGCATGTATATGACACTTCAAACACATACATCGATGAATACGTTTGATGACGTATTGCTTCTAAACAATGCCAATTCTAGTGGGCCATGCTTTGTTTACGTACGATCAGTATAGTGACTTATATTGAAAATGGAAGACATTGAAAGTATTCCTGAAGAGATATTGCAAGAAGCGGACGAAGCGATGAATAATTTGCTTCCGAATAAAAGTAAGGAAGTATATGAAAGGGAATACAACTTACACAAGTTGTGGAAAGCAGAAAAAAAAGTCACTTCCGACTCGGAAAAAGTGTTGATGGCTTATTTTTTAGAACGGGTAAATACAATTGACGTTTATGTTTTTATTTGTAATATGCTAAGATAATTTTTTGTCGTGAAATACATTTAATTTACTTATGTCAAATATTTTATGATACAATAGTCAGCTAACGTCAAACCCTCCTGCTTATGGCCATACTTATCAATGTTGAAGAAGATGTTGCGTGTCAAAGAAAACATAGACATTTCGAATTACAAAAATTTAATTGATTTTGTAAAATCAAAAAATAAAGGAATTGTGCCGAAAAAATCAAATGTATTCAGCAAAGACGAAATTAATAGATTTCTCACGGAGGCACAAGATAAGAAATACCTTCTTATAAAGGCAAGTGTAGTAAATGAAAGTATGATGTCTTTAAAATGTTACTAATAGCATACAATAGACTAAAAATAAAATTTTGTTAATATATTTAGGTTGTTGCGATATTTGGTGTCTGTGGTGCCTGCAGACGTGATGAATTATACAACTTGTGTGTGGACGACGTTAAAGAACAAGGAAGTGTACTGCTTGCAAATTTAGAAAAAACCAAAACAAATATTGTGAGAAAATTCACAATCATTAATGAGACAGGTTCTGTTAATTATGTTGAAAAATGTCAACAGTATTTTTCACTTCGCCCCAAACAAGTAAAACATAGAAAATTATTTGTATTTTATAATAATGGACGGTGCAGCTTTCAACCAGTAGGTATAAATACTTTTGGAAGAATCCCAAAGGAGATAGCTTTATTCTTAAACCTTCCCGATGCAAATTTATTTACTGGGCATTGTTTTAGAACATCTGCTACTTTTCTGGCTGATAGTGGAGCTGACATTTTAACAGTGAAACGACACGGTGGATGGCGTTCTTCTGTTGCAGAAAGTTACATTGAAGATTCCATACAAAATAAAATAGAAATTGCAAAGCGTATAGGTGAAAGATCAGATTTGTCATTAACTACGATGCCCACTGCCTCAACATCACACACAGCTTTACCTGGGACAAGTCACGTTGGTGAAGTACATATTTCTGAAAATTATGAAGCGTTGTCTGGATCAGGATCATCGGTGCCAAATGTGGGTGGGGTAATTTTTAAGAATTTAACAAATTGTACCATAAATATCAATATGACTAAGGAGTAATTTTTTATAATTTTGTTTTATTCGTTCACGTATAGGTTGTTGACATTTTTGTTTATTTCACGGCCGGCTGCAAATAGCTTGGCCACGTGTGTTTATAGTATCATAATTAAACGATTTTGATCTTTTTGTGAGTTCTGATTGGTGGTTGCAGAATCTTAATTGCACGGTAGACTTTTAATTCCACGCGTGCCATTAACATGGAGATAATTAACGATTTTTCATGCAATAAATGAGCATAATTAGTTAATTAAACGAAAAAATCATTAATAAATCATCGCAAAGACATCTTTGCATCAGGTTTCGGCGTCCAGCATCCGCCCTTTGCTGTAAACAAGGAGGTTAGAAATATGAATATACGGAGAAGACATTCTTCACAGCCGAAAATGAAGCCTGTTAAGCGATAGGATAATTGACCGATTGCCTGAAATCTATCTTTCGTAATATATTTTTTATTTATCATACATTGATATTTCGCTAAGGAACGTGTTGCAAATTTAATTCTTGGTTTGAATGAATAGATAGAAAGATGAACGCGATAAAGCAAAACAAACATGTAAAGAATATTAGGCCTCCCAAGTGTTCATTAAGTGACGGTAAATAAAAAAAATTGCTTAATTTCTGTCTGAGGTTGAACTGAATTTTCCTCATGAGCTTCAAGCCAAGTATTATTACAATTGTACCTGTAATTTAATGTCATTGAGAAATTATGATAGCTTCAAAAATAATAATAAAGGTATTTTCAATTAATCCAATGGAAAATTGTGAGTACATAACTCTATAAAGAAATGGAAATGTAATGCTTTAGAGAATCTAACTATAAGATTTAATTCCAATTTTTTGAACAGAAGTATTAACAATGTTTTTTTAATGGATCTGAGAAGAAGAAATTCTCTGACAAGGAATAGATGAAAACTGTTCTGTCTACTATAGTATAGTTGTAGTGATACAGTCAACAACAAAATTAAAAACGTGAGTGAGGCCAAAAACTTGACCGCAAATTAATCATTGCAGTGTTATTTAGGGAATATGCTTAAAGGAAATCTTCAATTAAATTTTTGCAAAGATTGCATCAACCAATATATGACTTCAACATGAATTCCTCTACCACAATAATTGCAAAAAAAATTCAGTTAAAAACATGCCACCAACAACAGCTTCATAAAAGTTGAATCCCATGCAGGATCAATGGCGAAGACAAAATTAGGTGCGGAAAATAAGAGAAGTGCAAGTTGATACAGCTTAGTTTTCAAAGTGACTTAAGAATATACTTTAAAATCATCTATCTAAAAAATGGTTTTCACACCAAATTTTTAAATTAAAAAACTCATACATATTTTTGGAATATTATTGTGAAACTGTTGCAGTAACAGTAACAGCAGGAAGCAGTAACTTGCCACAGAGAATTACAGAAAATACCTGCTCAAATGTAACACTCTGTCTAAAGCCACATAAATCGGTACATATTTAAAAAAAATTAAAGATTTTTTTAATATCAATTTAATATTTTTTTAAAAACCAATGATGATATATAATTAATATAAAAATTTCTTAAGGTCTGAGGAAGATTCAATTCTAAGATGGCACAAATTTTTAATTTTTAAAATGTTTTCCAAAGGATAATAAATAATAAAAAATATTTTTTAATGGACTATTCCTTCTATTTCAGTTTTTACTGAAATAGAAGGAATTTTTGACTTTACTATTTACATCTTTACAACTTTACATCTTTGACTTTACTATTAGGTACCTTTACTGCAAAATCATTTCATGAAAATGTTACTTTTGTTGTCTCTCTATGGAACAGTGGATTTACCATTTTCAAGGCACCAAACTAAAATATTTTTGAGACCCCCTCCTTTTTACAGTGACAATAACATTTTTCAAAGAGGATATTTTACCCTTTTTATTAAAAATTAATTAAACAAATACAACATGCCTCAAATAATAGTTTTATTCAAATATTTGCTTTAAAAATTGATGACAATTATCATATAATATAATGTCTGTATGTCAAATTAGCTGCAATATTGCAAAAAGTACTCCCTCTTTTGTGCCCCACACGGGGCTGCCAATGCAAAAGTACCCACGGGACTTCCTCTGGATTCTCTATCTATCTGACGTTACCACCGAATATTACTCTGCTAAATCCCGTGATTGCAAAAATTTATGGGTCGTGGGCGGTGGGTGCCTCCGTACGGACCAGGCTGAAAACAACATTCAAAACAACAACAGTTTCCAGGAAATATGCTACTGAAATCAAACACGGTGTTTCCTTTTAAACATGAAAACAAACTTTAATCAGCGTTTCTTTTAACTGCGGCAACAATGTAAATTTTAATATAGGTGCTCTTGGCGTGATTGTTACGATTCGCTCTGTTTTATAAATCACAATTCTTATGCTAATCTTTATTTATCATTGACCAGCTGATCATGAATGATAATTAATTAAAGGAATTCCTTGTAGCAATTGAATTTTATTAATATTGTGCAAAATCTCGTACGTACGTACTTATTCTATACTAATACACAAAAATGAAATTAATTATCCTTGCTTAGTATTTGTTAAATCGTTCTTATCTGGATTAATGCTACTTTCGACTATTCAGTTCCGTAATCTCATTACTGTTCACATTATTGTTAAAAATCGCGAAACCAGCTTGGATTCATGAATTACGTCGCGAACGTTTACTGATGCGCCACTTTCCTGCGTTTGTTGTTGAAGAACCGCGCCGTTGCCACTTCCCTCGATGTACACGCGCATCCTCGCGTGCGTTGCCGTCGGGTCTGTTGAATCTCGTGCGGCTCGTCTTCTTCAATTAATCTCCTTCCGTGGAAAATCCCATAAATTTCCAGAATGTTCCATTGAAAAATCACTAACAAAATAACATAAACTTCTTCTGTCTTCAATACGAATACGTCCCGTTTTACTACACGTTCACAGTTCTTAACTGAATGCTCGATCACCACAAAAAAATTACAAGTCCCAAAAATAATTATGAATTTTGAATCGGACCGACGTGAATTCGATGTGCTTTCCACGGCTTTCAGAACCCAACTGTGTCAAAAACTTGCGTCGATTTAACACAACACCTTTGTTTTTCAAAAAAATGCCGACCACCTTCTTTCGCTTATTCTCATTGTCGTCCTAGAAAACTTTCTCAAAATGTTCAATTTTAAGAGTTTCGAACGGGTTTCGGGTTCATTCGCTTCGTCATGCATCCAATGTCATGATTATCTTGTTAAAAGTGCCGTTTTCTAAATATTTATAGCCGAAAATCGTGGATTTCTATGTTGACGTTATGCAACATGTCTTCGTTTGTTTCATCATCTTCTTACGTTTTAATATTTATTTAATAATACATTCCCCAGTGTTCTAAAAATTCAGAAACCCAGTTCTAAATTCGGCCGAAATTATCTTCCAATGAATCCCATTATCTCTCATTATTTAATTCAGTGTTTCTTCTTAAATTTTAATAAATTCCGGTTTGATGCTTCTTGGAAAGTACGAATGGTTCTCTTTCCGAACTCGTTTTTCTGTGATTTTAAGCGAACCCGCTAACCGATCGTGTTCAAACAACATGTATAATATTCCACGACATTGCCTCTATTTACTTGAATAGTCACAGTTTCTGTACAATTTCTCACAAATCCTAAAAGTCCAAAATTGTCCACTTCATTTTTAACACGCGATGCTCTTTTGTTGCGCTGGTATCGATTATCGGCACACTTTGTGTCCACCATAGACTATATCTATGTACCTCTAATGCATACATTATGTGTCCACACAGACTATAGCGGGTGCATTGTTTACTCTGTGGCCACTAATAGTTCTCAGAGATGCCTCATAATATTAGAAATATTACAATATCAACACCATAACTGACAAAAACTTACTAAAAATGCTGTTAATGTAATATTTTGTTTATAAAATCAGAAATAGTATTCTTGAAAGATAAACCTCAGAGCTTATAATTTTCACTGAACCTTATTGTTAGTGAATTGAGTTTGTCTTGTCCTATAGTAAACTCAATACTTGTTTTTAACTCTTGAATTTACTAAATAAAGAACACACTGGACTGAATTGTCTGTCCTATTTTATTATTTTAAATTGTTTGTACTTAAAAAGCTAAATGTTGGGTGTATGAAAAGAAACCATTTGAGTCAGCTGCTGTGATGGATTTTGGCATGAAAAATGTTGTCATCTACTCAAGAAGTTGAAATAGATGAGAATGAATATGGTGGTCTTCGAATAAATCTGTTTTCAACTCTAACAGGTGTTTATCAAATTTAATTAATTTGTATTTCTGTACTGCAACTAAATAAAAATTTGCATATTTTCATAACCTTTTTTAGCTTTGCCACTTTCTTTAAGACTTTTTTAGACCTCTTGGGCTCTGAGGCTCCAACCTGTAGCTTATTTACCTTAATGCTAAATAAAAACTCGGATTTATGCCACAAAATTCTTAGAACACCAGTGTTGCAATGGATGAATGCCATCGAAATGCAGTGTGATAATAGTATGAAAAAAACAATGAAAAACTTCGCCATTTCATTACATTCTAGATATGAGCATTCTCCCATGAACTGGAACAGAATTGGATTTATCTACTAAATTTAGGCCTACATTTAATGAGAGGTGCACTAAAAAACACTCATGTTGGAGAAAAATGTTCCAATTCTGAATCTTTTGTTTGTTTTGAAGAAAACGTTAATATTAAATGTTATAAATTAACATTTATTCCCAAGAAAATAAATTCAAAAATAAATAACCCCAAACACTATTTCACATTGGCACAAAGCCGTAAACTGGGCGTACTGGAAAGCTTGCGTGACGAGTTAATTGAGATGTTTTGTCAACAAAACATCGCGCCCGACCGGAGAGCTCTCATCAAAAGACCTTCACTTTCTTAGGATAATGTCATCTCCATATATTCTAACCTCCTTCGCTGTGAATTGCCACGGACTTGCGCTACTTCATGCTTACTCCGAGCTTAAACTAGAGGCAAGACCATCTTCAATTCTCAGACCTTCATGTAGGTATCGATACCAGGCAAAATGGCGCCGGTACCGGTTGGGTGATAGTGACTGTGTTTCACGTGCGTTCCATGTGGTTAGGTGCAGAGAGTATATAATTACGTGTGTTATAAGTAGATTGTGTGCTTATTTATGAAAGTGAAGGTTGAGTCTTAATCGTGAGTAGTTGTTTAGTATATTTTCTTCAGAAAAGTGACCTTCACAAAACTGAAATATGGGTCGCTTGTGTTGTGTGCCGGGATGTAGATCGAACTACTAGACTTCAGACACTTCTACGTTTCAGTTTCCCAAAGATTCTTATCTGTATTGCCAGCTATACAAGTACGAAAGTTCTTTTAGTGTTAGATAAACAAAGAATCTATGATGAATGTCACCACATGCTGCAATCTAATGAGGAAATGCATTCGGATTGTGAAATAGAAATGTATGAGTCTTTTAAAGAACTGAATAGAGGTGGGTTGAAATGTCCTTCATCTTTCATGATTACATTAGCTGCAACAATTTATGCTTTATTCCAGACCTTAATAAGCCACACTTTTGAAAAAGAATTTTTAAAATTAAAAACCCAGCAAAATGCAGTAATAACATTAGGTATTCAAATATATGAGAGTAGTGTCAATGATATTGATAAAGAGTGCACATGTGGTGTTACCCTGATGAAAATAGTAAAGAAATCTGTAAAAGTATTGAGTAATATTTGTATTAATAATTATCATAAAGTTTTAAATGAAAGGCATACTTCAAAGGAATTAGCTAAAAAGCTTGGAGTAAAAGAAAAAAAATCTTACAACTCTAATCTTGGCGATAAAGGATACAAACTGAAGCTACAGAAATTCACCAGTTAAACTGTCCCTTGCTCTTGTGTGAGGAAAATTACAATACAATTTAGGCCTCTTTTCAGTATCTTTCCACCGCTCCTGTGTGTTTCCACATCCCTTCACCTTGGAGTGTAAGACGTAGCCTTTGGATATCGGATATCATTCATTTTATCAACATTTTCTTGGTAGTATGTTCAATACTGTTCATTATTGCAATGAGAAAATGTTAAATTCTTTCCTGATGTGCATGTATTCTTTTTTTCTATCTTTTCACCTACATTTCTTCACTCTTGTTAGAATCTGCATTTCAGCAGCCTAAAACTGACTCCAATCCTTTTTCTTAATGGTTTGTAACTCACTTCCATATTTAGAGGTGGGACATACTTTTGTAATTTTTAGGTACATGATCTTCCTTGTTTTATATCTTCATGTTTTATAACTAATGTAGAATACTAACCTCTTGTATATTTTTATGTAAAGGTAATTATACTGGTATTGCTCCATGTATCAAGTTGTAATGGTAAATTTCTATTTATGAAACTGGTTAGACAATATTTTGAACATTTTTTATAAGTATATGTATATGCACTTGCTACTCCATATAAATCTCAGCTCTGATAATAAAAGAAAGTGAATTTATAAGGATTTCTGTTGCTATTTAACACAAATGAAATTTTATTTTGGATGATACCATTTATTATTTTTATTGCTGTAAAGAAATGTATTTTGTATACTCTGATCTATATTAGTACCTGTGATTATTTCTAAATGAATATTGAGGTTAAATAGGTACAGTATAACTGATGTGGAAGTCAGGTGTTTGCATATCCTTTGATTGTTCTTATAAACCACAGAAAAAATGTTGCGTAATGTTGCATTATGTTTTATTCTGACTCAATACTTTTTCAAGTGCTTCTGATTCATTTTGTGCAATTGAGGGCAAGTCATTGACGATTTCTTAGGCTGTGTACTCCTAAAGCAAATGTAATATGTGATGGGAATAAAATGAATTCCTAAAATGTTGCTGTAAATGTAGTGATCTTCAATAAAAATGCTGAAGAAAAATTAGTTTTCTGTTAGCCAAATTATTGCTATGTGCTGTCCTAAATAATAAAGGCCAATCATTTTCTGTGTATAAAAGTATGATTGAACTTGCACTAAATTTCTACTGTACAAATGTATTATTATTATTATTATTACTACGAATTTCTATTATGAGCTCATACAAAATGTAAATTGCTACAGCTAAAGATTTTTGAAAATACATAGGAACGCTTCAGATATATCCTCTTGTTTTATTTCAGAATGCCCATTCTTATTCAATAGATATTGAAAAAATATCATCCACAGGTGCGCCTAAATTTTGTATATTTTTTTGCTTTGCTCACAAGCTTATTTCCTTTAAAATGCAGTGTCCAGTCTGCAATGTATTTCTTCTTAAATTCAACCTATCTTGATATTTCCAGACTACAATGTAAACCGCACTGTTTCTGTAAGTATAATAGCTTCATAAGTAACTTAGTAATTAAATCCAGTTAATGTAAACATAGAATGAAATTATCACGAGTAAATTTTTGAATGCTGTACACATTCAAATTTCCCGCGTGTGCTTGCTTGGTGAGCGAAGTACGCCCAACCTATACGGCGGCCATGTTTTTTCTACATGAAGGTCTGAGAATTGAAGATGGTCTTGCTAGGGGTCGACTGGGAACAGCGGTTGCCATGGTAACTACGCCGCCCTTACTCCAAGCTTACGCTACTCCATGTTTATTAGTAAAGATTTTGGCTACTTCAAGCTTACTCTAGAAGTAAATTTTTCTCAACGTTTATTAGTAAGGCGGTTGGGGTTTTTCTTTCCTGGAGCATGACATTTCGTCAGCTGTTACGCTGTGTTGCCACACAGTCGCGGGGGTAGCACGTGGTAAGCACATGTCTGGGGCCACGAAGCCCGTTGAGGACGTTCGCTACATTTGTCGCGCGCTTTGTCAACACAGTAGTGACTCTCTATTGGAGAAAGCCTTCCCCAATGGCCTTCCCTCTCCATTTTCCGTCCGTGACCTTGTTGTGCCCAAAGAGTATAACAGCTGATCACGAGTTCAATGTGCAGGGGAGCGGCGCTCTGTTGCCTCAATTTGGAACTTCTGCCAGCACGACACGTTTCTATACTGCGATTTTTGTAGGAAGAGCTCTCAAGATAACTCAAATCCCATCTTCGCGATGGAATATGTCACGGCATTTGGCGTCTTTTCTCGGTCTTGCCGGTAGAAGTCGCGTGATCGCAAGCACTGCTTCATACGGTCGCGATTGTGCGAAATCTAGCGGAACGACTGTGAATGACACAAAATGCCGTGACATATTCCATCGCGAAGATGGGATTTGAGTTATCTTGAGAGCTCTTCCTACAAAAATCGCAGTATACTAAAAAATTGGTGATGATTAAATGTTACCACTACCACGATGGAAATATTTCCACCATGGCCACTACCAACAAAGTAAATTCCCGTCCCTTCGTCGCGAATTGCATGTCCGAGGTGAAAAGTGGCGTATCGACAAGAAGTTAATTTTTGAGCTTTTTGGAGTTTTTTTAGTGACGATCAAAGACCTGAATTTATTTGTTCGGAGTGAGTTGTGCCCTTTTATCACCAATTTCTTTAAAAATTGAAAATGTCCGCAAGATTATTATCCTCTTTGCCTTTTGAAGAATTTGTAAGTCTCATGCAATCTATTGACACCATTCTTACTGATTGCGATGGTAGGTAATTAACTTACATAATCTGTATTAACTTGTATCGTGTTTAGAATAATAATAATAAATGCTTTATCTTTTCATTTTAGGCGTTTTATGGCTTGAAAATTTCGTTATAGATGGTTCTCCAGAAACCATAGATCTGTTACGAAAAATGGGAAAAAAAGTATATTTTGTAACAAATAACAGTACGAAAACTAGAAATGAATTTCTTGGAAAGTTAGAAAAAATGGGCTTCACGGCTTCACAGGTCAGTGAAGATACACCACGTGCATATTATGAAATGCCTTTTACAAAGAACACTTCAATTAATTTGTATTTAGGATGAGGCATTATGCACTTCTTACCTCACAGCATGTTACTTCCAAGAAATTGGTTTTAAAGGAAAAGCTTATATAATTGGTGAAAAAGGACTTTGTGAAGAATTGCAGAAAATCGGAATAACACATCCTGAAATTGGGGTAAGTACTTTGAACTTGTAAATCATTTAGTATGTAGACTTACTCTAACTTGTCACGTCTTTTTTAGCCAGATGTGGTTAATACTGGGTTGGTGGACCTGGTGGGAGGTTTCAAGAAGGATCCTGAAGTTGGAGCAGTTGTTATTGGATTTGATTTACATTACAATTTTGTTAAAATGCTAAAAGCATGTAGCTATCTGAAAGATCCCAATTGTATTTTCATTGCCACAAATACTGATGAGAGATTTCCTATGAATACCGACAATGTAGTGCCAGGTGACAATACTGTTTATTTAACTAAATCTCTTAAGTTTGTTGATTTCTTGTGCATTCCTTCAATTGTGCATGAACTTATGCAAATATTTCAGGAACAGGGTGTCTGGTAGCAGGAGTTGAAAAATGTTCTGGGAGAAATGCTGTCAAAATTGGCAAACCAAATGATTTTTTACGTGAAGTGCTGATAAAACATCACAATGTAGATCCAAAAAGGACATTGATGATAGGAGACAGGTACATTTCTTGCTGTTCTTTTTGTATTTGAAATTGCAGCTGATCCTGACTGTACAGTACCCTTTGCTGTCACAGCCTCCTAAATATGTTCATAAGTATCGTTCACTGTGCAGATTGAATACTAAAGTGATTTCTTATAAAAGTGAATTGGTAATTATGCGATGGATAGACTCTAGGTTGTTTATAGTGAACAGGAGGGCCGAAGGCCCGACCCTCACCGTGACTTGGATCCGGGCAAGTGAAGCGAGAAAACTTACCTTTGAAAGTAATTTGGCATTATAATGCGGCAGGGACAAAATTGCCTATTGGTACGATACGTACAAACGTATTAAGGAGGTCGTGACAACAAGGGGTACTGTACAGTCAGGATCAACCGAAATTGCTTCATTATGTGTATTTATTATAAAATTAATGTCTAAATATTTTTCTTTGTGTTAGTACATGTTTTAGATGATTATTTGTTTAAATGTCTTTGAAAGCAAATTTTTTAGTAACTCATTTTCATTAATGTATTGAGCCTTTTGGTTTTCTCACATATATAATAAAAGAGAACCTTCAAAATTAGAAAACAAAAATAGCTTGTATAAAGTGCATAATGGTCTCCCCCTCTTCTGTTTCAGAGGAAATACTGATATTCTGTTAGGTACGCGATGTGGCTTTAAAACTCTACTGGTTTTAACTGGAGTTACAAGTCTGGAAGAAGTACATGAGTGGCAGAAATCTGATGACCCAGAAGTGCGAAAATGGGTGCCAGATTATTATCTTGATAGATTAAAAGATCTGTCTGGTCTCCTCAACAAATGTATATGTTCTACACAGGACAACACTAGTACACAATAGAATTTCTAAATTTATTATGGAAATATTTGTAACAGTATTTAAATTTTAAATAAAATAGTTCAATGTTACCATTTTTGTCTTTAAAAACCATTTTCACTGTTCTTATTAATGTGATTTCAAGGAGAATTGCAATTAAATCTACTGCAATTTTCTAAAAAATGATTGATTAACTGTCAAAATCTGTTGGCATTTTAAATGGGGAAATACTCCAGATTTTTGGATTTTCAAAGTTTTTTGTATGGTAATGATGGTTTTCCATTACTTTCATTTTTCCTTAGTCGAAAATTGTACCACTGTTTTTTAAAGGATGCTCTCAATTGTCAAAATGCTTTTTTTTTACCTCTGCTCAGTCTAATTAGATATGTTTACTTTTCTGAAAAAGGAGTCCACAATATCGTATTTTATTACACCATCCTACACATGTTGCACAAGGAAGCTTGGTTTCATTGTCTTAAGGTCTGAATAAAATAAGTACTGTTCTGTTCACCTTAATCGAGTGCTCTGCAACTTACAAAATATGTTTCTGTTGTAAGGGATATGTACTCAGAAGTGACATTGGCAAGGAAAGTTGTGTTGTCAACTTTCCTTGAATGACATGATGCACTCCACAATATTCCTAAAAGTGACATTGTGTATTTATGTTTGCAAGATAAAAATGAAGGCATCTGGTGATTCTAGCAACCTTAAAACCATGTATCTCGATAATGATTGTTTGTCGTTGAGTGACTCGCGCCATTCTTTCCGTAATTTGGTTTGTTCAGTCATTTCAGGTCTTGTTGCTTAGTTCATTTCAAGCTATTTTAGCTCCAGTTTAAATAGTAAAGTACCCAACTATTTTTCTTTGAATTGTATCTTTGCTATTCTTTCTGATATTGTTTGATTGACCTACTTCATATCATAGTTCTTTTGGATAGTAATTGATTACATCATGTAACACAATTTTTTTTTTTTCTGTGTTAATATCATTTTCTGATTGGTTCTATCATAAAAACATGACTTTCCTAATTAATTATACCTCACTTAACACCTTACTTTCCTGCAAGAACTTTGCTTTTGTGGTCAGGAGAATGGAATGTTGACATTTGCGTAGACATTAATGAAATACAAATTTTCAAGTTAATCTTTCTTTAATGAAGAACTAGTGGTGCTACAGAATCTCACAGACTTTCCTGTATTAAGTTTTCTATTTCCTTTGGTCTGGGCTAGCTATTCAGACTTGCCACATTTTCTTTCCAGCTGCCATCTATTGCCAGGTAAAGTACATTTTTTTGACATTTTCTTAATTTTTCGATTGCCTATTAGAATGGATATATTGTATTAAGAATATTAAAAAACAGTAAAATCTCATCCTAAATGGCAATTTCTTTAGAAAAATTTGTAGCTGTTGGCATCTAAGCACTACTGTAAATTTGAAATGTTGAAGCTCTTTTTCGTAGACAATTTTTTAGTTTTCAAAAAACTTCATTTGAAGCGTTTGCACTCACAAATAAAATACTGTTAACAAATTGCTAGAAATGTGCACATTAGAGGTGTGAGAGGTCTTTCAAAAAAATTACACTTGTGTAATTTTTGAAAAAACAGAAAAGTACTTCAAAAAGACTGTCATATTAAAGTGAAATTGACACTATCCTTTCCAAAAGTTTGAAGCAAAAATTTAGAACCATTTATGAGAAAATGGTGTTTGAGAGTTTCTGTAAAGCGGAATTTTGAGCTTGCTTTCACAGAAAACAGTTGAGTTTTAGAGAAACTTTATATGACATTAGTTGAACCACATATACTCATAAATACAATAATGTGAACAAATAGCTGTGAATGTAAATGTAAACGATGTGAGGGACAGGTCAAACAATTTACATTTTCTTAATTTTTTGAAAAATTAAGAAATAGAGCAATATGGCGTTATCACCTCATAGGGTACATTTAGCACTATTCCCATCAAAATTTTAAAGAAAAAATTTGGAGCTGTTTTTGAGAAAATCATGTTGTTACAATTTTTTAGAATGGCCAATATTTTAGACTATTGCGCGAAAACTACTAAAATTTTTTACTTTCCCGTAAACGTACGGGAATATACGTAGAATATGGAAAGTTATGTAATGCTGCGCGAGAAAACAGCGGATTTTCAGCAGCAAAATTCTTGTTATAGGGCCCAGGTAACGAAAAAGTGAATAAATCCAATTGCTAGATTTAGAAAAATCCACGTGGTGCAGCCAGAATCCACGTTTTATAATTTCTTGATACGTCTGCGAACGCTAGCGACTGTAGTTCAGAAATTCGGCTGAACGGTTTAGTCACTAAACCGTTCAGCCGAATTTCTCGAAAATTGATAATCCCCGATTGATCTGGCTGATGTCGAGGCCCATGGAATTTGAAAACGATATTTTAATTTTGGGGGATACTTTACATGAAGACCCTAGGCCATATTAAAAATAAAAATAAAAAAAATTAAAAAAAAAACGGCGCCAACAATTTTGATTAAATTTTGTTAGATACAATGAAGGACGTTTAAGAGAATAGGGATGTCCAGAATGACGTCACAATGTTTGGCGGGAAAGTGATGGGTGGCATTCTCTGCATTGCGCGTAAGCTATTCCTAGCGGTATTCGTGAATTTGGCTGTATTAAGCGGTTGGCGAGGTTTGTGCTTCATATCACATTTGATATTTAAAATAATTTTTGTATTCTTTCGGTTTGTTTAGATACTGGCTACGCAACTTGTTCACAAATTTAATTTAAAGAAGAATTATTCTATCATACATCAAGTCAGTATCTTTTACTTTCCTGTGTACGAGTAGTATAGGGAAAGTTGTATAATGCTGTGCGAAAAAACGCCGGATTTTCGACAGAAAAACACTTATTACTGGGCCCTGGTAACGAAAAAGCGGATATATCCAGTTGCTAAATTAAAACAAAAGTCTCGTAACACGCGGTGCAGCCAGAATTCCTGTTTTGTGGGTCCTTGATACCGAAAAACCAATTGAAAACAAAACATCCGTCCGTCCGTCCATGTGTGAATAACGCCAGCGACCAGACCGTCCATCCGATTTTCTCAAAAATTGATACTCCTCGATCGATCTGACTGATCTCGTGGCCCCTTGAATTTGAAACCGATATTTTAATTTTGGGGGGTACTTTACATGAAGCCCCCCTAACATTTTCAAAATTTTCTCAAAAACGGCTCCAATTTTTTCTTTAAATTTCTTGTAAGAGTAGAGAAAAATACATAATAATAAAACTTATCTAATTTTATTTATGACAATCCTTTATTGTTTACATTTGCACACAACACGTTTCGTAACGTGTTTCGTTACATCATCAGGCTCCTTTATTACAGTTCCCTTTATTAAGGAGCCTGATGATGTAACTAAACACGATACGAAACATTGTGTTCTGTGTGCAAATGTGAACAATAAAGGATTGTTATAAATAAAATTGGATAAGTTTTATTATTAAGACCCATATACTGACAATCAGGAACAATTTTTCAATTGGTCTACAAGTTTTACAGAGTAAAATACACTTATTATGGTGGCATAGGTCCGATTTTCACGGTTAACTCTGAATTTTCGAAAATTGCGAAAGTTTGAATTTGATTCGGCATCTTTCTCCAACTACAAAATTGCAAGTGGAGATTTTGCCTTCAAATAAAATTTGTTCTTCATAGTGAGTTCTTTCTTTAAGGTCAGGTACATTTTTTTGAAAACTATAAATTTTTTTTGAAAATTATAGCAATATTGCGCGAAATATTTGCAATTTAAAAGAATACAAAAACTACATTTTCTCAAAAACGGCTCCAATTATTTTCTTTTAACTTTTGGTGGAGATAGTGCTAAATGTACTTTATGAGATGGCATAAATGCCATATTTCTCTACTCATTTGCTTTTTCAAAAATTGCAAAAATGTAATTTTTCTGACTTGTCTCTCACGTCATTAATATTTACATTAACGGAGATTTGTTGACACTGTTATATTAATGAGTACATGTGCTTTAAATAATGTCAAATAATGTTCCTCGAAAACTCAACCGTTTGTGAATTACGTGTCATTGTTGACTTGATATAACTGTTTGAAAACTGTTTACAATTGTCTTTAAATTGATATTTGCAGGAAAATATTTAGTTTTCGCACCAAATGCTATACCATTTGTAATGAATAGAGTATTTATTGCATGATTTTAGAATACTCTTCTTCGCGGTTCATCAGAAGTTGACTGTGCCCGTCACTGATCTGTATATAAAAGATACATCTGTATCTTTTACAGATACATCTGTATCTGTATACAGATACAGATACATCTGTATCTGTATAAAAGATACATCTGTAAAAGGTAGATCTGTATATACAGATCAGTGGTGCCCGTTCAGTAAATGAGTCAATAGAATGAACCGTGTCATTGAACGAAAGAATCAACAGAATGAATCGATAGCCTTATATTATGAATGGATTATAAGTTAGTCATGACCTATGATATATACTGCGATTTTTGTAGGAAGAGCTCTCAAGGCCACTCAAATCCCATCTTCGCGATGGAATATGTCACGGCATTTCGTGTCATTCACAGTTGTTCCGCTAGATTTCGCACGATCGCGACCGTACGAAGCAGTGCTTGCGATCATGCGACTTCTACCGGCAAGACCGAGAAAAGACGCCAAATGCCGTGACATATTCCATCGCGAATATGGGATTTGAGTGGCCTTGAGAGCTCTTCCTACAAAAATCGCAGTATATATGATATGATATATATTATATGGATTATAAGTTAGTCATGACCTATGATATATATTGTTTCTAACGGTAACGAATTTTATTTATTATGCATATAATGTAATTGTGTATGAGAGAAACATTTTTTTAACTAGATGAGTACACTTTTCGGCGTGGTAGAGCTTTTCTAATTCGCATTTCTTGTATTTTTTTTACAGAATTGTTGGGTTTACTGAGATGGAGCATTTGAATGGTTGTTTTTTTCATGATTCAAGATGTATTTGAATGGGTGTGAAGACAGAGGAGAGAATGCACATAACTGCAATGTTTCTGTAAGAAAGGGGTTTTGATTTTCAGGCAGTCATTTGGAGATATGGCAGGTGCTTATCACCTACATGTGGGTGATGGAAGCAAGAGTGAATCACATCAGTTTGGAGTGGCCATACCTTGACCGACTGGATGAGTTTTTGTCGGGAAGTGTGTATGGATTTAACTGTCGCTGAGAGTGAACCACTGGGTGTTGTTCAGATTGATGAGAGCAAGTTCGGTAAAAGGAAGTATAAAGAGGAAACGAGTAGAAGGGAAATGGGTGTTTGGTGGTGTGGAAAGAGACTCCACTCGTTCCTTTTTCGTGGTCTTTGAAAATCGCGGCAAAGACGTACTTCTGGACATTATTAATACTTACATCAAGCCGAAATCGATTATGATTTTGGATAGCTGGAAATCTTATGATTGTCTTAAAGACTACGGTTATCGTCATTTGAGCGTTAACCATTCTTTGCAATTCAAGGATCCAGAAACTGGTGCGCACACCAATTCTATACAGAGTACTTGGAATGCGATAAAGAGGGCTCTACCATGCCGAAAAGTGGAAAACCAATTTTAGTCATACTTAGGTGAATATATGTGGAGGAGAAAGTGCCGAAAAGAGGGATATGGCATGAGGGAAAACTTCCTGGTTGCAATGTACAACCCAAACAATTAAGTAAGTTAACTATTTTATTTCTGTTTTGTAGTTTCTCTTAAGTAAAGATCTGCTTGTAGAAGTGCAGGTCAGAACATTATTATTTCTATTTAAAATAAATTCTCTTAAAAGTGAGGGAGGTTTATAAAACAGTGAATCAGGTCTCGAGAGCAAGGGCCGGAAGGACCTCGCGACCACGCTGATCCACTTAATGTCAAAATGCGTTGGTCATAAAATTACGTTGGTAATAAAATTACATTTCTAGCATGAACAATACAAATTGAAAAAATCAGTTATTATTAGAATTAAAATGGGGGGTTGGGGGGCGATAGCTCCCCAATAACAAAAGCTTAAAAAAACATGTGTTTGTGAAATATAATTTATTTTAAATAATTATATTTATTGCGTTTACATCATGAACATACTACACGCTTAAGTAAAGATATGCTAGTAGAAGGGCAGGTCAGAACAATACTATTTCTCTTCAAAATACATTCTCTTGAAAGTGAGGGAGGTTCATAAAACAACGTGAGCGCCGGAGCGAGTGCGGAGCCGCCAAACAGGTCTCGAAACGAGGGACGGAAGGCCCTCCGAACACAGCATTTTTGACCACTTGGTGTCAAAATGCGTTGGTTATAAAATTGCGTTGGCAATAAAATTACTTTTCTAGCTTGAACAATACAAATTGAAATTATCAGTTCATTTATAAATTGAATGAATGAAATACATATAAAAACTAAAATCATTTAGTTTGCTTTGTCATTAATTTTATATATATTTTGTTTGTAAAATTTTGATTTGGGGATAGGGCGGGTTGAAGGCAACAGAATCCAATAGAGCACTATTCAAGTAGTAAGGTAGTATTAGTATTGCTATTGACTTGTAGTAATATATGTGAATTTTGTGTAAAATGAATGTCTCAATGTCTAGTGCAAATTAACACTGATTCGCATCACACTTTAACCTGTTCACATTGTTAAGAACCGAATCCTTTCTGGTGAACAAAATATTTCGAGTAAAAGAAATGGGCACCGTCAACTTCTGATTTACCAGATTATCAAACAAATGACAGAAAATTGAATATTTTCCAGTAAATTAATGTTTTATTGTAAATAAATAGGTTTCATATATTGTAAAGAAATATTGTAGCGTTACCGAATATCAACTTCATTAAATTAGCATTAATTTCTACATTTCTCTGACAACAATCTGCGAAAGGCGTCTCCACTGGCGCCGGGGAATTTTTGGCGTGACTCCCCCCGCTCTAATTCGACACGCACAGCTGCGCCTCCTCCGCCGCCGCCCCCGTTCTTTGTACCCGCCTCTACCTCCGCGTGTTTGTCTTCCGGGAAGCGTTCCTTAAGAGAACGCACCCACCCCCTTCCAGCCCCTGGGCCGCCACCCAGTGGACGTCAACAAAATTAGGCTTGCCCTGGCTCACTACTACGACACATGTCTAGGCTTGCACATGCGTCCAAGTAAACAATGTAAGATAGAGAGACTTGAGACAGAAGATACTGGACATTTTCCATTAAAGATCCCTGTTCAAACGCCTTCAGCGATTGGACGAAGCAATTTCACTGCGCAATTTCCTGCAGCCTATCGCCGAACGGGTTCAAAATTGTAGTAGAACATTCTCGAACTTTAGAGATTTTTTTGCAGGGGGACCGAGGCAGCGAGCAGAAAGAAATATCCGAGGTGGCATTCCGCTTGCGACTGGTGACTGAGTAGCATTCTGTTTTCGGCTTTTGGCTGAGTGTCGCTCTGCTTTCGACTTTCGACTGCGGCGCTTGTTAGTAAGACTTTGTGAAGGCAATCTGTGACTGCCTGTCTTCACTTGATTTATCTTGTGGCGAGACTTTTCAAGAGAAAGTTTTCTTTCGGACTCGATCAATTTTCTGAACCATAGTTTTATCGGTTCAAGTTATTTCATGTGCTGTGCTTGGCCACGATTCGATGAACCAAAACAATTGATTTTTGTTGAAGTAGACGTGATTATTAGTCTATCTTTGACATAAGCACGCGGAAGTGACTGCGTTAATCGTCAAGATCGCCACCGCTTACGTCAATGCTCGTCGAAAGTGCTACCTGAAGGCGCCTCCTCGACCAGCTGAGTGGATCATTGTTCCCGGCCGCACACCCTCCCTCGGAGCGGCGCGAGAACCGCGCGGCCCAGACGACCTGACCGCCGCCATCCGCTTCCACCTCCACCGCCGCCGGGCCGCTCGGGCTCCCTTTCCGAGACGCCGCCCCGCTGAATGGGGCAATGACCACGAAAATCTCCAGACGGTGATGTGTACGAGAGCTTCGCCGAAAGCGCTGAAATGCCCCTTAGACGCTACGGAATGAACTTTTGCAGTTAGCTCAAAACAAGCAGGGAAGGAAATATTTCTGGCCGCGAATTGGCCGTTAATAAAATTAGTCATAGATTTTTTGTGTAATGCATTTTGTCTGTTGTTGATTGTAATAATTTAATTTTAATTTCTCTTGTTTCACTTATTTTGGTTTGCATTACGGGGAAAACTCACGAGCTCGTGCATGTTAGTGTAATTCTTGATTAATCTCTTTTTGAATCATTAAATTCTTTACGTTAACCTCATTCAGATATGTTCTTTCTGGCTGAAACAACGTCCACTCGCCATCCCATTTCTTTCAGGCCACCTTTCTGCCACCTGAGCTAGCTGGAAGGTAAGGCGACCCTCCTTCACTGTCATTCGCGGAGACCGCGAGTGACGTGGCAATATGTTCAATAAAAACATGTTCTCAAAACCATATTTTTAATCATGCATTGATATATTCTATTAAAAAGGAGAGAAAATTTAGTTTCCTAGCAAATGCATTGAAGAAAATGTGAGAGAGTGGAAGGAGCACCTGCTTCCATTGACTTCTTGTAATAAGGAATTCTCCAAAAGTCACCAATCAGAGAAATGTTTGTTGTGCCAAACATCATAGAATGTTTGAGAGGAATTAGTTCATGTTGCTAGTGATAATGGTCATTAACCAAATTATTTAGTCAAAATATAGCTGCAAATATATTTTTTTGGTTTGTAAAATGTATGTTTTAATACATAAGGAAAAGGGCTTCACGCGAATGCGCTGTGGAAAATGTAAGAAAGAAGTGACCGACACTGACTACCTACGGTGACGTCACAAAACATTGAGGAGGCTTTGTAACTCTAGGAGGTGGTGGCTGGATGCGCGTCGGTGTTCGATGTGGGCCCGACGGACCCGATCCCACACGCCGCCTCTGCACCTCGTTGGTCTTGTAACAACGGTACTTAGGGCAACCCCGAAATCGAGCGCTGTAGGACTCCGCGGGCGGGTTGGCCCCAAAATGGCAATTCACCGTGTCGTGCACGTCGCCGCACTTGCCACAGCGCACGTGGCGTGCGCAGTGCCACTGCACACGACTAAAGTCAAGGCAATTCCTGCACAGCAGCGGTCCTCTCGGCGACCAATACTGCTCCACCGAGAAGCGGAGCCCTCCTAGTTCGCGCTGGGCGAGAATCCCCCGTTGGCATGGCTCCTCCGGCAGCGTCAGTGGGACGAGTGGGAGTGGCCGTCCCCGGCGCCCTGGTTTGCGGCTAGTCAGACGCTCGGTTTTCTCCACCTGAAACTCAAGTTTAGGTGTTACTGTTGCCTCGACTGTGCATGGCGGCACGCCGCAGATAATAACCCGCAGCTTCCTCGGATTCCTGACCGAATACGTATGGTACTCGAGCGTTCGTTCTCGCAATAGAGTTACGGAGGCCATGTAGTCCTCCATCGAAGACGTGCGGAGGCGCACGACTTCGGCAGTCACTTCTGCAGTGACCGGTTCTCCTCACATCCAGCGCAGCGCCTGCAATCAAAACACGTCCCGCTCCCGTACACGAGGAACGGAGGAGGCCGTCTTTGGCGTCGGACGAGCACGAACTCGTTGTCCTCTTCTGCGGCGCCGTCGTCGTCGTCCGGTCCCTTTTTGGACGGGAGTGGCGCCGGCGTCATTGGCGTCGCGGCGGCGGCCTTGGCCACGTCCGACGTGGAGGTCGCAGGCGATGCGGCCGCTGGTAGTGAAACTTAAAGTCCGCTTTACAATAGCCCACGAAAGGGAACGGCAACGCGAAGGCGAGGACGGGGACGGGAACGCGAGGTACGTGCGCTTCACAATAAACGCCAACGGGAAGACGAATAGCGCTATGAATCTGTAGTGGCAAAGGCGATTACTTGAGGAAAGAGTTGCCGAAACCAAAGCACTTCTAGTTGCGGCACTCTGTTCACTCTTTGCTTTGCCAGTTGTCAGGTCTTTGCGTGTGCTAGTATGAATAATGAATACTTTAACGAAAGAATATTAATTAAAAAAAATAATTCATCAGAATGAATTATTGGAAAATACAAGAATACTAAGAATTTATGGAAAATACAACTAACGAAACATTTTTATCAATAAACAAAACAACTGCAATGTACGTAAATGAAACATAAACATTTTGTGGGACATTTTAATTCTATTTATTGATATGAACACAAAACAAAAATACTGAAATCACTAAAAAGAACTAACACAATTCAACAACGACTAACTAAATCCGCCTCAAAAACTAACCTCGCAAATCCACGCTGTAACCTCAACATCGCTCCAGACCAATTTCGCGCGCAGGCCGCGCGCTCGATCAGCTGGAAAGCTTCGCCTCCATTTGCTGTTCTGTTATTGGTCCAGAGGCTTCCCGTTCCCGGGCCGAGAAAAATGTTGACCATCTTTCGCGTTCCCGTTCCCGTCAAGCTTCGCGTTACCGTCGTGTTGTGAACACCTGCCTGAGATATCCGCCTTTCAACTTTCTTTACGTTCCCGTTCGCGTTGCCGTTCCCGTTCACGGGCTATTGTGGAGCAGCCTTAAGGCCCACTCCCGTCGGCGGCGTCCCTGCGGGCACAAAGCGCACGCAGGTCACCGCAAATGCGGTCGGTGGCGGGCGTCGTCACGCGTAAGCGCTTCGACACCCCCATGCGCCGCTGCTGCGAGCGCCCGCGACCGCTACTCCCACCCTCCGTGGGGGTGTGGAAATCGCTGTCGCTGGGCGATGGAGCCTGCGACATCTCCGCTGTATTAACAGCCCGAAGTTCTCACCGAGTTACACTATACTTCGGTTTTTCTTTCTTGGCGCGTGGGGGTGTGTCATCAAAATGGAATATCTCACGGTATTTCGCGTCGTTCTGTGTTGTACCGCTTGGAGTCTCACGATCGCGACTGTATCGAGCAGTGCTGGCGCTGAGGGCCATGTACTGGGTCTCTGTGGTGGAAATTGCATTTGTCCTCTGCTTTGTAGAGCCCCACGTTACAGGCCCACCACTCATGGAAAACACATATCCGGTAAACAACCACCTGCCGTCTACCGACCCGGCGTAGGCCGCATCCACATACCCCACAATGGGAGAGCCTCTTACCTCATATCTGTTTGCCAGATCCACCGGGCCTTTCAGGTATCGCTTCACAATCTTCTCTGCTTGCCAGTGGGATTTTCCGAAGGAGTCATTGCACTGGGCAAGCACACTCACGGTGTGAAGAGTTGCCACTGACAGGTAAGGGAGACACCCAATGTGCTCACGATAGGGTGGTTTGTCGCCGTCAGAATCACTCCACACATCAGCCTCGGTGAGGTTTGAGCCATGTGCAATGGGCGTGGAAACCGAATGGCACTCACACATGTTGAATCGGCGCAAAATGTCCTCTATATACGTCTTCTGATTCATGAAGATAGACTCCTCACTCACCTTGAATTCTAGCCCCAAGCAGCGCTCTAGATTTTCTAGATCCTTCACCTCAATAAGTCTTCCGAAAGAGTCTGTCGTCTCGGACTTTCGACACATCACCAGTATGTCATCAACGTAAATTACAATGAACTTTGTGTTACTGGCATCCTTGAGGTATACACACGTCTCCAGTGGACGGAACCAGGCTCCCTAGTTCCTTTTCAAAACGCTTGTACCACGACCGTCCGGCCTGTTTTAGACCGTACAGCGCCTTCATCATTTGACAAACCTTCCCTCCGGTCAACAGCTCCCTCAGCATAGATTTGTCTTCATCAACCATATGACTTTGATTCTCATTAGCGACGATGAACTCGCGAACATGGCTTATTTCATTAGGGACCTCCATGAGCACTTCCTGTAGGTACGCCGTGGCCACATCGAACCGAAGGATCTGCATGCCATTTCGCGCACCTAGCGCGATCGTCAGGGGAATGGAGTCTAGTCGTGCGATTGGGGCGTAGATCTCGTGATAATACTTTTCATTTCGTTGACAGTAACCTTTCGCCGCGATCCTTGCCTTTCGCCTCTCTAACAATCTGTTCGTTCCATACTTGTTTCTCAAAACGAATCTGCAACCTATCATGTCTCTGCTGGTCTGGGCACCATCTCCCAGGTCTTATTCTTTAGTATGAATTTTATTTCACCCTAGCTTCCAGGCATTCCTGTGAGTTCTCACCCAAAAGCGCTTGCTTGATTGGAACCTCAGCTAAGTTTGCAATCTCAAACCGTTCCTCCCCAGGCCTGCTTCCGCGACTGCCTCCCGGATGGTACAAACAAGATCTTTCTGGCCGTCCAATTTAGATCTTGCGAGGTCTTCCGGGCGAAAGCCTGACCGCAGCATCTGGCACCTTCGTCTCGAATCCACGAAAATCTTCGCCATCTGACTCTGGCTCCTCAGGCGCGAACTTACGAAAATCTTTGCCGTCTGAATCTTCCTCTTCTGCCTTCTTATCTCTGCTGTTCTGACCTGGAATATCCCGGCTGAGGTTCAACACAATGCAAGGATTTACATTGGTCTCTACCCCATCACCCATCAGCAGCCTTGGGACCTTCTGAGCACGATACTCATCCGGTCGGAAGTCTTTGGAATCTCGTGGTAGATTCTATCAATGGTTGTGTCAAGAACTTGACTTCCCTGGATACTTCGACCTTCCTCTCGCTTGGAATCCATGTGCTGAAGCCCTTTGTTTCTGCACTGTAGCCCACAAAGAAGCCCTTCCTGGATACCTGCTCGATCTTGCCCCTCTCGGGTGACCTGTCCATGACGAAAATTTCACTGCCAAACGCTCGAGAACTCATAAATCTAGTGCTCTTCCGAACAAGAGTTCATAGGGCGTCTTCCCTTTTAGCTTTCTCGAGGGGCAACGGTTGCGGATGAAGTTGGCTGTGTTCACAGCTTCGGCCCAGGGAACGGAGAACAGTCCTGACTGGATTAACAAATATCTTGCTCTGTGCTCTGCTCTCAATGCTCTGTGACGTCACAGAAATCTGCTCTCTTGCTCCGAACCGACGGACCAAGCAATGGTAGAGCTAGTCGCGGGTGCAAGCGCACAGTGTTCCAATGGTGGTACGGAAGTGGAAGAAAAGGTTTGCTTGGAAAATCGATAATTACGATTTTTAACTGGTAATTATTATTTAAAATGTTTATTATTTAATAACAATACGAAGAATTATATACTATATAGAATTATATACTTTCGAATAGCTTAACCAGAGGACCTTGGTTAAGTCCTCTGTGCAAGATGCATGCAATTATAACATAACTCAAAACAATATCCGACTCTTTATCATAACCAGTACTGTAATTGCATTTCCATTCTTCTGTTAGATAACATTTTTGAAAAAGATAGTTTTCACATTTTAGGACAATAATATTTTATAAAATAGTATATAATATGATGAATTAGTTCGTTCTGAAACAATAATTAATGTTAAGAAATAGGTACCCGGTAGGGGTCACGTAAGAGAATTTTGACCCCAGGCTTGATTATATCTTATGTAAAGTTTTGTGCACTGCGCAAAATATTGCGTGCAATATGTGCAATTTTAAAAAAATACAAAAACAAGATTTTCTCAAAAACGGCTATAAATTTTTTCTTTAAACTTTTGGTAGGGATAGTGGTAAATGTACTCTATCAGATGACATAAAAGCCACATTGGTCTATCGGTTGTTTTTTTCAAAAATTACAAAAATGTAAATTTTTTCACATGTTTCTCACGTCGATAATATTTACATTAGCGGCGATTTTTTCACATTATTATATTTACGAGTACATGTGCTTTAAATAATGTCAAGTAAAGTTTCTCGAAAACACAACCGTTTTCTGTGAAAAGTAGCTCAAAATTTCGCATTTTCAGAAACGCTCAAACGCCATTTTCTCATATATGGCTGCAAATTTTTTCTTGAAACTTTTGTAACATATAGTGATAATTACACTCTTTAATATGACGTAAAGGTTATTTTAAGTTTTTTTTGCTTTTTCAAAAATTATATAAATGTAAATTTTTGAAAGATCTCTCACATCTTTAATATGCACATTATCCGCAATTTGTAAAGATCATTATATTTGTGAGGGTAAGTGCTTCAAATAACTTCAAATAAAGTATTTTGAAAACTCAAAACTTTTCTGTGAAAATGAGCTTCAAATTTCGCATTTTTAGTAGCGCTAAAACGCCATTTTCTCTTAAACGGCACATAATTTTTAAAAGAAAATTGCCGTTTACGACTAGTTTTTTGTGTTCTTTAATATTCTAAAATTAATATTTCCGTTCTACCAATAGGAAACCGAAAAATTAAGAAAATGACAAAAAATGTACTTTTGGCGGTGACAGATGGAAGCTGGCAAGAAGGAGTATGTGGCAATTTCGAATAGCTAGCGAAGACCCAAGAAAATAAAAAACCAATACTGGAAAGTCTGTGCCATTCTGTAACACCAATAGTTAATTTACAGATTGTGTTGGTGCCATCTTCATATCCTCTTGGTTGTGCCATATAAATAGTCTCTTTGTGTTCTCCATATAGGAAGGCTGTTGATACATCAAATTGTGCAAGATGCATGCCTTTACTTGCAGCAACACTCAAAATAGATCGTATAGTTGTCATCTTTGCAACTGGGCTAAATGTTTGTGTGTAGTCAACATCTTCACGCTGATTAAAACCTTTGACAACAAGTCGAGCCTTATACTTGTCTATAGTACCGTCTGCATTTGTCTTCTGGAAAACCCATTTACACTGTATTGCCTTAGCACCTTTCGGTAAATCTTCAAGTTTCCAAGTTTCATTTTCCATCAATGAATCAATCTCTTTGTCCATTGCTCTTTTCCATTTAACACTATCTTCATGTCTAAGTGCATCTTCGTAAGTTTCAGGTACCTTGGTTAAGTCCTCTGACGTCATTACATACTCATTGAGAGACTGTGGACTTTTTAAAGTTGAACGATTTCTCAAATTAACCCCTTGTTTCTCTTCATGCAACTTCTGAAAATCATCGTCAAACTCTACATCTATACTAGTTTCATAATCATCTGAGGAATCTTCATTTTGAGAATCTTCATCGCTGTCAGACTCTTCTTTTCCGCATCACATTGATCATCCTTTCTTGTTTCAGCGTCTCCAAATGGTAGTTTGACCTGTTCAATACAGCATCCTGGTTTCTCTTCAAATAGCACATCTCTGGACAGAACAACGTTCTGACTGTCTTTTATCCAGATCCTGAATCGTTCATCGCCGTCGTATCCTACCATATGCCCTTTCACCGTTTTTCTATCCATCTGCCTTCGTACTTGTTTTGGAATATGAGCATAACATGTTGAGCCAATGATCCTGATGTTTCGTTCGAGGCTTCTTCCCGATTCACAACTCATAAGGACTGATATCTTCTACAGATGATTTCCCTGTTCTATTTAAAATGTAGATAGCTGTGTTAACTAGCTCAGCCCAAATTGCTTCTGGATAAGTTACATCTGGATTTGAATACTTCAGAGTCCTGGCCATCTCAATAACAGTTCTGTTATCCCGCTCACAAATGCCATTTGCTCAGGAGTATAGGGGGCTGTCAGTCGCTGTGTGATCCCATTTGAACGCAGAATAGATCTGATCTTTTCATTGTCAAACTCCTTGCCATTGTCACTCAGCATCTCCTTGACTGCATATCCCAATGTTTTTGAATGCATGAGGAAATCTTTAAGAACTTCACTGACCTCTGACTTCTTTGCAACAAAATAACCATAGCGAAATTTCGTGTAACTGTCTTTAAACAAAACAAGGTAACTCTTCTTTTGGGATTATTCATCAAAAGGTCCACCCAAATCCATCGAAATCAACTCAGCTGGCTTCGTTGATTTTTCTCTTACACCAAAAGGTAGACGATGTGCCTTTCCAAACATACATGGTTCACAAATGTCAGTTCCTGTTTTAACCTCAATATTAAATTCCTTTTTGAGCTTTGCTTTCACATGTCGTTTGTCTTGATGACCCCATCGTTCATGATAAAGTTGAAGTTGGTCAGATTTAACCTCAACTGCAAGATTTACACTAGCGCTCTGTTCTGGTACTAAAGGTTTAATAGCTGCCTTGTATAAGGTGCCATTCACTTCACGAATTCCACATAGTTTCACTTCATTATTTATTTTTAAAACACAACGCGTAGGAGTTGACTCAAACTTACTATTCATGTTACAATCTTGAGCAGCTAAAACAGAAAATAAATTTTTAGAAACTTTTGGTACATACCAGACATCAGTCAAAGTCATTTCTTCATTTCTGTTTTCAATTGTTGACAAAATCCGAATTGATTCTTTTCCTAATGCATCTAGAGTTTCTTGTCCTGCAGTCTTGTACTGTAGTACTGCAGTACTGTAGGGACTTTCAAATGATTCAAAACTAACAAAATAGTTATTTGTTATATATGTTTCGTGGCACCATTGTCAATCCACCAATTGTTCACATCCACTTCCATTGAACAAGCCCAATGATGTATATAAATACCACTGGATGGCTGACTCCGCGGTTTCCCAATAGGCGGAGGTGAGGCCGTACAGGGAGCCATGTTGCACGGCAAAAGCTTCGAATATCAAATGCAGCCCATGACAGTTCGGTAGATTTTTACGAGTGTAACACGTATACATTGTATTTATTAACATGGTTCTGTTCCATCATAAGAAAGTAAAGCTGTAGGCAACAATAAATTGTCGAAATATATTTTATAATTTACATAAAACTACGAACAGCATTGACATAGTGTTACCGGAGACTTGCAAAAATGAGGACTTGTTTTTTATGATGACTTACAGGTACAAACTTCTTATACTATTTCAGAAGAGATCAATTTATATGCTAATATTGCACGTGACAGTAAATTATTATTACTACAACAGTTTTATTATTAAGGATTCTTCCTCTGTTTCAAGATTCCGTTTTCAAATGTAAGAATAAGACGTCCTTATTGTTCATGTGATTAGAAAAACTGGGTTTCATTCCAAATATCCCTTGTTTCTCTCTTAATGGATGGTTGTAAATAATTGTTGGATTTGGGAGGTCACAGAGAGATTTAAAATGAAAACAGGTAGAGAAATATAGTACATATGTATTTTTTATAGGCAGACATTTTTATTTACTTTTGAATACGTTTTTGTAGGAACAAACAATCAAATAATACCTTTCACCATTGAAAGAAAATATTCATGTAATAATGTTTATTTTAATTCGACATAACAGGATATGAAAAAATACATGTACAGAATAAATGAATAGATTAAAATACATTTTCAAAACATGAACAGTTCAGATTAAGATTCTACTACACGCTATTGTTGTGAAACTCACCTTATAGTAGTAAAACATGGATAAAACAATGACAAAAAATATTTGATTTCCTGGGCCAATTTTGAAAATAACAATTACATTAAGCCAAGATAAAAATGAAAAGATTTAAAAAATCAAAACAAAACGAGTTTCACTTATCACTCAAGAGAAAACTCACTACAACACCACGCTTTCGGCAGTACGAACAAGGTTTTTGCCGTGCAAAATGGCGCCTTGGGTGGCCTCACCGCCAAGGCCCACAGTCATCAATCTAGGAGTATATATACATCATTGAACAAGCCTCACTAAAATTTGTCAACATGGTACATTCACAGTTTTAGATAGATAGGTATAAGGTTTATTCTACAATTGGGCTGATGTTGCCTGGTGGCAGAATACAGAAACATAAAAGTACATTAAAATTACAAAACACAATTAACAATAAAAACAATATATAAAAAATCACTATAAAAAAACAAACAAATTATCTTCATTACCTAGAACGTGCAACTGCATTTACATACCTATACATATACAACAAATGACACTACATATATATTAACATTTAAGTAAATAAACTTACTTACATAGTACTCCAACATTCATACATACAAACATACACGCTTACATACATATCATACAAAGACATAGGAACACTCGCATACACACCGTCCTATACTGCGATTTTTGTAGGAAGAGCTCTCAAGGCCACTCAAATCCCATCTTCGCGATGGAATATGTCACGGCATTTTTCGTCTTTTCTCGGTCTTGCCGGTAGAAGTCGCATGATCGCAAGCACTGCTTCATACGGTCGCGATCGTGCGAAATCTAGCGGAACGACTGTGAATGATACGAAATGCCGTGACATATTCCATCGCAAAGATGGGATTTGAGTGGCCTTGAGAGCTCTTCCTACAAAAATCGCAGTATACACGTATTCACTCACAATCATATTCAGACAAAAATGGATAAATACTTTTACCTACAACATAATAATATACAATAATTATAATAATTTTTACATGTCTAGCACGTAAAACACTCGTTAACATAAATCAATAAATAGCAACTTTTGTCAGAATATCCTATAAAAGACGCTTTAGATCAGGCGCGGCTCGTCATTAAAGGCTGTAAGGCGGAGCCTCTCCTAGAGAAATCGCCGTCCAAAAGAAATTTAAAAATATGTTTGCAAATATATTTATTAATTAATAATGGAATTCTGAGTTGTATTATGTTACAATTATATCAAAATTTTTCTTCGTCGGTTCGTTAACCGCCGTCCGTAACGCATTTAAAGCTGATGACAGGGAAGAGAGAAGCGTTAGCCACTTTATTCTCCCATAAGGCCTGTACAAAACGAGGAGGCGTGACGTCATGCATTCACTGCAGACGCTTACCAGCTGACGAATGCTGCGGCGAGACAGCCTTCGGTGGAGCCTAGAGTCTGAAGAACGGCGGGCTCACCAGATAGCATTACTGTGCAGCTCCGCGAGTAGCATTGCGCTTCAACTAGTTTTCCCACTATGCGGTAGGAGCGCTATACTTGGGTTTTTCTTTCTTGGCGCATGAGGTCTTGTCTTCCGGGGCCCGGCAAAATCGTTGTGAAACAGAACTTACGAGTACTTGTGATTACTAGTACTAGTAACTTGTAACCTTTGTGAAACAGGCCCCAGGATGGAATATCTCACGGTATTTCGCGTCGTTCTCAATCTGTATCAAACTTATTATTAATAGAAATACAATGCAGGCAGTGCAATGCAATGTATTTGCAGCCTTCCCCATTTATAAAACCACGAGCCGCGACTGCTTTAGATTAGCGAAATAAACTATGATGAAATGAAATCACTTCACGTCATTGCACCTCATAAAACTTTACCTAAATACTAATAGCTCACAACTTTTTAGTTTACTACCCATAATCGCACCTTTCACTTCACTTCACTTCACTGCACGTTTTCACCCTAGTGATTAATTTCCTATACTTTTTTTCTAAAACCACGCGTTGAGCAAGGAAAGGGCTCAAAAACTGTCGCAGGTAAATCGTTCCAATCTACGATTGTTCTGTTCACAAAGGAGAATTTGCCTACGTCCGTTCCTTGAATTCTAGTTCTAATTTTAAATTTATGATCAAATCTATTGAAATAACAGTGGCGTAGCGTCAGGGGACGCTGAGATGCTGAGCATCCCCGTATATAAGAACCTTAAATACTGTATTGATAATCTTACAAGTGGTCTGTTGAGCGAAACACGTTTTGTATTAATTTAAAATTGATTTCCTATGATTGAATTCGGCGGGCTGTTGAAGCTGGCCTCTGATAGGTGGGAAACTAAAATACTTCAGCGTCGGCCGCCAGATTGCGACGAGCAATGACGTATGCGCAGATGGCGAGGTCCCCCTCTCCCCTCTTCACCCCTGGCCCAGAGAAACCCGACTGCTTTACGCTAGCGTCTACTGCGGAAAGAAGCTCGTTTGTGCACGAGAGCGCAGCACACTTCAGGCGTTCAGTAAATTATCTTTCTCTCTCTCACTCGGGAGTCCCCGCTTGGTCATGGGTACAAACTGTAGAAATAGTGCCTGACTACTATTTCTTAATTAATATCCAAGAAATTGTATTATCTCTTAAATAGATTACATATTATTTAAGTCTGCAATGTATAAATTAACAAATGGTCTTATTGCCATTCGCGTATAAGAATTAAAGCTGAGCCATTGTATAATTTGCTTTCAAGACATCGGCAGCCCTGACTGCTGTGAGGATTTTGTGGGAAGCGCCTACACCGTCGTAAGCAATCGAGATCGTGGAAGTAGTCCCAGTGTATCTGCCTTGTGTTGCGTTCGCCTGTTAGACGAAGTAGTTGATAGTGACATTTTGTGTGTTATTGTTGAGCATCCCCAAACGTGTGAGTCACGCTACGCCACTGTGAAATAATCTGGTTTATCTAGCCTTCCCCGTATTTCCTGCCATGGAGAGCCACTAGTGTAAGATTTGTACATTACGCAAAGTCGAGCCCTTTTTCTCCGATGTTCTAACGATTCCCAATGTGCAGGTATGTTCCTCCGAAAAGTGTATTGTGCCGCTCTGTTTTGTATCCTCTCTAAGCTCTTCTTAAGTCCTTTTCTGTACGGATCCCAACAACTAGCTCCATATTCCATTACTGGCCTAACAAGCGAGGTATATGCGATTTCTTTTGCTTTCGTATTGCATTTTTTAAGATTTCTCATGACGAAATGCAAAGACCTCCAAGCTTTACCCACTACGTAGTTAGTTTGTTTCTCCCATCCCAACTTGCTACCCAGGAGGATGCCAAGGTATTTACAGTTTGAGACTCGCGGAACTACGTCATTACCTATCTGATAAGGCAATGTATGAAAGTCTCTGGCCCTACAAAATGTGATCGCTTTACTTTTATTTCCATTTACAGTCATTTTATTAGCTCTTGCCCAATCATTAATCTTATTTAAATCTTCCTGTAGTTGAATCATATCGTGTTGTTCTGTTCTACAGTCGTCTGCAAAGAGTCGAATTTTTGACGTTATATTTTGCGATATATCATTTACAAAGATAAAAAACAACAGTGGGCCAATGACACTGCCCTGAGGAAGTAATGTTACCCCTTTCCGATAAATGCTGTCCAATTCGAACCTTTTGATTTCTATCGCTAAGAAATTCACTTATCCATGCTATTACCCGCCTGTCAATTTTAGCATCAATAAGTTTCAATATCAGTATGTCATGCGGTACTACATCAAACACTTTGGCAAAATCAATAACTATTGCATCCACTCTTCCCCCTAAATCAATTACTTCAGACAAGTCTTGAGTAAGGGAAATAATTTGACTTTCACAAGAAAAGCCATTTCTAAAGCCATGCTGCCCGCGAAAAAAACATTCTGTCTGATCCAAATGATTTCTAATCGAATTAGATAATAATTTTTCAAACAATTTACAGACTACTGACGTGAGACTAACTGGCCTATAATTTTGCACTTCACATTTTTGTCCACTTTTAAAAATTGGCACTATTAAAGCAGATTTCCAATCATCCAGTACACTTTCATTGTTGATTGATACATTGAAAAGTCTGACCAAATGTGGTATTATTGTCTCCCCTGCTATCTTTCGGATGTAGCATATCGGATGTAATACCATCCGGACCGCAAGACTTACAGTTTTACATTTTCTTCAATTGTGAACGTATTTCCCTTTGATCAATTTTGAATACATGATCCACGTTCTTGTGCCCTATACTAATTTGGTTAGCTTTTTTTTGTATACGGAACAGAAATAATTATTAAATACATTGGCTTTCTCTTCATCATCTACGATATCTACATTATTCCATCTTACAGGAGGTGTCTCCTCCTGTTTACCTCGACGGTGACGTACAGTTTTTGTTTACATCATTCTCGGTTGCATTTTTATACGGTCTTCCATCAGCAATCCATTTCTTGCTATGTTTCATCCAATGGTCTGTCGCCTTGCAATAATGACATACACCTTTATTTTTAAACTTCTTTTTAGTTTCTTTACCTTCTGAACTTGATTTTGCTACTAATGCTTCTTGTTGAACTTTTTCACTAGTTTTTGTGAAATTTCTTTCAAACATGCACAATTGTTCTTTTAATTCATCGTACGTTTTATTGTTATCTTTAGTTAACAACAGCCAACTTGATTTGAATGAATCAAAACTTGCTGGCAAAATATGTAACACTTTACGTACCAATATCAAATCAAGTAAAACATTTTCTTCTTTCGTCTTAAACCCATTATTCAGTTCGTTCCACAAACCTGTCAACTTTGCAATATGTCTTGATACATGCTCTCCGTTAGTCCAACTGAATGCAAAGAAATCTGTACATATTTTGAACAGCTGATCCTTGGAAGACGCTTCGAAATTTTGCTTTAATGCCTCACACGTATCACGTGCCGTTTCCTTTCGACGACCTTTCTTCCTGATTTTTCTGATAAACAACGTCTGTCACTGCATTTGTAATCATAGACTTGGCATAGCTATTTGCTTTTCGATACAAATCAGACTTCACTTTGTGATCTTTCACTTCAGCTTCATCAGCACCTGCTGCCAATTCCTGCGGTTTCCCTAGCTTACCGTCGATTGCATCTAAAGCTCCTTCGGGGTAATCCAGCAAATCTCGTATCTTGCGTTTCCACATCGGCCAGTCTGCTTCAGTTTAGGCACTTAATATGCTTTACTAAATCCATATTTATTCCGAATATTTTGTGTCTATTACGATTCTAAAAAGATATCTTCAAGTGTCTATCTTCGAACGCGCATCTGGGCCCATAACCTGATAGATTTTACAACTTGAGAAGAATGTATAGACTGATTTGAACACTTTTATTTGGAGCAAAATAACATACATACAGGCTGCAGACGAGACGCTTCATACTACTGACCACATGCTACTAACTGTTTTCAAGGAAATTACAACTTTTACTTTTTAGTGTCTACCAACCTTATTGTACTAAATTTTCTTTTAACACACATACTTATTACTGTAACAGTTCATTGGTTTTAAGTGAAGATTCGCAGGACGCAAGTTCGAGTTCACAGATCACACTTAATCCTTGGGTTGTTTCCTGCCATCCGTTACTGCGACCCACTATGGCCTCGGGGCATCCCCCCACAGGGACCAGCAAGGGACCCCTCAGATCGCCAGTCGGCATTACTAAACCCTACGTGATTTTCACTGTTTCGGCGGGTTTCGGTGATGGTCGCCTATGTGTATCCAGGAAATGAGTTCACGTGGGTGGTAGGTGTTGAGAGGAGAATGCGATGTCTGAAGGAATCGAATCCACTGATACTTCACGAAGTTATTCCGTGAATTAAAAGTAGGACAGTGTACCAATTTTAGAACTTAAATGCATGTCCAGTAGCTCTTCCGATTTGCCGAATGTAAGGTCTTATGACAAGGCAGCAGTCGGAGAGGAGGTGTCTAATATCGATGAGGATTACTCCTGCGCCTATATCTAAAAATAACCGAGTTGAAATGCCAAAAATAGTAGGTAGGGGTCAGCACTGACACGAGACTACTGAGTAGGGTTGTTTCCTACCCCCGGTGCCCGAGCGAGTTGGGAAATTTTGAAATAATTGACCAAGATGACTGCAATTGTAACATCTTGGTAGATTTTGTCGAGGTCGTTGCAACGCCTCGGGAAACGACTGGAGTCGGCGAACAGTTCTGAGGTGGTACTTCAGCGTGCTGAGTGTGATAATGCGGTTGAGTGGTCGGGACCGGAAAACGAGCGTTTCGGTGTGAATAGAGGGGGGCTAGCAAAAAGTTCCGATTTGAGGGGTTTTGGCGTGTCTGAATATACCTGATTGGAGAAGTTAGTTTATGCCTTATTTTACGTGGCGAGACTCGGGCCATCAGGCCCGCTCTTCCGTCTGACCACGCAAACTTCGCTACGCTCCTTTCACCTAGCGGAGAAAGAAGGTATTATCTCGGGCGACGAATCAGGCGATTTGAATTTAGCTCAGAGGCGTCATTTAGGCTTGAGGATCTTTTACATGCAAGTAAATCTACTAACATGGACCAGCCGGCTTTACTTCCCCTCCGCGGAAGGATCCCGTACGAAGGATTTTTTCGCCCTTAAAAATCCACGGCTTCGATCGGGTTTGAACCCGCGAATTTGGGTCTGACAGTCCGGCACGCTAACCGTCACACCATCAGTGTTGCTGTTGTTGCGATATCTTGTGTGGATCGTGTTGCTGAGCGAAATAGAAAGGCGGAGCGGTTGAATGTAGTGATCATGCGAGTGTCACACACACATGCGATAAGTCACAGATGCGAATGTAGTGATCATGATGTAGAGAATGTAGTGATCATGCGCAAACTGCTCCTTTTCTTTTGCCGCTTGCACGGCCGTGGAAAAGGAGCAAGGTTTCGCCCTTCGCGTTAATGCTCGAAGTTCCGGACGCAGGCCTTGAACAAAAATGTCCTTTACGCGTCTGTCGAATTCCGAGTCTGTGTCGCCTAGAACGCAGCTCGGGACCTGCTCACGCATCTGTCGAGCGATGTGGGGGAAATACTCCACGTACGCCCTAATTGATTCATGTGAGCTCTGTGAACAATTCCCGAGCTAACGCTCGAGGGACGCTAATGAGAGCTTCGATAGAAAAAATAGTCGCGAAAAACGCCTGCATTGTCTGCCAGATCTGAATGTCTGTTGGGTTGTCACGTAATAGTATTACTCGTTCACTTTACATTTGCAGACGGCAGAATTAAGAACTAATATTGTTTTGCAAGTGAAGGCTCGAACACACAACCGAGAATACACGAATGGTCCCGATGTCAATCAGCATCTGACCAATCAGCTGTCTCCGAAGGCAGCACAAGCGCTACGGACACAGCTGACGTATTATGCCTTTCTGACAATGACCTGGAGTCGTGCTCTTAAATGATTAAGATAATATACCATAAAATAGATCACACCACACACTATTCACAACATTCACGTACAATATTTTTATTTCTTCTTTGCACTTATCTACTGCTTAATGGTTATGTTCTTGCCCCGCTTGGGTTCTGTGTGCTGCTCACCGCCGTCTATATCATATTAAACGGTCAGTACATACTGCAGACGCGCGTTTCTCATTCAGTCGGCGGTGACCTCATGTAAACAGATTGCAGCGCTCCGTCTGCAAATGTAAAGTGAACGAGTAGTACATTATGAAACGATGATGTAATGATGGGTATTAATACACGAGTGTGAAATTACGATACGAGCGAGGAACGAGCGAGTATCGTAACTTCACACGAGTGTATTAATACCCATTACATCGAGTATCATACGGTACTTTTTCTACGACTTATGGTAACTTTTATAAGTTAAACTTCTCCATTGAATCGTTTCCTGGCAGTCGACACTCAAGATTCGGCCAAGGCCACCTAGCGGGTACCTCTCTACCCTACACGCACATATGGCTTTGTTTCACCAGGGCGCTTGCGAGGGACTACAAAAGTTCCGAGATTAATATTCCGACGTCACCATTTTTGCATTTTCTTTCATTTCTTGAAATGTCAAGACCACCAGAAAGAACCACCATTCAACAAATATTTTAAACTAAAGAATTGGCCGGTTTTTAAGGACAACCACACGGCAGCAGCAAATAACACAAAATGACTCGCGTGATCACGCGTGGAGATCTTAAACGTCACTCAAATGTTCTCTGCAATAACTACCACTGCGCTAGTCAAATACGATCAAAGTGAAATTACAATCCAATTTATTTTAACTAATATTTCACATAAAAATCACTACTAATAAAAGAAATTAAGAATGAGAAGCACTAAATAACATTAAATGCAATTTTAATATACACACTAGAACGAAACATTTACTGAAAAGATTCTCAATAGTTAATGAAGTGACAATATTGGTTTATAAGCGACTCTGTGATTGGTCAAGAACCTGTATCATAATGAAAACTGTATGAATGACCATCATTATGCAACTGGTTGCAGCCGTTCAATGACAGCTTTATACAATGGGAGTAGAAAAAAGTATTTTCGCATACCCTGTGATGCGAATCCTGTAGCTCGCAGGCAGTCTGAATCCGCCATGATACGCCGATCATGGCCACGTTTTCCGGTGTAATAATCTTCATGCTCAGTATTGGATCTCCCGGGAGACTCCAGTCGATAGTAAATCCACCTCTTACGTTACGTGTCTCTTCTCACTTGCTCATTCCCTTTTGATAAAAGGTTAAAAAGCGTATAAATGCCTAACCATATGATTTGCACAGGTATTCCAAAATCGTCTCGACTCTCGTATAATCGTATTTCTACGCACATCCCTTCATTTTCAAAACTCAAATTTGAATTTTGATATTTCATTTCGATATTCGAAATCAGCGACCGCGAGAACCATTTTTTAAAATATTTCTTTCTCCGGGACCATTTTTCCATTCCACATTGGGTTCATTTTTATGAGTCAGATAGCTATTTCGAACCTGCCATTTTGAATTTTGAAATTTCATTATGATATTCGAAATCAGTCATCTCCAGAACCCCATATGTATGTTTTTTATACATTTTTGTTTTTTAAATGAGCGATCCGACATTTTAAAGTCGCCATTTTGAATCTTGAAATTTCATTATGATATTTGAATTCAGCGACCTCAAAAACCTTTTGATACCCAATCGCATTTGCAATTATGACCAGTTTTAGGCCCGATGGAACCAATGTGCCACGGAAGGCGTGCCCTGAACCATTGCTCGTGTTTGGGGTCGATGTTGCGTTGTGGCCGAACGGGAGTGGTATGACTGACCGGCGGAATGGAAGCACTGTAATTTGAAGGATGGGGGGGGGTTGACAATTCGGGACCTGAGGGAAGGTTGACATTGCCGGCAGCCTCGACTGGTACCCCCAATATTCCTGTTGCGGTGGCGGCGCGCATGTGCTGACCGGGTCTACGCAATTGAAAGAACGCCCGCTATCACAATCTATGTCGATTCTGACTGAAAACATTTCGAAAAAATAACACATTTAAAAAACATAAGGAGCATTCCAAAAGAAACGAGCCGGAGGCCTAGGAACGAAAACCAACACCTGTATGTCAGAAGTATTGGCCCTAGTTGTTGAGGCACTTGTCCCATTGCAACATAAGGCGGTGAATGGCTGTCTCGTAAAATTCCCAGGTCTGCATTGTGAACGAGTTCCGTACATACTGCTTAAGGCCTTATTCACAATGCAAACGTAAACGTAACGTAATGCTGTAAACTTAGCCGTAAAATTTACACGTAAAAACAAGCTCTCACAATGACGAACGTAAGCTGGAACGTAAGTTTCGCCTGAACCAATCAGAATTCAACTTGATCGATTCGTTTCTAGTATGGCGAAAAGACCTTTCCACCATGGTTTCTAGCTTTTTCTTCGACATTCTTATCGATAGGCGAGTGGTTGTTGTAGTAGTGCTCATATTTCCTTCATCTTATATGCAAGAATTCTTTAGTACCAAATTCACGATTAATTCGTCGAACATAATTAGTTTATTCACCAAGTCAGTTTAAAGTCAATTCACATCGTCTTACGAAGACGAATCGTTTGCCCCTCAGACCGAAAATGGCGTAATTGCAGGAAGAGGGGTCTGGGCTGTATGGAGGGAGACCGAGAACCTCCAACTTGAATTTCTGCAAAAGTGCCATGTTTGCATTGGTCGTTTGAGTCCCATGGGGTCATTCTGCTCCATGACAATACAAGGACTCATGAACGAAACTCGTACATAACGCAGGCCCGGGAATTTAACGAGACAGCCATTCACTGCCTTGTTTCGTAGTGGGACAAGTGCCTCAACAACCAGGGTCAAGACTTCTTACATAGGCCTACAAGTACTGGTCTTTGGTCCTAGACCTCCGACAGTTTCTTTTTGAATGCTCCTTATAAAATAAAAAACAAAAAGGAGGAAAAAATAAAACAAATGAATAAAAATGAAATCAAAATTTTTAATAATTCTAATTTCCCCCTTTTCTTTATTATTCAAAATTTAAAATAAAAATATAAGCGATTTTTAAGTATGTTTTTTAAAAATAATTTGCATTAATTTTTAGCTAGAAATTACGCGAAAACGTTTCGTTTTTTCAATTTTACATTATCATTTTTAAAGAGCTGATATTTTAGAGCACATTTTGTCTAAGGCAAAAATCTCTATTTTCAACTTGTCAGTTTTCCAATGTTTACTTTCTATAATTTTTCGGAAATTCAATGTACGCCTGAATTAGACTTGCGCCAAATTTTTAACCGTCCTTTGATACTTACGAAGAAGAAATTTAAAGAAAAAAATTGGAGACGATTTTGAGAAAATAATTGTTTAAACATAAATAAAAATCCTCTATCTTTCACACAATATCATGCAAAAACTACTTATATGTTTGAAAATTTGTTCAAGTCCATATTTCAAGACTTGTCTTTAAAGAACAGATTTCATTGAAGTATCGTCAGTATTGTAGTTGCAGGAAGACGCCGAAAAATATTTGACTTTTGCAATTATTAAACCAGTGGTGTTACAACAGCACATACTTTACCGTGTTATTGGAAACAGCTACATAGTACTAAAATATTGCACATTATGCGCTACTTACATCGTAGCTATTATTTTTAAAACGTCCAATTCAACCAAGAAGCGAACAACTCACTCTTTCCATCCCAGTATTGTTAGAACAATGTGAATTCTACAACTGCACAAAAATAGAATACTAAAGTATTGTAAACCTGCATTAGAAAAAGAAGCCTGATACCCTGGACCATGGAGGAATATAGAAATGCATTCCATAAGGCCATGATTAGAGAAGAGTATATATATATATATATATATATATATATATATATATATATATATATATATATATTTTAATATATTATATTTTATATTTTATTATATAGGAGCGAATATTTTGTCAACAAAACTCGAAAAAAACTCTCTTTTCTGTATTCAAAATTCGACTAAAATATGGTTTAGGATAGAGACCACAGAATTATGAAAACGTGCACAAAATTCACTTCTCCCCATTGCTCGTCATACGCAGTTTTTAACTGTTTTTTGACGTAAATAAATAAATAAATAAAAGTATTTCAAAACCATACAACAAATACTCTTCTCACTACAAATGGTACAGCATTTGATGCGAAAACTAAATATTTTCATGCAAATGTCAACATAAATTAGACAATTATAACTGCTTTTCATACAGCTCCATCAGGTCACAACAATGACACGTAATTCACAGAAATTCGCGAGCGCAAACGCAATTCCATTGTTACATTGTCGCTATTCTGAAAGCAATTTTTTTTTTACTTTTTATTTCAAATATTTCAAAATAAATAATTTATTGAAAATGAATAACAAAAAGTCGAAAGTAAGAAATGAACAAAGAAATAATATACAAAATTGCAAATTCCAATTTACGGTGCATCCAGTTGTCTGAAATATGCAGCGGCCTATTACGTTTGTCAGGAAATTATGGAAAAACTACTCGTATTTTCAAAAAATTAAGCAATAACCTTATTGGAAGATGTAGTTTTGATAAATACATTTAATTGAGAAAAATTGTGTTTTTAAAATTGTAGTTGTAAGAAAACGATGAAAACGGAGCGCAGTCAATTCGGGGGCGAGCTATTACGTTTGTCAGGAAATTATAGAAAAACTACTCATATTGTCAAAAAATTCAACGTGACCTTATTTGAAGATCTGTTTTTGATGAGCATAATACATTAAGAAAAACAATTGTAACTTCACAATTGCAGTTGTAGAAAGATGCCGATTTTTTTAAATTTTTTAAAATGTTTGCACAATCACGCATTTCAACAAACATGAAACCTGCACCATTCTCTTAAGCCTTCTTTATGATATTTCAGGTCTCAATTTAATAAAAGAACGTTGTGCGGTTTTTAAGAAAAAATAGTTTAAAGAAAATAAAAAAAATTTTTATGTTTGACACAACTTTTCGAAAAAAAAAAGACTTATGTTTTCGAAGAATTGAATATGACCTTATTTGAAGACCTATTTTTTATGAACACATTTCATTTAAAAAATGTATCTTCATAATTGTAGTTGTAGGAAGGTGCCGAAAACATTTTTAATTTTTTCAATTTTCGAAAAATTAGAGTTTTCAACCAACATGAGACCTACGCCATTCTCTTAAATGGCCTTTAGACTATCCAACAACAAAATTTATTCAAAATTGTTGGCGCCATTTTTTTAAATTTTGAAAATGTATCAGGGGCATTATGTAAAGTACCCTCCAAAATTGAAATATCGGTTTTAAATTTAAAGGGCCGCGAGATCATTCAGATCGATCGGGGTGTATTAATTTTGGAGAAAATTGGCTGAACGGTTTAGTCTCTAACGTTGTTCACAGACCGTCAGACGGACTGACGAACGGACAGACGGACGGACAGACGTTTTGCTTTCAATTAGTTTTTCGGTATTAAGGACCCACAAAATAGGGATTCTGGCTGTACCACGAGCTAGATTTTTTCTTCTTAATTTAGCAACCGAATTTATCCACTTTTTTGTTACCAGGGCCCTGTAATTAGAGTTTTCTGCCGAAAACTGCCGTTTTTTTCGCGCAGCATTACATAACTTTCCCTACGTAAATACGTATAGTGTACGGGAAAGGAAAAATGGAAGATTTCCGAGAAATTGAAACCTGCACCATTCTTTCTCTAAGGATCTCATACGCTATCCGTGGACAAAGTTTAATTCAAAGATTTTGAGTCATTTTTGAGATAATTTTGAAAAGATCCCAGAGGCTTCTTGTAAAGTATCCCCAAAAATCAAAATATCCGTTTCAAACTCAGAGGGCCTCGAGTTCCTTTAAACTGATCAAGGAATATCAATTTTGGAGAAAATTGGCTGCACGGTTTTGGCGCTAGTTTTGACCACAGACGAATGGACAGGGACGGACGGACAGACGGACAGAGGTTTCGCCGTCAATCTATTTTTCGGAATCGAGGGCCCACAAAACATGAATTCTGATTACAAAACGTGTTAAAGGAAGTAATTCACTATACATAGAAACAAGATTTATCAACTTTTTCGTTACTGGAGTCCGGCAAGAAGAGTTTTTGTTTCTGTGGAACATTCTCCGTTTTCCGGCCTACGAATCCTATAGGCATACTTCCTCTTCGTATGAAGGACTGAAAATTAAAAGTGATGACTTTCTCCATATAAAACAAGCAGTATGCAAGAAAGTAATCAAATTAAGATTTAATTAATGAAGTAACATATCAGATTATAGTAAGCGAACCATAATATGTTTTGTAAATGTTCTAATATATAGCTCAAGAAACCATAAGTAGATTGCACTTCTCCCTATTGTACGTCACACATTTTTAATTGTTTTTTGACAATAAATAAGTAGATTACTGTTGTCTACAATTGTCAATCTTTGAATAATTTAATTTGGATATTAATAAGGACCAGTTAACTTGTATATTGTTTTCCAGAACCCATGAATACTGTAATAAGTCAGTCTTCGTGCCAGAGCTCCGGAACCAAAATGTGAGAGAATTATCTTGAGAACCACAGTGAAACAGATGTATATAATATATATATATATATATATATACACACACACAATCACTGTCGTAGTAAATCAACATAATCGTCGAAACCACGTAATCAAACGCAACCGAGTAAATCACGGCGTGTAAGAACTCCATGGTGAGAACGGGCAAGAACACGGTGAAATAGGAACGAATCCATTATTTTTATCACGAGAATATGCGAGAACGAAGTGACAATTCTTAACTTTTCACAGCTGAGCGCCTTTAAACTGTGTGTGTGTGACAAGTGTTATGAAATGTAATGGTTTTACAGTTGTAGTGTGTGGAGCGTTGGCGGATTTTAATCCAATAAATGTTTGTATCTGGAAGACATTGGTTTAGTTGACGCAATGCCAGCGCATGATCGCGAATTGTCGGGTTGCGTTGGAATGACCCGAATAACATCTTCCATTATCATATTTCACCCTTGTTTTTTTGTGTTTATGTAAAATACTTTTAATAAGGAGATCCAAATGAACTGGAAAGGTGCATCTTCCACTGTGTTGTGTTATTTCTTGTGCCCGAGATATGTTAGTGGCACAGAAAGAAGGTTCGAAAAGGAGACCCGGTTTTGTGGTTTAGTTCCTTATGGCACAAGTATATGTAGTTGTATTAAAAAATAGTGCTACTTGCAGTGTGAAATTTTGCAGTAGAAGACAAAAAAATGTCTCAGTTTTCTTCAAAATTGCTATCAAGAAGTGGCAACCAATTCTCGAGGAACAAACGAAACATTCTCCAAGAACATCCAAGAAGATTGACACTTTGATGAAATGATTGATAAGGAGTAAGAATGTGAAATATGCCCAGCTTAGGGACGAGATAAGATAAGGGTGTAGTTTTGTCTCTTAGGCTGAAGTATGTATTTTTCTTGAAGTACGAAATAAAATACAAAAAATGGAGCATTCGGAATTGGTGGCAGAAATGTCTCAAGTTGAACACTTGAGCACTCAAGAAAGACTTCATTTAGCGCGACGAAGACGTTTACATCAATTGAAAGTTTGGAGTTTAAGAGAAAAGGAATGGCTTAAGCAAGCTAATCGTGATCATTCTCGAGAAAAATCAAGTAAACGGGGTATTTATTTTAGTGACAATGTCATGCTTTTGGAAGCTGCAGGCCGAAACGACATTGATGAAGGTAAGCAACATTTCAAGCTTACCTTTACGTTTCTTAAAAAATTACAATTGTTTATGGTACATCGTTAATTCTGAAAAATGCAATAGTTACTATTTCTGTTTTTCCTTATGTTCATTTGACATTTACAACTGATTTTTGTTTTATTTACTTCATTTTATCCACCCATGAATTAAAATGTTCATTACTTTTGGCTTTCAATTTTATATTTAGAAGGCAAAGTCACTTTTATTGTAATATATAACTTTGAATATTGTTTTATGTTATTATATTGCAGTATATTCATTTTAAAAGGAGTAAATTTAATGAACTACCTAAACTAGGATGCTATCTTGCACTTTAACACAGTGCACATTTTCTTGTAACATCTGTAACAGTTGTGGACAATTATATTAATAGAAATATACTACTTGTACTTCAACAACCTCTTGCAGAACTTGCTTAATTCAGTGCAAATGGTGGAGAATATGCAATGGTTTATGTGTTCTAAGATTCTTTCGTACTTTTTTAATGGATGTGTGGCCTGAAATTGATGTGTTTTAGAGTTGAATTGGTTGCATTGGTAATGGGACTTTTTGAACCTACAGTACTTTAGCCCCTAAACTTTTAATGAAATTTTTGTTCAAAATCCAGATACTACACTAAACGTTATAAAGAATATTTTGTTTTCTCTCTGAGTATCTACTTAAAAATTCTGTATACCATGAGGAAGTAACATTATTCTCAGGGATGATGTTTTTGGACAAACTAATTGTTTTGACAGGAGAGATCTCCAAGTGTAATAGGTAAATGAGAAACTGAAAAGAATAAAAATAATTTTTTTTTAAATTTCCCATATTGAAAATGTTGATCTTATGATAATCCACATACATGTAAAGTATGTCCAACTCAAATTAGTGGTTCAATGAAACTTATTATTAATATAATTGGTGTTATTTTGTGTCTTTATAACATATGCCGTGGGCAGTCCTTGGACTCCTGAGAATCCAGTAGCCCATAGTGACTGCCTTCTGTGCTCAAGCCTTAAAATGACATTGGTTTTAGTTTAGTGGTAACATAAAATTGAACTGATTATATTGCAATTATGTAGGGCGTATACAGCAAACATTTCAGCCATGTCTTCCAAAATTCTTATTATCAAACAGTTTATAGTATTCTGCCTGTTTTATGACATCGAAGACAAACTTCATTAAGAAATGTTCTATTTTTCTTGTTTTGTGTATATGAGCTGCAGTTTCATTAACAAACGCTGTCTATCCATCTGAATAAATTGCAACAGAAGAAAATTCCATTGTAACAATACTCTTAGAGCTCTTTCAGCTTTAGACACCTCGGCTATCATTCACAAAAACTTTATTTATTTTATTGCTTGGGAATTTTAAAGAAAATTCCCAAGCATTAAACTAAATTTTGCCAAGAAAACCTTATTCATTTCAATAAACATGATAGTTAATTTTGTGTTATTGTGATGAATGGAATGTTACTGTAATGAATACCATTCACCTGATTTTCTTCAAAACTAATATTCGCCAATCAATCTAATTGAAACAAGACCTTGAAATAAGGTCATGTACAATTTGTCAAAAATATAAGCAGTTTTTGCGTAATTTTGTGTGAAATATAGGCAATTTATAAATTGTTTTTTCTCAAAACCTGCTCCAAATTTTTTCTTCATATATTCTTTTCGAATCAATCAAAAGACTGTAAAAAAGTGCTAGTCTGATTTCCACCCAACTTGCTATATTTTCAAAAATTGTAAAAAATTAAACAATTCAAATCTACAAAATTGGAGATAGAAATTTTTGCTTTAAATGATGTGTTGTAAAAAGTAAGCTCTTTAAAAAAACGGTCATGTGCAGTTTTTTTGGAAAAACGAGCTAAATTTGCGTAATTTGTCCAAAATTAATGCAAGTACCAAAAAAAAAAATTTTTTTTTCTCAAAAAGCTCACCATTGTAACCCCTCCACATATGTAATAAGGGACGATAAAAATTACGGTACTAATCGCATTTTCGGCTATCGATTTGATCATTTCTACCGAACGATTTTTTCGGAAATTGCAAAACGTTAACCTTTCAAAACTACAAAATGGGAGATAGCAACTTTTGCTTTAAACAAAGTGTTGTAAAAAATCAGATTTTTAAAAATAGATGGTCATGTACAAGTTTTGGAAAAAACTAGTATAGTTTTTGCGTATTTTACTCTTGAAATTTATGCAATTTTAAAAAAAATATTTCTCAAAAATAGTATCATTTTTACTTTCCCGTATACATACGTATATACGGAGTAGTATTCGTAGTATAAGGAAAGTTATGTAATGCTGCGCGAAAAAACGGCGAATTTTAAGCAGGAAAAAAAAATACTTGCCCTGATGACGAAAAAGTGGATAAAAGCAGTTGTTAAATTAAGAAAAAAAATCCCTTAACACGTGATGTAGCCAGAATCAATTTTTTGTGGGTCCTTGATACCGAAAAACCAATTGGAAGCAAAACGTCCGTACGGTGTATGTGAACATTAGCGCATAAACTATGGGTACGACAGGCGCGGATCCAAGGGGGGGTTACGGGGGTCATGACCCCCCCAAATGATGAACTGTCACAATTTTGTGTGTGAAAATTTTGTGAGAAACTCTAACTTATCTAAAAAACTCTAAGAAACTGATAACCTTTCCAATGCCCCTTTAGACTCGGGACTGACCAAGACATTTTTGAGACATTTTCAGAGAACTCTAGAAATTTCTAAAAATGTAGTAGTGATGAAACTAATGATTTTTTACAAAAATTGGAATTTATTTTGTATAAAAACGTACGTGTGGTCAAGATAGCTTTGAATATATTTTTAGTATAAAGAAATATTTCTAAATAAGTAACATATCTAAAGTCGGAATCAAATACACTGCGCGTTACTAGTGTTGCCAACTTAATGTGAATATTTGTCAGTAATTGAACGAGAGAATTGTGGGAAAAATTGACGTTAACACGTGGACTCAGTTTAAAAGTCAGAACTGTTGTTCAAAGGGAATATAACTAGCTAAACTTAGTAATAATAATGGTATTACATAAAATTGGCAACAATCTTGCTTTCAGATATTTTTTAAAATTTAGTTTCGGTGATACAATCCAATTGAGTATCGGAACTCCTACCGAACTCAGTGTTTATTTAACCAAAAGTGCTTAGAGAATATTAGTTTGACTGATGAGCGAGTCTATCGCATAAAATACGATGGCGAAGCTAGAGTCATGCAGATGGGTCTTCTGAAAATCTTATCTTCCATTTTTTTGTACATTAGCTCAATTCATTGCTTTTTATTCAAGAAAACGTCAATAATTTGTTCTTTAAAGCTGTCGCTTCTGCATAGTTATTTTCCCATGGAATTTCTCAGGAATGTCTTAACTCTTTAATGTAATCATATTCCTTTCACATAATGCAGTAGATAAAGGGAAAGCTAGACTTGAGTTGTATCAACCAAACCGTCTCTTGATAATTTTTTCCTAGACCAATTTGTGTAACAAATACTTCAGAAAAAAACTGCAGGCATGTATTTTGCACGATCAATGTATACATTTGTCAGTTCATTTCGAGGCTGCTCACTGTCAAGGAATGAATGATTTTTATTAGGAAAGAAAACTTTTCTGAACGAAAGGATGCTTTGTAGGTGGAAAACTGCTTTTCGTCAAGAAATTCAATAAAATGAGTTTTCAAAATTTTGAAACCTGTAGTCCATCTGAGTCACTACTGTGTCAATAATTTTAAAAGACACAATTTTGTATCTTTCAAATAATTGTCACGCTGAAAGTTCATTCATAGTCATATCTGCTTTGATGCAGATTTCAATAGTCTCTTCATATATTATAACACGGTATATTACTATGTATCGTTACTATTTCTATCTTTATGGCGTATTACTTGACTCATGATTCCGCATTCTTGAGCGAAAACTGCACTTCGATATCGTAAACCGTTTAGAAGATATGAGACTGGCGCATAGTGGGAATGTATTATCTGCAATACTGTATATTTAGCTTCATTAATTGTTTTATGAAGAATAAACCAACAAAAACCACAAACAACTATACTTTCGCGTCAGGTGATGAGGTGAATTGGCCTGGTCGAGACGTGGGCGTGCATCTCTACAAATCCGTGCCTGCCGAGAGCCTAGGCTCCAGCTGGGATGTTTGCCCAGTGAACTCAAGTGAAATGGAGATCGGGCGTGCTCTCTTGTGAGCATTCGCGGCAGAGCCAGCCGGTGTATATTATATCCACTGGCAGGCTCCTCACTTAGCTACCGGCTTCAATCTCTCAGCGGCCCTATTAATTTGCTCACGCGCAAGCGAAGAAAAGAAGTCGAACACATTTAATTTCTTTCAACGATTCAGTAAAAACAATATTGAAAAATTGCACACGACAGATTTTATTGAAAAATACTTTAGGTATTCTAAGGCTACCAGATTACCCTTCAGCTTTGCCACTGTTAAAATATCTTATTTGAATGTTTTGCTGTCGCTGAGTCCGAATCCGGTTTGAGAACTTTAGTTCGGCTGATGAGTCAGGATAGATTCGGACGCCTAACATATCTTAATTGAATGTTTTGCTGTCGCTGAGTTCGAATCCGGTATCAAAATTATTTTTTTACAGCTCTCATTGTTGATGACCAGTATTGCAATGATGTTACTTTGTTTGTGTTTTAATTATACAAAGCAAATTGGCAATGCAGAAGGAATCAGATCAGTTATTTGCTATTCATTAAATGTTGCATTAAATTAAATTTATTAGATGTTTGCATGTCTTCGTTAGTTGTCACCAAAATTATAACGAAGTTTACAACATAGTTATAGAAGAATTGCCATTGAAGGAGATTAAAATGTGGTGCAAATTTATTAATATACGAAAGAGCACTATAAAAGAAAACAATGTGAAATCAGGGAAAATGAAAATGAGAAAAATAATTGTGAGAAAAAATAAAAGTATAATTAAGTTAATTTATTAAGTTATTAATCAAAGTTATTTTTTCTAATTTGAAAATTATTGTTGATAATTTTATAAATTTGCATTTTTTAAAACAAATTTACTGAATAAAATTGACATATTTTTGTATGCAGAATTCGAATCTGCAGCAAAAATTGGGGGTTACCATTTAAAATTCCAAAGTTACCGCCACCTCATCCCCCAGGGGATAGGGTGAGGATCGTAACAGTAACCTAATTGATACCTGACATGTGCTTATTGTTATTTTAAATTTCTAATATATTTAGGTATAATAAAGTCAATATGATATACGTATAACATAGTGAAAAAAATGTTATTACATTCTGTACCCTCCCCCCTTCCCGGAATAAATGCGCTTCAGTGTTAACCTGACCCCTCCCAACAGAGAAGTCTGGATCCGCGCCTGGGGTACGATATGTTCTAAAATGAAGAAACCGCTGTCCATCTGGCCTGAGTCGAAGCTCTGCGATTTTAAAAAACATTCATTAATTTTTGGGGGCACTTTACATGAAGCCCTCCGGACATTTTCAAAATTTTCTCAAAAACTGCTCCAAATTTGTTCTTTAAATTTCTTGTAAGAATTGAGTAAAATACACTTATTAAGGTGTATTTGTGCGGTTTTCCGGTTAACTCTGAATTTTCGAAAATTGCAAAAGTTCGAATTTTTTTCGGCGTCTTCCTACAA